>JAINRJ010000152.1:600000-880064 GCA_022113865.1 Chimonanthus praecox
GAAAGATACAAACTGCCGGAGAAGAGAGAGAGCGAGAGAGAGTCACCGTTTGAGAGCTTGCACGAGCCAACGCGCCATCAAGTCAAGTCAGCACTCAATACTCCCCATTTAACCATTTAAAGGGATGGCAAAAGTGTGATTTTTGGATTTTGTATATTATATTTTTTTATATCTTTTGATCCACATATGACAGGAGAAAAGTTTTAAGGAATGTTTGTAATTTCAATTAAAAGTATAATTTTCAACTTTTAATTAACGGGCTTTTGCTCTATAAACGAAGTTGTTTTTCAAAAGTAATGTGGCTTATTGATTTACCTTTTTTACTCTCTTTTTTATTTCTTAAAAGAATAATTTTAAATAAAAAAAATGTGCATTAATATATATAAAATAATTCCCTCTCAAAAGGTCATTTTTAGAAATTTCTTTTTAATGTATTTGGAATGAGGTGTCATGCCCCCTCTCACTAACACATCCTCAGAACGAGAGCAGATTTTTTTTCTGATCTTATTCATATTTCCACACAGTGATACATATTTAAGTGTCTTGGTTACAAGTTAGTGAAACAAACCATATTGAGTCAAACATGCTGTATTGGTAAGCATAGTCTGACACAGTGGGGATCGGGTTAAGAAATTAGGACTTTGGAAATGGTCAATCTGGTTTAGTAATTAAAGATGGTGTGAGTAATTAAAGATGGTGTGAGTGGGAATATGGGTAATGAGATTAATGGATGCAAGCAAAAAGGGGTAAATGACAGAAGGAGGAGGCGTTGGGTATGAGAGAAGAAGGTGGGTTGGATGCAGATAGGGTGAAGGATGAACAAGAGAAGTAGTAGGGAAAGTGGAGGAGGTAGAAGAAGATGGGTAAAAGGGATCAAACAGCAGGTGTACCTGGGGTTGAAAGATGGTGGAACGGCAGTAGCAGGAGTGGGCTTCGATCGGCCGATGGCTCTGCTGAAGCAGCAGTGTTTTGGGGCGGAACTGTAGCAGAGGAAGAAAAGAGGGAGAGGAAGAGGAGATAAGAAAGAAGAAAAAAGAGAAGCAGACAATAATTCTCACTTTTATTAACCAATCTATCTATTAAAATGCTAGAGAGGGGTTTTTATAAAAATCCAAAACTAAAAATAGCAATAAAAATAAAAAACGAAAATAAAGAAATAGTATCCTAAAAGATTTAAGAATAGTATTTTAAAAGAAATAGAAATACTATCCTAAAAGGAATAGTATTCTAAAAGAAATAGAAATACTATCCTAAAAGGAATAGTATTCTAAAAGAAATAGTGTCCTACAAGAACTAGAATTCTAAAAGAAATGGCAACTTCCACTTTTATCACTCGGTAGCTTCGAAGCCGGGATTGGATTTCCCGACAAATTTGTCGGTGGCTCTTGTGGATTCACACGCTCATGCATGTGCTGCATCAGTCTCTCGCAGTTAAAAAAAAGACTCATCCTCGAGTCAACAAGATATCGAACTTGGATTCGACTACAAGGAGTCGTACTTTCTTCTTGAGTGTCGGCAGACGACATTCCTTCCCTTGCATTGGAGTGAGGACAATTTGCACTCCATCTTTGTAAAAGCTGATGGTATTTGCACGACCTTTGTGAATATAATCAACATGGTGTTGCCATGGTCGTCCAAGAATCATATGACTCACATCCATGTCTACGACATCAAAAAGGACTTGATCTGTGTAGTCCTGACCAATAGAGAAGGAGACAAGGCACTGCTTCGTAACTTTTGGCTCTTCCACACTTCTGATCCATCCAATGGGGTAGGGAGATGGATGTTCTTGGGTTGGCAAATTCAACTTATTTACTACCACTTGGGACACGAGGTTCTTAATGCTTCCACTGTCGATGATGAGATCACAAACCATTTGGTTAAAGGCGCATTGGGTTCTAAAGATGTCGATTGATTGCTTTTGATTAGTAGACATCTCTTGAACCACTAAAGCATGTCCTTCGTCTCCATATTCAATAATATCTTCCTCACCATCATCAACGTCTTCCACTTGACCTTCCACTGTTGGATCTTTGGTCGTGAGAGCAACTGGTTGACGTCGAGGGCACTGGTTAGAGCGGTGCCCTGCTACTCCGCAACGAAAGCACTTTCCAGGCATTGGAGGAGTGTACGGGTTGTTTTTCCATGTATCTTTGTTGTCAAAAACCTTCAGTGGTGCAGTTGTTGGCGTTGGGAGTATGCCCGGTAGAGGAAGTATACCCTGTTGAGAATCCTGCTTTGAGGCTGATATGGGAGTCGAAGAAGTCGATGGTAGGGTGTGCTTAGCCACTGATGCATCCCTTCCTCTCGAACGATCATTTTGACTTTCAGCTATTGTGGCCAACTGAACTGCTTCGCTCAAGGCGTGAACAGGCTGATACCTGAAGCAGTCTCGGAGTGAAACCCGAAGACCACCCAAGAATCGTGAGACTTGCTGGGTTTCAGTCTCAGGTAAATCGGCTCTGGCAGAAAGGCGATAGAACTCTTCTGCATAGTCACAAACTGCACAATCTCCCTAACGACAATTCTGATACTGCTCGAAAAGAATTTGTTCATAATTAAGAGGAAGGAAACGAGTCCGCAGTAGCTCTCTCATTCGCGTCCATGAATTGATAGGACGCTTCTCTTGTCGCTTTCGAGTGGCTTGTAGCTGTTGCCACCATGCAGATGCTCCACCCTTGAGTTGGTATGCTACCAACTTTACTTTCCTTGCCTCATCGATTTCCATGCAATCGAAGAAGAGTTCAACCTCTGAGAGCCAATCGAGGAAGCCTTCGACATGTAGTTGACCGTTGAAAGATGGTAAGTCCATCCTTGGACGGTATTTTCGATTATTGTTGTTGTTTGGAGGCTCACGGTTGTCTACTGACTCATCATCGCTAGATGCATACTCGGGTCGAACTGGTGGTCTCCTACCACGATTATCGCGATCACGGCGATTGTCGCTATTGAGGAGTTGTTGCATCATCACTCGCAAATCTTCAATGGAGTATTGAACTGTATTCATCTCAGCCCTGGTGACAGGCTGATTTTCTTCAGGATTGGTATTGGCAGCCATGGATCTTTTGGTTTTTTTTTTAAATCAAGGCTCTGATACCACTTGACGTAGCGGGGATCGGGTTAAGAAATTAGGACTTTGGAAATGGTCAACCTGGTTTAGTAATTAAAGATGGTGTGAGTGGGAATATGGGTAATGAGATTAATGGATGCAAGCAGAAAGGGGTAAATGACAGAAGGAGGAGGCGTTGGGTATGAGAGAAGAAGGTGGGTTGGATGCAGATAGGGTGAAGGATGAACAAGAGAAGTAGTAGGGAAAGTGGAGGAGGTAGAAGAAGATGGGTAAAAAGGAATCAAACAGCAGGTGTACCTGGGGTTGAAAGATGGTGGAACGGCAGTAGCAGGAGTGGGCTTCGATCGGCCGATGGCTCTGCTGAAGCAGCAGTGTTTTGGGGCGGAACTGTAGCAGAGGAAGAAAAGAGGGAGAGGAAGAGGAGATAAGAAAGAAGAAAAAAGAGAAGCAGAGAATAATTCTCAATTTTATTAACCAATCTATCTATTAAAATGCTAGAGAGGGGTTTTTATAAAAATCCAAAACTAAAAATAGCAATAAAAATAAAAAACGAAAATAAAGAAATAGTATCCTAAAAGATTTAAGAATAGTATTTTAAAAGAAATAGAAATACTATCCTAAAAGGAATAGTATTCTAAAAGAAATAGAAATACTATCCTAAAAGGAATAGTATTCTAAAAGAAATAGTGTCCTACAAGAACTAGAATTCTAAAAGAAACGGCAACTTCCACTTTTATCACTCGGTAGCTTCGAAGCCGGGATTGGATTTCCCGACAAATTTGTCGGTGGCTCTTGTGGATTCACACGCTCATGCGTGTGCTGCATCATAGTCCCATCGGTAGTATCAGAGTCAGAGTCAATTCTCCAAACAACCGCATATGGATTCAGGGATCCTTTAATCGAACAGGATGGTTGACGATACTCTATCTGCCGAAAAACCTCGTTCGAAGGAGAAATTGTTGGAATACGAACTAGTCCTACATTGATGAGAGAGAGAAAAATATAAAAACTTACATGTGACTGGATACCTTCACCTATCAAACAAGTCTTTTGGTCTGGAAGCCCAATCCACACACATTTGAAGCGAGGTATTTCAGTTCCTTTGGTACATGATTGGTGCTCCACAAAAAGCTTTTGAAGGTTGGATAAATACTGCCTTTAGCAATTTATCTAGCTATTTGTACGACTCCATTAATTTAGAAGAACCATCTTGTGAGGCGCCAGTATAGGATACTTCATGCCAATTACCAACTCTATCTGGTGGTCAATCTCCCAGCTGAGGTGGGAGCTTTAGGGGAATTCCTTTGGCATCACATCTAAAAACCCTCTTAGTAAGTCGAACAACATCTTTTGATCAGTCCACTTAACCATTCAAAGTAATTTTCATTAGCAAAGCTAGGAAGGTCACTTGATCCTTCCTCAAATAATCACTAATCTACGAAGTAGAACACACTCCTATTGCTTTCTTTTTCTTTCTTTCCAAGGCTATAACAAGAGCCACTCCATCCTCACTGAGCCTACCTATAAGGTGCAAAGCAAAATTTTCAATTTACAAAAAGGTGAATTCCTAAACTCACTTGAAAATCGTCCGGGGTTACAACAATGAAGCTGCACTTTCCAATCCAACTCCTAATACCAATGTTTGTATCCCTTGCTATGCCAATATTGATTTTGTCTCTGTTTTGATCACCTTCATCTAAATCTAAATAGAATCTACAATGAGAGAAAGAGAGAGACCAAGTTTAACCACTTCCTCGTAACTCTGTGTTAGGCTATGTAGACTCGTATTGCCGCGGGTTTTGGAGGACAAATTTTTAGTTTCACATGATATTTTGTGTATATATCGGTCAATACTTAATTTTAAACCCCTACTATCACTTACCAGTTACCACCACCATTTTTTTTTTCTTTTACCCATCTTCTATTTCTTTATTTTTGTGGTTGTCCGAATTTCAGTGGGTAAATTGTAAAGACTCCTTATATTTTGTCTCAATTGAAAAACTTATTTTTATTTTTTAAATTAATTGCAAATTCTCCTCTAATATCTTATATGTCCAAAATTTTCTTCAATATTTAATGACCTATAATAATATAATATATTTAACAATATAATCTATCGTGATAACTTATAAAAAGTATACAAACCCATATACTTGTATTAAACGTGTATAGAAGATAGGTCAAACCTTTCTCATTAGGTTATTCTATTTCTATGAGATGGGTTATAAAAAATACAAGATTTATTAAAGTCAAGTTTTAACAATTAAAACCACAGTTATTAATGTCAAGATTTATTAAAGTTAAGTTTTTAACAATTAAAACCACAGTTATAATGATAAAATTTCACGAACCATTTATTCATGTGATTTTTTATAATTTTTTTCTTTAATACGTGGAAACCGTGATCCTACTTTGTGGTGATCATTGGTAAAACTTCGGATTCATAACACCACCACAAGCACCTTGGATCAGGTTAGTCAAAATTTAAATGATTATAAATGCATAGTAAAATAATTAACTATGATAAAATTTTATTTTTAACTATATTAGAATGCACACATATCTTATATATGTGGAGGGTCTGTAAATTTACAACTTCTGTGTTATTATATAATTTATTCACAACCTGTTTTGACTTAATTTTGAATTATATAACATCCATAAAATATCATTAAATTTTTTCAATTATTATTTGTCTATGTAATTTTTTTAAAATTAAACAAAAGTTTACTTAGAAAAAATAAATATCTTTTTATTGCTAAGATAAAGTTGTTTTCAATTTTTAATAGAAATAAAAAAAATTAATGCAAAGAAAAAAAACATCAGATTTTCAGAATGTAACGTAAGTTGAAATTTTAACAATTATTAAATTAATATAAATAAATATAATTTTTAAATAACTCTATTTCAAAAAATAGACAAACAATCATAATTCCTTGACTATTGGCCTCACAAAAGAGAATTGATTTTTTTTACACTTATCTCAACCACGTGTCATATTCCAAGGGAAACATTTGTCCCATGGGCGGGTTTAAAATATGACCACAATTGCTAGCAAATTATCTTACACAGTAGAGATAGTAAGTTGAAAAGTTAAAAGATGTTTTGACAGAATTTATTAGAAAGTAAATTTTATTAAATAGTATAAAAATTATATAAATAGATAAATTATTATGACAGTGTTTATTTATAAAAACTGAAAGTTATTAAATTATATTTTTTTTAATTTTCAAAATTAAAAATGGATTGTTAAATGAATATTAATTTATTATAATTAATTCTAAATTAAATTAAAAAAAATAATAAGTTTAACATAAGAAAGAATTCCACCCTGCATGTGAGCTTCTTCCCTTGGCATTCGTACACCTAAATAAAAAAATCTTCACTTGATGCATATCACAAAAACGTGTTAGACAAGTAACAATAGATTTTGTTTTTTTTATGTAGATTTTAGCAATGTAGAATGTATTCACATGAATATATCGTGACGGATTGTTTACCAGTTTCATATTGAAAGCGTAGTAAAGAATTAAAAATTTACAAAAATTTGAGAGTCATTTCACCTAATAAATTAATCTTTAGACTAACAGTATCAGAGATTATCTTAGGTTATCTCATATGGACTTGAAATCCTCAGACAAATAGGATGGTTGGGCTTCGAGAGAGGGTTGTTGAGATCGACTATGAAAGAATCTCATATTGAAAGTATAGAAAGATATGTAAGAATTTATAAAAAAAAATTAAGTCATTTCATCTAAAAAATTTAATATTTTAAAGTGAATACTCATATCGGAAAAGAATACTATATTTGAAATTCGTAAGATTCAAATTGTAAAATTAACTTTGAGATTATGGGATAAATAACTCGTGTGATGATTATCATCCATTCAACCATTTGTTTCTTCTAAGGCAATAGTCATCCATCAGATGGCCCACAAATTTAATGGTATGGATCAATCTTCTTCTTGGGAATTGGGAATATGATTATCCATCCTCCATACTAAAAAACACCAAGAGGCGAAGCTGACAGTGCGCTGGTTGTCGGCCATCAATTTCTTCCTCACTATTCAGTCTCCTCCACCTACCGGTAAACAATCCAGCAGATTTTTCTCAGTCTCACTCTCCAGCTTTCTCGAATCTGTACGGGAATGCTTAACATAAGACATAAAAGCATAAAAGCTTACAAATGTCTGCCTGCCCTTCACAGAAAATGAAGGGATAACTTGAAGAAGTTGGGAAAGGAAAAAAAAATTGTGACCGACATGGAGAGGAACACGAAGAAAGAGGAGAAAGAACCGTTGCTGCTACAGGAGCATGAAATAATATCAGAGTCACAATCATACGAAGATGAAGAAGAGAAAGAGGAGGGAGAAGGCGGGGGGATTTGTGGGAAGGTGTGGGCGGAGTCGAAGAAGCTCTGGGCGATCGTCGGTCCGGCGATTTTCACAAGGTTGGCCATGTACGCCATGAACATCATCACCTTGGCCTTTGCCGGTCACCTTGGCGACAACGAACTGGCCGCCATGTCCATAGCCAATACAGTCGTCGTTGGATTCAATTTCGGTCTCATGGTAATCATCTTCATCATATTATCTTCTTACATCTCTCTTGCAACTTTTTCTTTTTCATAATGGAATGCTTTGGCGCCGAAAGAACACTTGGATGAATCTCTGTAGTCAAGAGCAAGAGTGAGATGTTCTCTCGAAGGGGCCAATGAAAATTTTATTTATAATATCATTATCATTTTTTATTGGTTCTCTCCCTTCTTTCCCACTTCAAAAGAACTTATCCAAGTTCTCTGTTCTTTTGGTGGATTTGAGTCAGAAATTGGATCCATAAAGTTAAAAGTCAGACATCTTAATCATAAAAAAAATTGATAATTTAGCATTTAATTTTTATATTATTTAATAAATTATACTTTCTTTTTTATATAAATCATAAAGTGATTTCACCTTTATATAAAAAGTAAAATAATTCTACAGTATCATTCTCAGTTTCTCACTTTAATTTCTATAAGAATAAGTGAATCCATCAATTATTTTGTCACAAGCATATTTAACTATCAACTAAAACTAGTTGAAAATTCTATAAATAATGAAATTATTCATTATTATGAATTATTATTACAAAAATAACAACATACGATCATTTAAAAAAAAAATATCATATTACTAACTTAAAAACATGCTTAAAATGTAAAAAATTCACATATTCAATCATTTGCCTACCTTACGTGGCAAATGCCGTGTTCGAACATCCGGGATAAGAGACAAGAGTGACATGTCGTCATCATTCTTGTTAATTTTTTACAACATTGGGATTAGTGTGTTTAACTTATTCATTTACAATAAACCCCCACTCTCACTTTTCCTATTTTACCCCTTCGCTCTTTTTCCAATGTATTCGTGGCTTTACTTTGGACACCGATGCACCAATCCATTTTGAAACACCGTCCCCGGCATCCCGCGCAAAAATTCAGCCCGTTGCGCCAATTTTATGGGGCCCGCTGGGCATCAATGCATGACGAGCGTGCTGAACTTTGATTTAAATTTTTAAATTTCTCCATGTACGTCTAAATTTTTTAAAATTTATTTAATTTAAGTGAGTCCAATACGCCTACCAGCTGAAAAAGGGTTGTTTTTTAATTAATGTTTATTTGTTGTATTAGATAACTATATTAGTGAAATATATGCTTTAAGTTCATTTGAATGATGTTACATTTTTAGGTAAAATTTTGTTTACTTTTCAAATGTTTTGTACCTCAAGTGGCTGTCTCCTACTTCAAGAAGGGGTTCGAGCCTTCATTGCTTAATCTTGATGTACCCACTACTCTTAGAAGACACCAAGATTAGGGCTTCATTTGGATGAGGAGTAAATTTTAAAGGGGTCACCCTTATAGGGGCCACTCTTGAAAAGGAGTTACTCTTATCTTATTTGGTAATTGCAGTGGTAAAGTAAGAACTGACTCTAAGGGTAAAAAATCTTGTTTGGTAACTATAAGTAGGGGTAATCTGATATATTAATAATTTTATTAGAATTAATAATTTTTATTAAATTCAATATAAAAAAATAAAAAATATATAAAACATAATTATTAAATAATATTCATTAATTAAAAAATATTTTAAATATTTTTGCTCCATAGGTGCAAAGAGGGGTAATATATTAACAATTTTATTAAATTCATATAATATAAAAAATAATAAAATATGATTACTAAATAATATTCATCAATTAAAATATTTTTGCTCTATATGTGCAAAGAGGGAGTAAAGAGGGGTGATATATTAACAACTTTATTAGAATAGATAATTTTATTAAATTTATATAATATAAAAAATAATAAAACATAATTATTAAATAATATTCATCAATTAAAAAATATTTTTAAATATTTTTGCTCTATACATGCAAAGAGAGATAAAGATGATTTATAAGGGTAAAGAAGGGTAATAGGTGCAAAGAGAGGTAAAGGGGGGGTAAAGAGGAGTAAAGAAGGGTAATAGGTGCAAAGAGGGATAAAGAATGGTTATAGGTGCAAAGAGGGGTAAAGAAGGGTAATAGATGCAAAGAGGATTTAGAGGGGTAAAGAAGGGTAATAGGTGCAAAGAGGGTTTAGAGAGGTAAAGAAGGGTAGTAGGTGCAAAGAGGGATAAAGAGGGGTAATACGTGCAAAGTGGGGTAAAGGGGGTTTCGAGGGGTAAAGAAGGGTAATAGCTGCAAAGTGGGGTAAAGGAGGGGTAAAGAAGGGTAAAGAGGATTTATTAGAATTAATAATTTTTACTAAATTTATATAATAAAAAATAAAAAATTATTAAACAAAATTATTAAATAATATTAATCAATTAAAAATATTTTAAAATATTTTTACTCCATAGGTGCAAAGAGGGGGTAAGGAGGGTAATTTATTAATATTTTTTAACTAAATTTATATAATAAAAAATAAAAATAATTACTAAATAATATTCATTAATTAAAAATATTTTAAAATATTTTTGCTCCATAGATGTAAAGAGAGATAAAGGGGGGTAAAGAGGGGTAAAGAGGAGCAAGGGTTTTATGAGAACCCCCATACTCTAAGGGGTATTCATAAAAGGAGGGAGGGGTAAAATTTTGAATTTTTACCAAAAAAATGATAAAGGGAGGTAATCCCCTTATCCCCGTCCAAACGCAACCTAGGCTATAGGATCTCGAATCTACAACCTCCCACTTCTTAGGAAGCAACCATTTAAGCTACACAACATCTAAAAGTAAAAAAAAAAACCTGAAAAAATAACATCATTCAAATGAACTTAAAGCATATATTTCCTTAAAATAAAATTAGATATACATAGAAATTGATATTTTTTTCATTATATAGTCATCTAATACAACAAATAAACATTAATTAAAAAAACATCCTTTTTCAGCTAATAGACATATTGGACTCACTTAGATTAAGCAAATTTTAAAAAATTTAGACGGGCAAAATTCAAACTTTTAAATCAAAATTAAGTTGAATAAGAAATTATTTATCCTTACTTTTTTATTTTTAAGTACTCCGTCATGCATTGATGCCCACGCGCAACGGGCTGAATTTATGTGCCTAACGTCTTTCGAAATGGATTGGAGGTGTATGGACGTCACTGGCCACAGTCAAGACACGATGTATTAGAAAAAGAGGGAAGGGGTAAAATAGGAAAGATGATAGTAGGGGCGTATAGAAAAAGACGTGTGGATATCACTACCCCTGTTATAAATGAGGCATGTAAACCACTAAACTCTATCAATATAGATTAGAAATTATTGATGAGTTAAATTATATCCATACTTGAATATGCACCGACTTTCTCTCTATGCCTGTTTTACCCTTCTAGTTCTCCCAATTTACCACACATCTCGATTTCCCAAATGCACGAGGAAAGAGAGAGAGAGAACAGTGGTAAGAGATTCTCGTCTTACACTTTGGAAATCGGGATGTCGGGAAAATCGGGAGAACTTCGAGGGTATAACAGAAATAGAGAGAAAAATGGTGCATGCATGAAGATTTTTACAATGTAGGTATAATTACCCAGATAAAAATCAATTGGATTGTATAATAAGATATAATAAGATATGAGTCTTAGTTTATTGTCAATTTTATCTTTTGTATAAATAATTAAAATTGGCTCACTAAATCTTTATTTGAATAGTAAAATTGGTTCATCGAAATTCATATAAATAGTAAATCGACTCACAAAAAATTTACTGTTCATGCAAAGGTTAAAATTAACAATATATTAAAATTCGTGTCGAATTATACAAAATATTTATGGGAGGATTCTACTCTTAATTTAAGATTAAGAAATGAATGATTCAAATCAGATTTGTATCAACTGTCTGTATCATTTTTCTAGATAAAGGTGGAAAGATTTGATGATACTAATTTTTGTATTTGATTTATGAAATATGACTGTCAATAAATCGATGATGATAATTGATAACCACGATTATTTTAAAATATCAGATACATGAAAAAGATTTGACAATAACTCAGTCAGATCTACATCTCCATCATCTATTGATAAAATTTTAAATTTTAAAATATAAAAGTTTTTAATAAAAAGTAGAAATATAAGACTTAATCTTATTATACTTCTTGTTATTAAGAAGACATTAATTTTTATGGAGTATTAGACTTTTGAGAGTCGAAATTACATTATGAATAAAATATATCTTAAAATTTTGAAAATATTTAAAAAGTGTAGAAAATAAAATACCAATAAGGAAACAGCTAATATGAAATTCATATTCTCTAATATTCCATAGTGACATGTATCTTCTATTGCGATTCATAAATTTTTGTATAAAAAAAATCTGAATTTCAAAAAAAATAAAATTGAAATATTAGAAAAATCACACTACATCCTAAAAAACTACATGAATCACATTAAGGGCTCTTCATTTAATTCTACGTACATTTGTATAGTATTTCATTATTTTTTTTAATGAGAAACTTAAAAAATGAGAATTAACTTAGAAAACTCAACTTTCATTAATTTCTGAGAAAAACATGGAAAAACATATATACACCTTACAAACTATATGAATCACACACATTTAGACATCTCCATTCAATTCCATAAGCATTCAATATTATTTTATTAAACTTTTTTCACAAAAACCTCAAAATCGAGATTATCTTAGATTTTTTTTTTTTAAAAATGATTAAAATAACTCAAAATAAATTTGGAATTGACAAATACCTTTTATACTCGACGAATTTACTTTTTTTTTTTTAATCTAATCTCGGCTAAAATTTTGATTTACTACAATTTTTAATGATTTCCAGTAAATTTTGAAATTTCATGAAAAATACATATTCAATGAGTTAAAAAGAAATCAGGGGAAATTTGCTTTTGAGGAAAAATACAATAGTCTAATATATTAAATGATAGAAAACATTTCAATCAATTGTTGTAGAAAAATCCAACTCCATTTTAATATAATTTTAATGCAAAATATGATTATTTATTTAAGAAAAGACTAGAGAGTATAATTTTATTTAAGAAAAAAAAAAAAGAGATTTTCTTAATTAATCCCTTAATCTCTCTGTCTCTCTCTCTGAATTTTTTTTTTTTTATTTAAATGTTTGCTTTCAGTTAGGCATGGCTAGTGCCCTGGAGACACTGTCCGGCCAGGCATTCGGTGCCGGCCGATACTACATGTTGGGCATCTACCTTCAGCGATCGTGGATCATCCTCTTCCTCTGCTCCGTCGTCTTGCTGCCCATTTACATTTTTGCGACACCGATCCTCGAACTCGCCGGCCTACCGAAGAACATTGCGGTGACTTCCGGCGTTGTGTCCAAGTGGCTGATACCACAGCACTTCTCCTTGGCATTCCAAATGCCACTGATGAGATTTCTACAGTGTCAGCTGAAGAATAAGGTGCTTGCATGGATTAGTGCCATTGCTCTGCTTGTTCATGTTTTCATAAGTTGGCTATTCGTTTCTCGGCTAGATCTCGGCCTTGTCGCCGCCGCCATGACCATGAATTTCTCTTGGTGGCTTACGGCGGTGCTTCTGTTTGCTTACACCGCCTGTGGTGGCTGTCCTCTCACCTGGGCTGGCTTCTCTAGGGAGGCCTTCTTTGGCTTGTGGGACTATCTCAAGTTGTCTGCAGCTTCTGGAGTTATGCTATGGTTCTCTCTCTCTCTCTCTCTCTCTCTGAAAACTTTTCTATATTTAATTTGGTAAATGATCTGTGCACCCCCATATTTTACCGATTGTGCACTCCCCTATGTGAAATGACAATTTTGCCCAAACTCAAAATTCCTCTTTTCTCTCTCCTTCCTTGCTTTTTTTTGGACAAAATTGTCATTTCACACAGGGGGGTTTTGCATAATGGGTAAAAGACGGGGGTACACAAATCATTTCCCTTTAATTTAGGCGAGTCATCCTCTCACGGTCATATATGTTTAGCTACACGTGAATTGTAAAATTTCAGTGGGCTGATTTTTACTGTTCACTTGAATTTTGGAGAGCCGATTCCAATGTTCATAAATTTCGGCGAGCCAATTGCACTGTTCATGAATTTTGGCTAGCCGATTTGTAATGCTCATGAATTTTGCCATTATTTTTCTTCGGTACTGTAGGTGGAGGGCAAATTGGGCATCACGGTAAAACCCGTGTCTGTATACACAAATGTCCGTGGGAGGTTCACTCACCTCTAATTTAAAATAAATAATTTTCATGATAATAATAATCTTAAATTTACTATAAAAATGCTTGTAGATAATTATTTTTCCATAAAAAAATTAAACAATTTCTTTTAACCACTAACATAAAAATGTGGGTCAAATCCTTTAAACTCACTAAATTTAATTATATATTTCTATTTTTATTCATTTTAATGAGATTTTTCTATTTTTAGAAAATAATATGATACACATACACCAAGTTCTTTCAACTTATCAAGTTGAGTATCAAAATCTCTTTTTCTATTTTAGCCTATTTTTTTGCATGAATTTTCTTATTTTTGAATATTAATATAAAAATCAAATCAAATATCAAAATTCCTTTGTTCTATTTTTAGATTTTTATAGACGAAACTTTTCTATTTTTCCTTGCCCACGTTGAAGTAAACACAACCATTCGTTGAACAAAGAATGAAGATTTATTTAAAGTTATCATCAAATATTTCCTTTATATGTAAACTAGTGAGAAGCATGTGGTTTTCACCCTACTAACATTGTCATATTGGTAAAACATAGATATTAGATGATTTTTTATTTACTTCACTATTTTTATATAAAATATTCTATTTTTAGATACTAATATAAAATTATAGGCCAAATCCTCCGAACTCGCCCAAGTATAATAAGAAAATCCTTGTCTTATTTTTCAACATTTTTTGCATGAATTTTCTCTATTTGACACCACTAAAGGTAAAAGTTTTCGAGTAAGTATCGATCATTAATTAATGATAATCAACAAGCTAATTTGAAAATTTATATGGAATTTCTACAATTGTGAAACAATTAAAGGGTTTTTCTGATTAACTCTAAAAATAGGAGTAATTTTAAAAAATTAAGAAAACAAATACAATTGATATGTTTGTAAGGGAACAATTCTAGCAAGGCTAGTCCTAGATGTAGGTAGATATATTAAACTTTTCCTATATCAGTTTATAAATTTTATTAATATGTTCTTATTTATCCCTTTTTTTTTTTATTATTCAATCTTGCAGTTTAGAGAATTGGTATTACAGGGTTTTGATAATGTTGGCCGGTTATTTGAGTAACGCAGAGATCGCAGTCGATGCCCTCTCCATATGGTTAGAATTTCCATTGCTTTCCTGATTATTTTTTCCATATGAAAGTTCAGATATATTTAAAAAAGTTTGTACATGTTTCGAAGATTAATTTGATGTTCTAATCAATTTTATTTTTCCGTTTTTCTAAACCTCGCGGGGTATAAGATTTTGCAGCTTTTGATTGATATTTGCTAATGCCTACCCTTTGTAATTAAAATTATGCAGCATGAACATCAATGGGTGGCAAATGATGATTCCTTTGGCATTCTTTGCAGGCACTGGGTACGTATTCATCTGCCACTATCACATCTGAATTAAGATCTGTTCATCTCAATCATCCAACTGTTACACTAACATTTTATTACGATAAATTAATCGATTTATTATGATAAAATGAAGGATAAAATAGACCCGTACTCAATTTAAGTAAAAATACTAGTGCCCAAATCCATTCTCCCGCATTTTTTGTTGAGAAAGAAAACAAATGGTTCTTCATGAAAATTTTGTTCAAAATGATCAAATGACTGTAGACGATAGACGTGG
Organism: Chimonanthus praecox; assembly: GCA_022113865.1. NCBI lineage: Eukaryota > Viridiplantae > Streptophyta > Magnoliopsida > Laurales > Calycanthaceae > Chimonanthus > Chimonanthus praecox. Next base: position 615,389 of record JAINRJ010000152.1, read on the forward strand.
AAGTTGAGTTGGCTAATGCTCAAATAGGGGGTAATAATCTCGGTTTTTAAAACTTTGATATCTTGGCCGATACAATATGTATCGGTCGATAAAGGTGGTTTTAAAAAAAGAAAATATGAGAGAAATTTCTCAATCGAGATATTGACCGATATCCGAATATTGATAGATATCGGATATCGGCCGATATCTCAGCTGATACTGAGATTTGTATCTCTAGCTCAAACTACTTGGCTTGATCCGACTCAGGATCGATCTGGATGTAAAAATGAGGACCTCATTTAAATTTGGGATGAACTTGGTCTTACCCCTTGGTGGGTGGGCCTGGCTCACTCAAAATATGTAAGACTATCTAATTCAATGTACTAATTAAAGTTGTCAAGTCTTTTAATCCTCCCTATTGACTTTTAAAAAAAGTGTCAACAACATATCAATTAATTCTTTGCAGTTGCTCTAAAATCAATTGATTTAAGAGAAGAAATATTTGTTGGTACTGCAACTCGACTGAGAAGAATCGTCCAACTCCAAAATTGCCTCAACGTTGCCATATGTAACTTTGTGCTAGGGCTGAAATTCGAGTAAGATCGAGTTGGATTTTAATAAACCATTTCAACCCATGTCAAAATTTATTGAATTTGACCCGACTAAATCCGAATTACTCAAACCGATCCGAATCAAATTTCTGACTCGACTTAACCCGAGTGTTGTTTTATAATTTGTGCATTTGGGTCGGGTCAAGTCGATTTTAAATTTCTCAACCTAACCTGACTCATATTTCATATGGGTTTTTTTCTCCAACCCGATTCGATCTGAAATATACAAATATATAACTCAAACTCACTGATTTCTCGAATTGGGTCATACGGGCCCGACCCAAGTTTTTCCCCTAATTTGTGTTATACGATAAATTGGCATCCTTTGAGATTGATTGGATTTGTGATATAATAATGTGATGATGATACACAGAATAAGAGTTGCAAATGAGCTTGGAGCAGGGAATGGAAAAGCAGCGAAATTTGCGACAATCGTGGCTGTTGTGACATCTTCAGTGATTGGGCTCGTCTTCTTTGCACTGATACTTGGTTTCCACGACAAATTCGCCCTCATTTTCACCTCCAGCAATGTTGTTCTCAAAGCAGTCGATAAACTTTCGATCTTGTTAGCCTTCACTATTCTACTCAACAGTGTGCAACCCATTCTCTCTGGTCAGTGCTACATTTCCATTTTACTACAATCACGAAGCTAATACAGTACTAATCTCTGTTTCAAATCAAAGGTGATCAAATTACTTGGTTCAGTTATGTTGAGTTCTTTCAGCCAAAACTCGAAAATGTAAAAATTGAAATCGGTTGGATTTCGAATCAAGTCCTCCTGTATTTTGAACAGTTCGAGTTAGAAATATCTCTTAAATTAACTTTTTGAGTATTACTTTTCCATTCAATTCTATTTCTGATTATGAATAATTGTTATTTCAGGTGTTGCTGTTGGGTCAGGGTGGCAAGCATTAGTGGCATACATAAACGTAGGATGCTACTATCTGATTGGACTTCCTGTGGGTATTCTCATGGGAACTGTCTTCCATTTTGGAGTACCTGTAAGTTTTAAATCTTCGGTTGATATCATCTTCTAATATCATTGGACCAACATGAATGATTTTTGAAAAAAAAGAAGGGGGTCAGGACAGCAAGTTATGTTAGTCATCACATTAATGACTTAAACCTATAGATTGAAAATATGAAAATTATTTGGTGCGAGTCTATTAGAGCCAGACTCAAACAGTATTTCGAGTTGAATTTGAATTTCGAATTTTCAAACAAAGAAGAGTCCTAATTGCATTAGGAGACTCTATCCTACTCAAACTCTCTCTCTTTAATCAACACGTTGGATGGGTAACGTTCAATTAGAATGTGAGGGATTCTTATTTGAGTCTATTTCTGAGATTTGAGTTTTCACACACTGAAAAATTTATTGAACATTTACATTATCATTATTATTATCAAAGTTTTTCTTCCATTTATCTAATGGGCTTTTTAAATTCTAATTTTTCACTCATTCTTACAAATAGTGTCATCTTCTTCTTCTTCTTTTTTCTTTATAATCATGTGTTGAAAATTACAATAATCAGGTCTTTAACATAACTACAAATTTACAATAGGGAATTTGGAGTGGAATGATCGGCGGGACTGTCATTCAAACATCGATACTTGCTTTCATTACAATCCTCTGCAACTGGGACAAGGAGGTGAAGCTCTGCCACTTACTACCGTTCTCTCCTTTTATCTCTTTCACATTACTTTTCTTATAATTTGAAAATCTTACTGGTGATGCTCTTCTCTTTTCTTTTCTTACAGGCTGAAAAGGCTACCATTCGACTTGATAGATATGGAGCTGGTTCTAATGCATCTAAAAATGGGCCAAAGTTTTTGGATGGAAAAACAGAGTCTGATGCAAACGAAATCTAGTTCTATGAAAATTGTGGAGATTTATTTTTGAGATTCTAATCATATTTTCTCAAGTAAATCTAATTTTCCAAATGAATGCAAGTTTCATAAGAATCCTTTCTTTGATGAAATTTCCCAGTCAAGATGTCAATGGGTGTTATCTAAATTTTGTCTAGGCCTTCGAAGCTTCAATTGTGATTCAAAATATAATTGAAAATAATGCCCCTTTAGATATTTTGTTGGCATGGTACATATGTTCCCCTTGTTAGGCTAATGTTGTTATCTTCTTGTCATCTTTTGTCGATAGTTACCTTTGTATCTGGCCATTTATGTATTTTTAACTTTTGGTTAATATAAAATATCTCTATTTTTATTTTATTTTGAATTTACGTGTGAAAACTGCAAAAAATCAAGCGTAAAACTTCTATGAGTGATAGTTTGCAGAAAGAAAATTATCTTAAATTCATTTTATAATTAATTAATATCAATATATAAATATTTATTTAGTGGTGTTACAACTTTCTTGAAAATCATTTCAAGAATTGAGACAAGTTTCACACCCTTTTGTAAGAATTCGAGTAAATACTAGATAAATTAGAGAGCAGTTTTATTATTTTTATAAAAAAAAAGGGTCGCACTTCTTTTAAGTAAAGAAGTTAAAAATATTTCAAAATTTAATCACAACAGCAACCCTCAAAATAATGTGAACTCTTACTATTAAAATTATTATTTTTAAATTTTAATTCAATCTTTTACTCAATGTTATCAGAACCGGACCGTGTAACGAACCGTCTTCGAGGAGGTCAGGGTTTAACCGGGTTCGACCACGGTTAAAGTCAGTAAAAGCCGATAAAAACTGATCAAGTATTAAAATAATATAAATATTATATATAATATTAAGTAAGACATATTTTACCAATAATATTAATATAAATATTAAAAATAATATTCAAACTCTAAGTAATATACCAAAATAATGAAATATATAAGATAAAAATAGTAATAAATATTTATATTTCAAATATACACATTTTTAAGGAGAAAAATTTAAAAAAAATAAAAAAAGTTATAAAAAAAATTATATATCTGAATCGAGGTTCACGGTCTTTGGATCAAAACTGTATAAAACTGCAGGTCTGACCGGTTTTATACGATTTTGACATAAATGAGGTTTTTCGGTTGGACCGAACCGTAAATATCGCGGTAACGGTTCGGTCCGGTTCCAATAACAGTGCTTTTACTATTTTTATTTGATGTATCTCATTATTAGATAATTAAAATAATAAAGAATTTTCAAACGACGTTAGCGTTCTACCAGATGTCTGCCTGCCGAAGCCGCCGGCGGTGGTCGACGTATGGCTGCACGAGTACGCCTAAGTCAATAATGGATGCCGGCGGCCGTCGCTCTCATCTCTCAGCTGAGTCAAACTATCACATCATATATTCACATCTCAGACAAAAGTTTCACGTAATTCAAATTCCAAATTCCAAAATCCAAAATCTCCATTTGCACTTCTTAATGATATCCCTTTTTTTTAAAAAAAAATCTATTTTTCTACAATTTCAAATTACAATTCCAAAATATTAAAAATAAAACTGTCTGATGGAAAATAAGAATAGTAATAATAATAACAAAATATAAAAAAAAACTGCCACACTTTTGAATCCACCGACCGTCCAATTGGTGCCTTTCAACATACAGTGCCACTCATTGTAAGATTCTAACTTTACCAATCATCTTCAATAGTTCTAATTCATGGGTTCTGCTTTTAAAAATAATTTTATGTGATAAAAACCATTTCTAGTAACAAAAATATTAGTAATCGAAATTTTTGATCGGATTACACCATTGCTTGTGCTTGCAAATGTTGGAGAGAAGGATCTCCCGAGGTAGATCAAAAAGGCCAAAATGTGCCGCCCGCTTACGAGATGGGCTAGCACGGCACGTAAGTGGGTCCCACTCATCCACCTGATGAATGGTCAGAACTTCCCATACGTGTGCCTACTCTTTTTTTTTTTTTATCTTTTTTCCTTTTTTTCTACTGTGTGGAGACGGTGAAAACGGGAGGAGTCTGACCATGGGAGGAGGTATCAACTTTGGGGCCGAGGCAGTCAAACGGCGTCATAACGGTCGGCAGAAGACCCTTCGCATTCGCCGTCTGCTCGCCGTCAGCTCTCTTCTGCGACATACCAGAAAGCGTCCTCGAGAAGAATGGGGACCCCACCAAGAATGCCCACCGATCCGACTTTGCCGCCCGGTCGAGCCGCCACTTGAACCGCCCGGTTGAACCACTGCACTCCTCCCTTATCTCATCAACCGTTGGCAGGCTCGGAGCCGACCCGCCTTCTGCCCGAAACGGCTTGCAGCTGGAAGACCGGCCAAGCGTCCCGTCGGACACCTCCTTCCGCACGTGATCCGGCAGCCGCAGTGTAAACTTCTCGACGTTCTCCCCAGGCTGCACGAGCGAATGACCTGTCGAATGCGACCGCGGGAATTTTACCGATCTCCAGTTGGATTTTGACCGCACTGGCCTGTTCTCGACCAGAACCGGCAACTCGGTCAGGTTTGTGACGTCCCTGTTCGAATTCCGTTCCTCAGACGCGTCGATGGCGATGTCATGGCGGAGAGGCACCTCGTCTTGGGTCTCGTCGGTTGTAATGGCATGAGAACTTTCGGTTGTAACGGCAACGGGAGGAGGAGTGGCAGCTGCAGCAGGCGTAACAGTGTCTGACAGAAGATTGGAGCGGCATACGGGGCAGGTGATGTGGGAAAAGAGCCAGGCGTCGATGCAATCAGGATGGAACACGTGGCAGCAATTGGGTAGCAGACGGAGGGTATTGTCGTCCTCGAACTCGTTCAAGCACACGGCGCATTCTAGGGTCTCCTTGCCTAACTTGAGCTCCTTCACGACCGAGTACTCGAAGGTGGGGAACGACTCGATCACGGATCGATCAAGTCCGCGACCTGCACCAAGGCGGGAGCGGCCGCGAGTGGCGGTCCGGCGGAGGCTGCCACTGCCGCGCCCTGCGCGTATGTCGCCCGCGCAAAGGCGGAGGTAGACGGAGAAGAAGGCCATGAGGAAGAAGACGCTGATGAGGATGACGATTATGATGGCCATGGTTGGCGTAAATCCTCCGCTTCTGATCCCATGGTGACTCGGTGGCTTCGAACCGATTTGAGCCTCAGCGAGCAGTGCGAGCAGCAGCTGAAGCAGCAGAGACGTGGAACATTTAGATCCGTACATGTGGATGATCGGACGGCTGTGGTTGAGCAGCTTACTACAGGTCTTCTACTTCATGGACTTAAACTTCTTCTAAACTTGCTTGAGCCTGGGAATAGATTGCTTTTGCACTCTCTCACATTTCCTCTCATTTGGTCTTTCTTGTGCTGTCATTGATACTGTCTGGAAATTTGGGCAACTCTCTGTAGATTAATTCTGACTCGATTTGGCTCCCGGGCTGCCCGAAGTTTGTGATGGGGCTGAAATATCAACCGTTGGATTGGATCCAAATGCTCTTGTGGACGAGAAAGTCAAAAGTAGAAATAAAATGAAAGGAATCTTATAATCAAGTGTTCCCTTCCCAATCAAAAAGAAAATACTCGTGCAAAAATCAATTACTCTTCACAAATTTTTTTCACTCGAAAGGGGAATAAGTCAATTAAATTATTTTGTTAATATTCAATCCATACAAAGTTTAAAAATGCATAATAAAATTGATAATACTAAATCAACATTGTTGAGTCACAAGCTCGATTCAATTTAGTTCTCTTAATATAATTATTTTTTCTAATGTATTAATGTTACTACGCAAACTCATATATATCCATTGTAAAAAATAATCATTTAAGCAAATAAAGTTAATAGTTGTCAAAAATATATATTTTAACTAAATATTTTACATAGCTTAAGTACGGTGATTTTATATATTTAGTGAAACAATTTTTCAAAATTTTCAAGAAAACAGCTACTTGAATTTATTATAAAATATTATTTATTTTAAGTCTTGTGACTCAATTGATAAGTAGGAGTTTTAATTTGTCTGATTTAGACCAAATCTAACTTAAATAAACGGGCTTGATAAGATTTTTGTTCAATGAGTGCCTTCTATTTTTTATATATTATACATATATCACAAGATCATATCTAGTATTATTTTTATTCTTTTATCTTTTGTTTTGTAAATTGGAAAATTAACTTTATATAATAAAAGCAGATTTAAAGATCTATCACATTTTAAAATTACATCTCAAAAATCAATTTCTAATCATTAAACTTAACGGTCAAAGTCATCAAGTATCAAATCTTTTCAGGGACATTTGTCAATTTTAACTATTAATATCAAACGACTAGTAAATGATTTCTGAACTGAAATTTAATTAGTGGTCGGTCTATTAAGTCTAATTTTAATCTAGATTTTCAAATTATAAAGTAAAAATAATGCCAAATATAAAATCTTCTACCATGGATACCCACTAAGTATTTTCCATCAAATTTTTAACTATCCCGACTTGACTTGCAAGAAAAGTATTTCTTTTTTATTGAACTATCAATTTCTAACAAGTCTATTGGAAAAAATTGACATGTGACTTTATGAGAAAAAAAATCTTTTTTATTGAATCATTGTTTTGGTTTGGGCTGTCCCTAACGCAGTCTAACCCATCTATTATTATTAGGTAATTAAAGAAGAGCTAAACTTTTATTGCATCAAATAATTTCGATAAATTTTTAAATTTAATTTAAGACTCAAGAAAATTTATTGATTTGCTTGACTCAATATTATCAAATTGAGTCAACTCAATCAACTCATCTCAAATTTCTTACTTTTTCAACTACAGTTCAAATTTTTACTATCGACATGCGATAAAAAAATCTAATCTCCATGAACGAATTATTTTATGTAATTGTAAACTATAAAAGCAAAAAGCCGGCCGGCCCATTCTTTAATATTCTACGTGGCAAATTTGGAAGTCCGACGAGTCGGAATAGAACAAGGAGAGCAAAGCAAGAGAAAGAAAACAAAAAGTAGCGCCAACCTTCTCTGACTTACTGTCTTCCGTCATAAGTCATCGCTGAATGGGGACCACTTTCGCCTTTCATTTGACTGATTTGATTGCGGGGTCCAGAGCCGATTAGCAATCGCGTATAGAGACACGCGTAACATGACGTGATGTTCGTCATTAGGATTTTTTAAACAACCACTAATTGTTTCCTTAATTGCATATACCACCCAGGCACTGTCTTGATTTATGCTGTGCCTTTTGTATTGTTTCAATCTTATGGGACGTATGTCAAGACACTAATTAATCTAGTTATATCTTGCAATAAATGGATTTTATTTATATAAAAGTCCCTTCAATTATATTTAAAAATAGATCAAATTTTACATTTACAAAAATGATCATCCTTTATTGAATGCAGGAGTTAAAAAATCGTTATCGGCAGATATTTTTTTCTCTCCTCCTCTTTTTTTAAAAAACAGCCGATATCAACCGATATTGTGAATATCGGCTGATATGATATGATATCGGCCGATATGGTGCTTATCAAAATCGATATATATCAACTGATACAATATGTGTCGGTTGATATTTCGACCCTTGATTGAATGGTTCATACTATTCCTAAGGGACCATGTTGACCTTGTCAATTGTAAGCATAAAGACTTGATCAGTTTATCATTTGTATCAATTGTATGGGCTTCTTTTGCCAATTCATGTTCACCAACAATAGGATAATAGACCATACCATTTGATTCAGTTCATGGAATCATAAGCCATTTGACGAAGGGTTTCTTCACCCCAAAATCAAGTTCTCATAGGCTGCATTTGGATTAGGGATAAATTTTGTGAGGGTTATCATTGATTAAGGGTTATTTTGAATATTATAAATACCCCTTATGAAAAGGATTTTCAAAAGTGAGAGAAAAGGGGTAAAAAGTTAATATTTTATCCCTACCTTTTAGTTACAAAATAATGGATTACCCCCATCCAAGTGCAGCCATAATGGTAAGAGTAGAGGGTGAAAATTACAGAACTCTTTACTCTATGTTTGACATAGAATTTTACTTTAACATTTTAATATAATGATATTAAGTGTTTATGAAATTGAATAGAGATATCTTAATGTGATTGATATACATTTCAAGGTTCATGTGTGATTTTCCATATTTTCTTTAGAAAAATTCATGAATTTGGATTTTCTCAAATAATTTTTATTTTGAGATTTTTTATAAAAAAATTAAAGGAATGTTATATAAATGTGCACAATATTTTTCGCGGAAATAAAAGTTCCATGTTAAATTTGTTTTCTATTGTTCCATGCCAACTTTTCTATGAAAAATGGTTTTTTCGGTTTGGTCATTTCCACGAGTGTGTGAAAAATGAATCTCTAAGGGGAGGGGTCAAAAAATAATTTCCACCATTTGTGGATTTTAAGGTATAAGATCTAACCCATGACCAACATCAAGAGCCAATTGGTTCATTCAATTACCCAATCCATGAGCTAACCAATCCAACCTTTGCCTCATGGTTAATTTAACAACACTTACGAACAAATCCATGACTTAAAACCTAGGTGATGGTTCAACCTAACCAACATATGGTATCTTCATGACCAAGCTCAATAAAATGTATATTATTTTTATATCCATTAGATCATAAAAGAATTGAAACTAAAATTAATTTTGATAAAAAATAATTGGTGTATAAACATTTCCAAACATCAAATTTTATATCCATTAGATCATCTAAGAATTGAAACTAAAATATTACCTATAAGTATCTTAAGGGTTGAAATGATTCTTTCGCTAACCTTAATAGACTGACACGTAAGTCTCAAAATTCTGAATTCATTTTATTCATCAAGTATATTAAAAAGGTGGGGCACATTTTAATGAGTAATGAATTTTCTAATATACACATAAAATAAAGAGTAAATATAAACATTACCCAAAATGCGTATATAATTTTTAGTAAATAGATGTTCCATGGGATTCCAGGTACGAGACAAAAGGGCTTGAAATGTGGGCCCAACTCAAGGCCCAATTTGAATGTCTTACTTCATAGTTCATTCTATGATATTGGGACCAAGGGTGTTGAGATCTCGGGTCAACCATTTTTCGACCGATATCTCGCTGATATCGGGCGATATTTTTTTTTCTCCCTCTCTCTCTCTTTTTTACAAAGCTCGGCCGTATCAAACGATATCGGCAAGATCTCGGTCATATCGGCCGACATATCTCGGGCGTAAAAAACCCGAGATATCTCGTGCATTTTTTTGATCCGTGATTGGGGCCATGCCCATTAAAGGTGACCACTTGAATGATTGTTTGGGAGTGGAATTCCAGCAAGAAAATCTGAAGACATGATTATCCTAATCCAGAAAGAAACATCATTAAATTTAAATACCACAAAAGTCAACATAAAGGCAATAGGGCCATTCATGCTTATCTGTGATTACGCTTAAGAGGCCCAACCCAAGTTGGGACCAAACTTTTAAAATTGGAGGCCAGAAGTGGATGGGCCCACAAATATGATGAAAAATGATGAGTTGAAAATTTTAAATGAGATCCGATTAAATTGGCTCACTTTAAATATCCGGTGACTCGGGAGGAGGATGTTATAGAATTTCTAGAAATCGAAATAAAAAAAATGGTTTTTTTTTTTTAAGTAGAACTCAATATTCTTCCTTTAAATACTTTTATTTAAAACTTGGAGTCAAATTAAAACTTTGGAGATGATATTTTTTTCAAAGTTCAAAATTTATTTTATTTGAAAATGTTTTGAAATTAAAGACGAAATTGAATGATAGGTGTGACCTATAAAAACTCTTCAACTCACTCAATTCCCTCAGTCTTCTAAAAGATCTACTCTTGCAGTCTTGCTTGATGCAACAAAAGAAAAACTAAAAATATATTTTGTAATAATAATAATAACAATAATTTTCAAATTTCAAACTCAGCCATCATATTCATGATTTTATATCAAATAATCTATTAACTTTGATTGGTGTTGAATTTGGGAGTTAGTAAATTATTTTCTTTAATAAAGGTAATGGGCCTCACAACTATACTTAATTGTTCTATTTTATATTAATTTTATGAAATATCAAGAAATAATTCTGACCCATTTCTATTTAACTATCTTAACAACTATCTTAACAACGAATTCTGTAGAGAATGAAATAAATTTTATAACATTTGAAATTTTTAATAATAACACTGTTTGAGTTGAGCCTGTTAGATGGTAAGAACGAAATATATTCAAAATATAATTAGAATATATAAAACATTCTTTATTATATTTTAGTTATTATGGCTATTATAGAAGAAAAGGACTATAAAAATTGCATAGAAGTACCATACTATGATACTATTATCAAAATGTTGGCCGATGGAAAAAGGTACATGCCAAACTGCATGGCAAGCTAAAATTCCCAACTCAATGTAGAGGAGTTCGCGGCCCGGACTATGTTCTATAGCAATTTGAGCCACTTATGTATTCAGAAGTCTGAGTTCGTCTGAAGCCTAATGCGCTTTGCAAGTTAAAGTCCAAGCTCTTCTGATTGTGATTGTTAATGATCCAACCTTTCATATTAAAAGTAAAATTGATGAAATGCATCTGGATTAAATTTGTGTTCAAAACTCAACTTTTAGCCACTTTAATTTAGTGATCAATGTCACTAAGCGTCCTTGTCTAGATGATTATTAAAGATGTATGTTAGTTTTGACCACTAAAATCAAGTGGTTTAAAATTGAGTTCTATATTCAAATTTGATTTACTTGTGACTCATGACGTTTGGTTTAATCTGAACAGTCAAGTTCTTCAAAATAATATTTTTAAAGATGAAAAATGACTCATGTGCATATGTACCTACATATAATGGCTAAACGACTTTAAAAATCCGACAATTTTTCAAAGGCTTTATGCAAAAGCTTGAGTCAGACTCTTTATACAAATGGGCTCAATAATTTAAGCTAAGTTCAAGTTAAAAGAACCACCCTAATTCAATGTACACCTGGAGAAGATATTGTTGTGAGTGAGCACAAGTTGAGAGACCCCGTAGCTGGCCAGTTTGAGTACACCTAGACTTTTCATGAGAACTTGCAAGCATAGTTTCATACTTAGCTTGGTTGCTAGTACATGGGAAGTCAAGCATAGGAGAAATGAGGGCAGAATGTAGAAATACATTAGCACCGGCCCTAAGGTACAAATATCAGTTGATACATATCATATCGGCCGATATATATCGGTTTTTTAAGACCGAGTAATATCGGCCGATACGATAAGTATCGGCCGTACATACCGAATATCGGCCACAATATCGGCCGATATTTATAAATATCGGTATTTAATTATTTTTTTAAAACACCGATATGATTTTTCACGGTTTTTCAACGGTTCATGGTTCACGAGTTTCACGGGTTTTTTGCGTTTTTTCACGGTTCCGATATCGGAGGAGAGAGAAAATGCCGATATCGGGATGAGAGATAAAAATATCGGCCGATATATCGGTTAAACCGATATTTTGACCCCTGGTGTCACCATGACCCACTCAAAGTTGGGGTCAGCCACAAATTACCTTCTCATGTGGCAGGGCCTTTGAGGTCAGCAATGGCTCCTTCCCTGTGAACACAATTGATATGAAAATGTATGAACAGTTTTTCACAATTAAGGAAAAAAATAGAGAAGAATGTGCAAAATTTCCTTTTAATTAATAAAACGGCAGATTATCTAATCCAACATTAACAATATATACCAATGTTATCAAATCTGACCCAACCCGTGGGTTGACCTACGGGTCAACCGTGACCCAGCTGGAACATAGGTCGGATCAGACACTTTTGGATTAAAAACCCTTAAAAACCCTCTACGACTCGCGGGTCAACTTGGGTTTTCTAATAAATCCGTGACCCTTAAAAATCCTTGATTTCTTTAAATGAAGAAAATGAAGATGAAGATTTGGATTTTTTTGAGAATATGATTTTTGAATTATTAATTTTTTATATTTACAATTGGATTTGTGAGAAGGAAAAAATATTTTTATGAAATATAACTTTAGTTAATAATTTAATATTATTTATATTATATTAATAGCACAAATTTGACCGAATTTGACTATGGGTCAACTCGGTTAAACTTGATTTAACCCACCAATATGGGTGGATCGAGGGGTCGAGTTTTAAAAATTGATATATACCATCCCCTTTCAAAATTCTTACTTTACATACAACACCTAACCGTCTTTTGAAGCTTGGTAGTTGGAGAATGGAAACCAGAGTCCAACAACGTGAATACTCGCCATTGCATCACTTCTCCTTACACTCTACCAATTGTTTTTTCACCCAATCAATCCCCATACAATGCCCTCTGCCATTCCTTTCCTCTGCCTTTGCTCGCTTTTCCCTTCTATGGAATTCAGGATATTCTCCAATCCCCTCGCTTCAATCGGCAATCCAGCATCCTCCAACACTGCCCAAGACCCTCTTATCAACAAAAATAGACCCAAAACTGGATTTAAAGATGCTGTTCTGGGTTTCTTTGGAAAGCTCTTTTCGAAAAGTCAGCACTTACTCTTTCTCCTTCTCTCTGTCTTCTTTCTTCATTTTAGAGGTTTATTTGAAATGGGTAGTTTTTAAATTTCTCTCCTAGGTTCTTTGGAAAGTTCACTTTGAGAAGTTACTTTCTTCTTCATATTCTTCTTGTGTTTCCCCCCCTTGATTTTGGGAGCTAATTGAAATGGGCTTCTAACTTTTTTGTTTTCTGAGTTTCTATGTACAGCTCATTCTGAGAATTCGTGATTTATTCTTTCTTGCTTCTCGCTGTGTTTTCTTTCGTTGATTTTATGTGATAATTTTTAATGCTTGTTTTATTCTTATCTTAATGGAATAGAGAAGAAGCTTGATGGAGGAATCCAGTCGGAAGAGGAAAAGAAGGTCTATTCTTGGTTGCATGCATTGTCTCAGGCCGACAGGGATTTGGTTTTTGAATATGTTCGATCAACCGAAAGAGGTGTGTTTCGTTTGTTCGATTCATGTTTTAGCAAATGACTGTAAATGTCTGTTCTTAGAAGTGATTAAGTGGGTGTTTTCAACTTGAACTCCATGTGAAGGCTCTGTTTGGATAAACGAAAAAAAAGGTAGTTTATTAGGAAAATGACATTCTTTCACTAAAAGGAGAAGTAGCTTATCCTCTCTCTCTCTCCCCCCTTCTCTATTTTGATAGAAGAAACAATTTTTTTTTTTTTTAAATTAGCAAAATTGTCCATTGTTGAAGGCTTCTTAATGCATATGTTATATTTCAACTAAGGGTATGGGTGTCCATCCTAACACGGGAAAACTCTTTTAGGAGACACGTATTTTAGTGAACTTCCTATTTTACCCCATCCATCCGTACGGGTTTTAGTGGACTTTTAAAAATCGGGTTCACTTTCCAGTGAATCGATTCACTGGATCGGTGCACCGGACTAGATCACTTGGAAATGAAAATTTGAGGAAAATGAGTAATCCGATTGGTGCACCGATTTGGACTCTGTCACGTCTCAAGAAATCGGTGCACCGACCGGATCACTTTCCTCAAATTTCAATTTCCAAGTGATCTGGTCGGTGCACCGATCCAGTCAACCGATTCACTGGAAAGTGAACCGATTTATGAAAGTCTACTAAAACCCGTACGGACGGATGTGGGCAAAGTGAGAAATCTGGAAAACCCGTGTCTCCTAAAAGAGTTTTCCCGTGTTAGGATGGCCACCCCCCGAGGGTATTTTTTGTTGATTACAACTTTATGGTGTTCTTATTATCAAAATAGGTGGTGTCTAAATCATGAGCAATGATTTTTTATTGGGTGAAATGGAAAAGTAGAACTTTAAAAAGATAGAGGTACAATGAAACAAATAGATAAAAACAGAAAGACTATGTTTTCTCTAAAAACCCTTGAATCCGCAAGGAAAAAAAGAAGGGCAGAACTCTCAATTTCCTTAAGTGATAGTTCAAATAATTCTCTTTATTTCATCTGCACATTACAATAAACAAGACTCAAGATATCTCAAAACCCTAATTACAACCGACTTTCCTAAGTATACTTGACTTTCAAAACATAGGTAAACATTTTTAAGGGTGGAAAGTTCATTATAAAAAACTCCAATTAAAAAAAAAAGTCATGAAGACACTCATTCTTAAATTACCTTTAAAATAGCTAATCCAAACTTTACTAAAAGAAAAAACTACGGACCCTACCACTAGATGTTGCAACTTGAGGGCATCCTCAGATATAACCTTCACAATTTCAAAGATGATTGTTGCAATGGTGTGACCCAATGTTGAATAGAATATGATGGTAGATCACATATAAATTCACGTAATGGTTGATGAAGGTTTGGATTTATGAAAGTGTGGGTTGACAAAGCCCCATAATTGGGTTGATGGCAGTTCTTTTTTTTTCATGTTCCTTCATAAAATTTCCCAAAGAATTCCATGTTTGGTGAAATCAAAATTCTAGAGTTGGAATCATGAAGTCCTACAAATTCCAATTCTAGGGGTTTTATAACTCCCCATTTAAAAGCATTATGTATGGAAGTGCTTAGCAACCTTGTATATTGGTGTTATTTATGTAATTCTTTTTGTGTGCTTAGCAACCTTGTATATGGGTATTATTTATGGGATTCTTGTTGTGTGTTGGCAACTAAGATATGGAGATTTCAATGCCCAGAGATCTCTAGTTTCGTATTTTGCAACTAGTGAATTAGAACCAAATGTGTTTGAAAGAAGGATCTTTTTTTCTCTTTAGACTGAACAAGAGTCCTGAGAGCTTCATTTCGTTTCTTTTATAAAACAATCCTTGAAAGCGACATGCAAGAATTAAGATAGAGAAACAAACCATAAAAGAGAGAGAAATCCAAACTGCAAGTGACACAAAAATATATGGTTCAGTGGTATTAACATCACTGTTAAGAGATGAGAACTTCACTGTCAAATATTGATAATGAATAAAGATGCCAATTTTCCCTCATTTTTCATCTTCTTACCACTTGATATGCTGTCAAATCCTGTGGAGAAAACTAATGGCTAAGTCTTCTTCTACCTTGCTTTATGTTGCTTGAAGAACTTAGAAGAAACATTTATCTTGAACTCTTTCTTTTGTGCCTAAAAACCTCGAACCCGCCCTTGTGTGAAATTGAAAGAAGTTAAACCTGCTCTCTGTTGTGGTGTGAACTCAAATGCGAGAAAAAGAATAAAGAAAGGAAAGACTTGAGGAGAAAAACAAGAATTCTTCTCTTGCTTACTGTGTATTTCTAATGACTGCAAGAATGTCTTTAAATAGGCATATATTTATACAAAAAAGGGAACTCAACTATGATATGGTATAGTGCTTCTATGCTCTATTGTAATGAATAACCTCCAGATATATTTGCAATATTGACTCTTTATACATTTTTCATTTTCTCTATTGGAATGAGTTTTGGTCCCAAGTGGAGAGGTTGGCTAAGGGCATGTGTCTGAGGCTCCTCATATTCCATATTGGTAAATGGCTTGCCAACTGAACTAATTAGTTCTACTAGAGGATTAAGACAAGGTGATACCTTTTCTGTTCACTATGGTTGTTGAGGCCCTTAATGGCTTAATGTGGCGGGCCAAATAAGTACAACTAATTAGAGGACATGAGATCTCTCCAGGTAATCCTTCAATCAGCCACTTACAGTTTGCAAATGATACTCTATTGTTTTGTGGAGCTTGATTATTAGATATGTACTGTCTGTCCGGTCGTGGGCTGGTTTGAACCCGTGAACATACCAAAAGGGAACCACATAAATATTTGTGTCTTTGTGTGTGATTGATTTGTGTTTTGTTCTTTTGATTATTGTTTGTGCACTTCTAATTCTCAACAGAAGCAACCAGAGAAGAGCTTATGGGAGTGAGATCTGTCCTAAGAAGCCTTGAGTTAGTCTCGGGTCTTTGTATAAATCTAGGGAAAAGCAAGATAATAGGCTTGGGGTAGAAGGGGAGGAAGTTGAGTCTTTGGCTTGGGAGGTAGGTTATGGTTTGGGAAAAATCCACCTCGTAAAATGGGATGAAGTTAGAGATACTAGAGTTAAAAAGGGAAATTGGTGTTATATAGCATTAGAGATAGGAATCATGCCCTCTTATGCAAATGGCTTTGGAGATTCTCAGCTGAAAAAGAGGCTTTATGGAGGAAGGTTTTGGTGTCATTTTTTTAGTCTATTCAGTTGCTCGTGTGTCCTAGGGAGAGGCGTGGAGGGTCTCAGGGTGGGTGGGGGTGGGGGTGGTTAGCTTTAGGGGTAGATCAAGGGTGGCACAGAGGTTGCTACCATCCTCGGATTCGTGGGAAATTTGGAAAGAGCGAAATGGGAGGATCTTTGAGGATAAGAGAGGGACTATAGGAGAGGTTTGCGAGTAAGGCGAAATGGAAGTTAATAGGATGGCTTTCTGTTTGTAAGGAGTTTGCAAGACTAGCTTCAGAGAATTTTTGCCTATCTTGGGAAGGGTGTATGAGGGGAGTAGGGAAAGATAGAAAATCCAGGGTTGATTGGGTAGCGCCACCTCAAGGTTTTTCTAAACTCAATGTGGATGGGGGAGCAAGAGGTAAACCTGACCCTATGGGAATATGAGAGGTGTTGCATGATGATAGGGGCAGGATGTTGTTTGCATTTTTGAGCCTTAAGGGATTGTGAAATCGAATAATGCGGAACTGAGAGAAATCAAAAGAGCAATTCAGATTGGGTCTAGGTTTGGGAACGTGAACCTTATTGTGGAAGGCGATTCAACTAATGCCATCTTCTGGGCTAGTAATAGGAAGACCCCACCGTGGAAGTTGGTTTACATTTTTAGAGACATTAGGAGGTTGAGTAGATTGGGTGGTGTCAACTACACACACGTACCTTGGTTGAGGAACAATATTGTTCACTTTCAAGCAAAGGTGGGAATACAAAAACAAAGACCTGCAATGGAGTTGTTCTAATCACGATACTCTTGGGTGTATGGAGACATGGGGATTCCTTGTTGTATTTATGTTGACTGGAGAGTTCTATACATACAACTTTTCCTTATTTCCATATTCTCATTATATGCTATTTGTAAGCCTTGTATAACTCTTCTATACTTGGCTCCTCCTCATTTGTACCTTTTACATGATTTTTTGAATTCATTTGTTACTGTTTCAAAAAAAAAAAAAAATCTCAACTTTTAGTTGGAATTAAGAGAGAAGATAAGAATCAACTTAACAAGTCTTGTGTCCTCTCATTATTACTTAGCATTTGAACTATCCATTCCATTGATGCAATAGTCTCCACAACAGCCTATCCATTTTAGCAACAACCGATCTCTCTGTGCTTCAATAATAGGTCAACATTTTCCAAACAAGAAGATTTCATTCAAATTGTATTTGGAAGCATTGCTTTCTCAGTTTGTGTGTGAATTACAATAGAAAAAAGTTAACATAATGCAACATAAGAAAAGAGCACTAAATTTAGGCTAAAATTGTAAACCACCAAACCATGATACATTATATGCATGGGAAACACACATACACACACAAGGAAAATTTGAGATAACATCCACTAAATGTGATAGTTTCTTTCTCAAGTTAGTCAAACCTTGAGGAATTACAAGAAAATAGAGACCTTGTTACCTTTTAATGCCCCAAAACTAAACTTTTGCACTATAAAACCCTTTTTTAGAAGTAACCTAGATCCATAGAGATGCTTGTTGTAACAAGATGCTATTATGGTAATGATGGAGAAAACTAGTCAAGGAATGGACTTTTAAACCCTTGAATGGAGCACCAACTATTAATCATCTGCCCCCATTGTCCTTTTGAATGCACATTTCTTTGTACAACACATGAATCATATTATCATGAAAAACTCAACTGGATGAATGACTGAAGTAGACACTATCAGCTGGAAAATTTGAGGGTTCTTGAGCTTGTTACCATTTTTTTTTTTAATTTTCTTTTTTAGTATTTTTGGGGCATGTTTTTCCTTCCTATGTGATCACAAGAATTTTAGGATGGTGTGTCTTCTAATAATTTTTTATTTCCTTTGAATCAAATGCGCCTTCTTTTGATGATAAACTTGGAAATGATCTAAGTCAGGTTACAATCTTAGAATGGCCATATATGGTTTACATGGCCTAGAATTTCTAACCCTGCTTTAAGGAGACAGCTTTTCCCTGCATAAAAAATGCAACCACATAATTCTGGTCAAAGAAACCCCTGAATTTGTTGTCTAGACTCCAGTGGAATGAAATGATGTTTTGATGAAATGGTATGCATTACATTATATTTATAATGGGCATGAGTTTTTCTCTTTGTGCAGGGCTGAGCTTCCTGGAAGCAGAAATGAGACTAAGGGAAGGTGGACCAAATGTCTCTCTTGATCATACCTTCCAAAGTTGGTGGCAGCTCCTCTGGAATGCTTTCTTGCATCCTTTCAATATCATTCTGATTGTCTTGGCAGCTCTGTCATACATAACGGATGATAATGGCAATGGATGCATAATGCTTATTTTGGTTTTTGTCAGTGTTGCCCTCCGATTCTACCAGGTGATCTTGAAATCTTGACATGAACTTTTCAGCCCCCAGTTTAAATTATTGGAACCTTTGCTTGCACATGTCAGTTGATCAAAAATACTCTTTTGCCAATGCAGTATAGATACTTTCAAATTTCTTGTTTTTTTTTGGGTTAGGCAGCAATTGTACTGACCTCTTTTCAACAGGTTGAGCCTAGTGGCCCATGTCCCAAAAATCTCTGCTCCCTTCCTTCAGGGAATTCTTATCCATCGAATTACCAAATATTTATCATTCCATTTAGATGTAATCTGTCAATTTACCAATTACCAAGAAGATATTTAAGATCTTCCCATGGATGAGACTCCTGGGCTTGGTCCATTATAAGACCCACTAGATTAACAGTCTTTAATTATCAAAAGTTGTGAAACATGCTGTTCCTAGCTGTATTAAACTGTTGTTTTAGTTAGCGAAGCAATGGGTAACCATGATGTTTAACATCTAGATCATGTATTCATGTCCATGTCAGGAATATAGCAGTTCAAAAGCTGCCATGAAGCTTTCAGAACTTCTGAAATGCCCTGTTAAAGTTCAGAGGTGTGCTGGCAGAATTATCCAAACAGAAGTTGTTGTTCAAATTGATCAGAGAGAAATTGTGCCTGGTGATATCATCCATTTAAGCCCTGGTGACCTATTTCCTGGTGACGTGCGGTTATTAACATCAAAGGATCTAGTTGTAAGGTAATAGTGTTTTGTAGAATACACATTTCACTTGTTGTGTGAAGATCATCGAACTCTATCACGCCCATACCTTCTTTTCTCTACAGCTGATTATAGACTGCATGACCACCATACTACTTCTTGAACAGTCAGTCTTCATTAACAGGCGAGTCTGGGTCAACAGAGAAAATAGCAGACATCAAAGAAGCCTCAACCACTCCTTTATTAGAGCTGAGAAACATATGCTTTATGGTAGATGTCTGATAAATTTAAGTTAATGTTCACTACAAATCTTGGACAGTTAAAATCATGTGGGTTTTGATTGGT
Organism: Chimonanthus praecox; assembly: GCA_022113865.1. NCBI lineage: Eukaryota > Viridiplantae > Streptophyta > Magnoliopsida > Laurales > Calycanthaceae > Chimonanthus > Chimonanthus praecox. Next base: position 635,396 of record JAINRJ010000152.1, read on the forward strand.
ATGATCACCTATGTTACAGGGAACAAGTGTGGTATCTGGTCATGGCACTGGGTTAGTCATTTCAACTGGATCAAAGACATATATGAGTACCATATTCTCCAGACTGGGAAAGGAAAAACCTCCTGATGCCTTTGCATTGGGTGTGAGGCATATTTCTTATGCACTTATTTGCTTAATGCTTATAATGGTGCCCATTATAACAGTCTTGGATTACTATTCGTCACGTAGCTGGAGCGAGGGTGTTCTATTTGGGATCTCTGTTGCAGTCGCACTTACTCCACAGATGCTTCCTCTCATTGTTAATACAAATCTTGCCAAAGGCGCCCTTGCAATGGCCAAAGATAGATGCATAGTCAAAAGTCTAGTTGCCATACAGAATATGGGAGCAATGTAAGTATGCATGTACTTTTGAGGATTCTGATACATATCTAAAGGATTATATCTTGGACATTTTAGTGAGCAAAACATGGTCATCACATGGATGACTAATATGTGATAAGCCCATTTTATTACAAATGATATTGACCCCCTATTTTGAACTTCCTAAGAGATGGTTAATTTTTTTTTTATCAATGGGGCACTTGCCTGATCGCCTACATAGAGAAGGTGACAGGGTCAAGTATCAAAAAGGGAGGCCTTGACCCTTAAATTACTATAGTCACTGGGCCTTCTTTGGGGCCCTATACGGGTCACGGTCCCTCCACTCTTATAGATCATTGGGCTGCATAAATGGGATGGCTGAATGGACAGTTCAGCTCAGATATTATTATTTTCATGTGTGTGTGTGTGTGTATAGGAATTGTCCATTGATCTGCCTATAATGCATAACATACTATGAGATTAATGTTATTCATTGGTCATGTTCCTGGGATAAGGCCATACCCTGATATTTATGTAGCTTATAGAGGTGCATGATTGGTTGAATGATGTCAGGAATTACGTTGTTATGTTTTGCAGTCATATTTATCTTTTGTATTACATTAATTCTGTAGGGATATCTTATGCCTTGATAAGACCGGAACACTCACAATGGACCGTGTTATAATGATTCATCATCTTGATAGTTGGGGCCTATCCCAAGAGAGAGTTCTACAGTTTGCATTTCTTAATTCTTTCTTCAAGACTGAATTGAGGAATCCTGTGGATGATGCAATTTTGGCATATGTATATACTAATGGATACAAGTTTGGATCCTCCAAATGGAGAAAGATTGATGAGATTCCTTTTGATTTTACACGGAGAAGAGTATCCGTAATCATAGAAACAGGTTCAGACATAAAAGATGAGAAAAATGGCATGTGTGTTGATATCAATAGATTTGTGATAACAAAGGGAGCACTTGAAGAAGTATTGGAGACTTGTAGTTTCATTGAGCATGTTGGTCGAGGAGTTACATCTCTGCTCTCCTCGGAAGATTGTGAGAGAATCCTACAAATGTATGAGGAATTATCTAATGATGGATTAAGGGTGCTGGGGCTAGCAATGAGAAGGTTAGGAACGGTATGTGATCCTTGCTTTTGTTGTTTACATGTCTTTGTTTGATACTGATGTGTGTCCATTTGGTTCGAATATTAAATGTGGAGATATCATTCTCATTTAAATAGTTAGAAGGATAGATTCCTAATCTGAATACTTGAATTAAATGATACTGTAAACAACATCATTAACTGCATTTATCAGTAATGATTTATATTTTGAAAAGAGAACACTGATCTTTGATCTTTTATGATGGTTGAGTACAACATTGGACTCCTGCAGATTATTTACTACATAACTTTTTTATGCAGTTATTGTGGTTTCATTTAAAAAACAAGCTCTAGGAGTCAATTCTTCTAATCAAGAAAATTAAGTCAATAGGATGCCATGAGAATCTTTGACTGTCTAATGAATTGTCTGGTTTAGTTAAAATGTGCATGATTTTTTTTTCTTCCTGGGTGGGGAGAATTTTTTGGTCGGGTTTTGGTCCCTGTATTACTTGAACTCCAATTGAGCATCAATTCTGGTGTATTATTTCAAAGTTGTTTTACACTACTGTATTCTTTTCTTTTTTTCCTATTTAGTTTTATAGATCTTTTTAATTGCCCATGTTAATGTTTAAATCAGTTCATGATTGATACAACGTTGTTTTGAAGGGTGTCATTTCATTTTTTTAGCCTTTTGTTTTTCAAACTTCGAACCATTGTAGGTTGAAAGTGACATCCATGGCTACAGAAAATGGTTATAGTCCCAGTTGGGTTGTTTTAAATAGTGCTTAATGAGTTTCACCTTGCATGTTGCAGGAAAATGCTGGTGATAAAGCTGTTAGTAAAGAAGCAGTTGAATCAAACATGGTGTTTCTTGGCCTTCTCACCTTTTTTGACCCACCCAAGGACTCAGCCAAGCAAGCTCTATGTCGGCTAGCTGAAAGGGGAGTAAAGGCGAAAGTGTTAACTGGTGATTCACTCTCCTTAGCTATAAAAGTCTGTAAAGAGGTAGGCATCAAAACCACCAACGTAATAACCGGCCCTGATCTGGAGCTCCTTGATCATGATTCCTTCCATGATACTGTTGAGAGAGTTACAGTACTAGCCCGCCTCACTCCAACACAGAAGCTCCATGTGGTCCAGTCCTTGCAAAAGGCTGGAAACCACATTGTTGGGTTCTTGGGTGATGGAATAAATGACGCCCTAGCACTAGATGCTGCAAATATCGGAATTTCGGTCGACTCGGGTGCATCTGTTGCTAAGGATATTGCTGACATCATCTTACTTGAGAAAGACCTCAATGTCCTTGTTGCTAGTGTTGAACGTGGTAGAATTACATATGGAAACACAATGAAATATCTAAAAATGTCAGTTGTTGCAAACGTTGGAAGCATCATCTCACTGCTCGTCGCTAATATATTCCTGTTGTATGAACCATTGACAACCAGGCAACTTCTTACACAGAACTTTTTATACAATCTTGGTCAGATTGCGATTCCATGGGACAGAATGGAGGAAGAGTATGCAAGGATGCCACAACGTTGGTCCCACAAAGGGCTACCATTGTTTATGTTATGGAATGGGCCTGTGTGTTCTGTCTGTGATATTGCTGCATTCATCTTTCTATGGTTCTATTATGATTGCAAAAAGAAAACACAGTCCCACTTCTTTCACTCTGCTTGGTTTGTTGAGGGTCTTCTCATGCAGACTCTAATCATCCACATGATTAGAACAGAGAAAATTCCTTTCATTCAAGATGTAGCATCATGGCCAGTGATTTGTTCGACTATTGTGATTTCAGCAGTAGGGATTGCGATTCCGTACACACCAATCGGCAAAATTATGGGGCTGACTGACCTTCCATTATCATATTTTGGGTTTCTTGTCTTGCTTTTTTTCGGCTATTTCGTTCTTGGTCAGATTGTCAAGAGAGTTTATATTCTGTTATATAACAGGTGGCTCTAAGAATGAAACTCATCGGCGAAAGTTCACACCAAGAAAGAAAACAGCTTATATTTTTGCATGTATACTATGGAAAAAGGATTTTGGATCAGAGCCCTACTGTCGGCACAAGAAGTTTTCCACTGCATTTGGATTCTCTTCATTATTTTTTGTTAACTGTTAGAAGTAGTTCTTTAGTTTTCGTTTTGTTATTTGATGACAGATTCATTATTTATTCCTTTTCCCTACATCAGAAACTTATGTAAACCAAGTTCAGTTAAAGCAATATTGTTTTCCTTCTTTTATGAAAAAAATATACTATATTGTTTTTCTTCCATCAGAGTTCACATCAATCAAGTTTGGTAGATCTCTGGATTTGAGGCATTTACGGCGTCAAGATTGAAGAAGCCCAGAGGTTCATCAAACCTTCTAAAAGTGTATACCTCAAAGAAGAAGGGTTTGATCAAGGGAAAGAAAGTGGTTATCCAATGAAAGTAATCTCTTGGGATGTGAGGGGTCTTGGCCTCAGACTAAAAAGGAGAGCCATTCGAGGGGTTTTTAGAAAATACAGAGCTGATATTGTTTTGATTCAAGAAACAAAAAGAGAAGAGATTACTGACAAGGATATTAGAGAAATTTGGTTGGGGGGGGGGGGGGGGGGTTAGATCAGCATCTTGGAGCGCAAAACCAACTGTTGGAAACTCTGGGGGACTTATCATTCTCTGGAAGACTGAGGTGTTTGAGGCAGTGGAATCAATTATGGGTAACATGACACTTTCTGTGAAAGGGAAATTAATTGAGGAAGATGTAGAAATGATGTTCACTAATGTATATGGCCCACGTTCGGAGATGGAAAGAACACAATTCTGAGAGGAAATTTTTCACCTGAAGAATAGATGGTCTGGACCGTGGTGTATAGGGGGTGACTTTAATGCAATTCGATTTCCCTCAGAGAGGAGGGGTCGTATTGTGAGATCCAATTACTCAGATGAGTTTTCAGACTACATCAACTCATGTCAACTAATAGACTATCCATTGCTGGGTGGTAGATTTACATGGTCAAACAGATCAAGAGGCTCCTCGATGAGTAGATTGGACAAGTTCTTAGTATCGGTTGAATGAGAAGAATTATTTAGAGGGGGGATGCAAGTTAAAATTAGAAGACCTGCTTCAGATCATTGGCCAATTCTCCTAAGTATGGAGGAGGAGGACTAGGGACGCAAGACATTCCGCTTCAACAATGCATGTCTGTGTGATAAGGAGTTCCTTGGAAAAATAAAGGAATGGTGGAACTCATTTGAGGTTGAGGGGTGGGCTGGTTTCTGTCTACAAAGAAAACTGAGACTGTTAAAGCCCAAGATTAAAGAATGGTGTAAGGTGGAGATGGGTAACTTACTCGAGGAGAAAGACCATTCTTTGGAAATACTTGCGAGTGGGAAAGCTTGGAGGAAGAAAGAGACTTGTTAGATGAGGAGTACTTAGAGAAACAGTTATGTTTGTCAAAATTATGGGGTTTACTTAAGAGAGAGGGAGTGGAATGGAGACAAAAATCGAGGGCTACATGGCTGAAAGAAGGTGACAGAAACACCAAATTCTTTCACCGTATGGCTAAAGCAAGAGCTATGGTAAATTCCTTGAAATCTATCTTAGTCAATGGGAGAAGGTTGGAAACAAAAAATGAGATAAGAGCAACAATCAAGGATCACTTTACCACCATTTTTGCCCCAAACAATGAAGGTAATTCGTACAGGAGGAGCGCATTATTTCCTTCTACAGTGCCTTTGACTGAGTCTGATTCGCACCCCCATGTTATGCCTCATCCTCCGGATCTGACTGCTAGGGTCTCTCCTCCTGCAGGTACTCCTTACATACCGTTTCACTTGTTTTCTACTCCTTTCAGTTATGCACATCTTTTCCCTGGCTCTTCCGAGTTGGAGACTGCTTCTTACCATCTTCAGAGTCGATCTTTGGTGAAGTCTACCTAAGGCGGGTTTCGTTTGCATCATCCTTCAATGCATCAATTGGACACTTGACGCCCTCATCATAGTCAGCGGGGAGTAGTTGCAGATTGGTGTTATCAGCGCACATACTTAGAGTCTTCTTCAACGGAAGTGTTTAGGGGTGGAGGTGCGCGCTTGCTTCCTGGTTATCCATCGGGGCTCTCAACATTTCAACCATTTCTTACAACAACCAGCGAGGGCAAACTTAATCAGCAACATCTATTGGCGTCGTCTATACTTGGACCAGGTGCTACCCAACCTTTTGCATTTTTCCATTCAATTCCTTATCATGTTTTCCATGCTTCCAGGGGAGTCTGGCCTAGATCTAGAGGGGGACCGTAGGTTGATGTATTTAGAGAGGGGATTACTCCACCTAACCTTAGACCTTCATATGCTTACCCTAAAAATGTTGAGAGAGTTAGATCAGAAGATTGGGAGGAGTCTAGTTATCCACTTCTTGAGGGGGTTACCTTCGGCTCTCTTGCATCAGATAAAGTGTCCTGGCTAGAAAGAAAGTATGAGGAAATTGAGGTGCTGGACGCGCTTCATAATGTTGATGGTGAGAAAGCTCCGGGTCCTGATGGATTCAATTTCAAATTCATTAGAAGTTGCTAGGATATCATTAAGGTGGATTTCCTAAGATTTTTAGGGAGTTCCATAGAAGAGGGATCCTAAACAGGAGTCTTAAATATTGTTTCGTTGCATTAATCTCCAAAAAAGAGGGGGCTTCAGAATTGTCTCACTATAGACCGATAAGTCTTGTATGTTACGTATATAAGTTGTTGGCCAAGGTATTAGCTGCGAGACTTAGCTCAGTCCTAGGGGGCTAATTGGGGAGTCGTAAGGGGCTTTTATTGGGGGGGAGACAGATTTTGGACGGGATTTTGATAGCAAATGAGCTAATCCATGCAAAACGTAAAGATGGTCTAAAGGGTGTGCTTTTAAAGCTCGATATGGAGAAGGCCTATGATCATGTCAGATGGGAATTTGTAGATTATCTCTTTTGGAGGATGGGCTTTGGCAAAAGATGGAGGAGATGGCTAAGGGGTTGTGTTCAAGAGTCTTCTTATTCAATTTTGGTGAATGACTCACTTACAACACCAATTAGTGCCACCAGGGGCTTACGTCAGGGGGACCCCTTATCTCCATTTCTCTTCACAATGGTAGCTGAAGTACTTAATGGTCTCATGGTTCGGGCCAAGCAGTCACATCTCATTAAAGGGTTGGAGATATGCCCTGGCAGTTGGTCAATCACTCAACTTCAGTTTGCGGATGACACATTATTGTTTTGTGAAGCATCTAGTGCGGAGCTATTTGGGGTGAGAGCGGTCCTAAGGTGCTTTGAACTGGTGTCAGGGTTGAGAATAAATTTAGGGAAGAGTAATATCATTGGATTGGGGGTGGAAGTGGAGGAGCTCGAAGGGTTGGTGAGGGAGATAGGATGTGGCATCAACAAGATTTCATTTACTTATCTTGGGTTACCAGTTGGTGAGAAATCGAGATCAAAAGTGTTTTGGGAACATGTTTTAGAAAGGATTTAAAAAAAATTGAATGCTTGGAGTAAATCTTACCTCTCCATTGGGGGTAGATTGACTCTAATTAAATCATGCCTGTTGAACCTCCCCACCTACTATCTCTCTTTGTTTGAAATTCCCAAAGGGGTGGTAAAAAGACTGGAAAAAATTCAAAGAGACTTCCTATGGGAAGGGAAAGAAAACACAAGAAAAATCCACCTAGTGAAATGGGATGAGACTAGAGACATGAAGGAAAATGGCAGGGTGGGGCTTTACAGTATCAGAGATAGAAATCATGCCCTACTGAGTAAATGGTTGTGGAGATTTGCTTCGGAAAAAGATGCACTATGGAGAAGGTTTTTACGACGAGATATGGAGTGGAGGGTCATGGGGAATGGCGGTTAAGTAGCAGAGCTGCTAAGGATGGTTCATCGGTAGTGAAATCTTTAATGAGGATTGGTAACGGAGAAGGAAGGGTCGGGGAAACATTTCTTAGGGGGATTAGACAACAGATTGGAAATGGATTGAGAGTGATGTTCTAGAAAGACATTTGGGTGGGGAGAGTCCACTAATGGTAGTATTTCCTAGGATTTTTAGAATGACTTTAGATCGTGAAGCTCTGGTTAGTGATTATTATAGAAAGGTAAATGATGTACCATAATGGTCAATTTCTTTTAGAAGGAACTTGCGGGATTTTGAGGTGGCCTCCCACCGAGCATTGATTGGAATCCTTTGTGATAATAGATTATGGGTTGAGGATAGGGACAAATGGATCTGGTCTTTGGAACCATCCGGGTCTTTCTTAGTAAAATCAATCTTACGTTCTACATATGCAACAAACTTAGGCTCACCTCCTAGTTGCAATTTGGCTTGGAACATCAAGATCCCCCCTAGGGTCCAATTTTTTGTGTGGTCGGCATTATAAAAAAAAAGGATACTTGTGAGACACAATCTTAGGATAAGAGGAGTTATCCCAGAAGAGGCTTCGACACTTTGTGCATTGTGTGAGGTCGAAGAGGAGTCTGTGGACCACTTATTATGCAAGTGTCACTTCATGGGTGTTGTGTGGTATTTTTTCTTGGGTTTGTTTGGAAGCTTGTGGGTATTTGGTAATGGAGTGGAAGATTTATTGGTGGCTTGGTTTGGGGACTCCCCTTAAAGGTAGATATAGAGTGGCCTGTAAAATGGTTCCGTTCATTATCTTTTGAGAAATTTAGAAAGAACGTAATAAGAGGATTTTTGAGGGTAAAAGAGGTAGTCCTAGAGAAATTTTTGAGAGGGCGAAGTGGCAATTGATTGGTTGGTTGTCCGTGTGTAAAGACTTTAGGGGTTTAGGTCCTGAAGATTTTTATTTGTCTTGGGAAGGTTGTATGAAAGGGGTAGGTAAAGTTAGTAGACGGTTGGTTAAGTGGACAACACCTCCATTAGGTTCTTGCAAATTCAATGTCGATGGGGCAGTTAGGGGCAAACTAGGTCCGACACGAATTGGAGGAGTACTTCACGATGATAGGGGTAGAATGTTAGCAGCCTTCTCCGAATCAGTAGGGCCAATGGAATCAAACGAAGCTGAACTAAGGGTAATTAGGAGAGCTCTCAGATCTGGTCAAGGTCTAAGAGGAAATCTTATTATCGAAGGTGACTCAACTAACGCATCTCCTGGGCTAGTAATAAGAAATTCCCCCCGTGGAGGTTGGTTGGTATTGCTAGAGATATTTGGAGTTTGTGCAATATGGGTAACATCTCCTTCATTCATAAACCTCGTTCAGCTAACTGTGTGGCGGACTTGTTGGCGAAAGCTTGTGTTCATCTTCAGTCTCTAGTGGTGGAATTCTTCCCCCCCCCCCCCCCCCCCCCCCACCAACTTCGGGAGTTAGGGGATTCGGATCCTCTTTTGGTTTTAGTTTGGGATGACATTTTGCTGTATCTTTTCTTTTATTTCTCATTTTTCAATATTTTTTTTATATTTATATATTTGTTCCTCTTCTTTGATCTGAGTATATTTCTCTTATACTCAGATCTTTCTTATGTACTCTTTTCCCTTATTAATAGAATCCATTGGTTAATGTTTCAAAAAAAAAAATCAATCAAGTTTGGTATTACCATACCTTATAATAAAGGAGAATTGGGAATCATTACATGAGGAATAAGTACTAAGTTCAAAAATTTAGAAAAATATAGGCTCGACTTGGATTTTGTTCAATTTTTTTTTAAACCTACTTTGCGTAGATTCGGGCATTCGGCTAGTCTCTTGACTCAACGTCTTATGAATCAAGTTGAGTTTCCTGAGTCAAGTCTGACTGAATTTTTAAGCAATATATGTGTGAAGAAAACAAAAATGAGAATTAAGGGATGAGTAAATATTGAGGAAATGTATATGTGGCTTCCAAAGAAGAGAAAAATAATATCTTTTGAACAATTGGATGTGTTTAAATTACTAGAAACAGCTCTCCTATCAAAGATGAGTAATTGCTACTTTGTAGACTACAGGAGAAAGGTACTGAGGAATTGGAATGATGATGTAATGTTTTGCTTAGTAGTCAATAGAAGCAATGTGCTAGGTTGCAAAATGATGAAAAATTTAGTCATGTTCCCTTCCACATGGAGTTATGGTATAGTGTGCACCCCTAGGTCGGGCCTTCCAAGGATGATAGACATAAGTTTGTTAGAAACATTTGTGTTTAATATTAAATTAGTTAAAAATCATCTTAATCAGATCAATCAAGTTATGCTTTTAAAAACCACGAAAGTTAGAGATTTCAAAGAACAATGGAGTTCTCAAATTTTAGAGAGCTCAAAAACATGATTTCTTTGATCTGTCAAAATGATTTTTGGTTGGCTGCGTAACGAAACAAGAGTTTTTCAATAGATCCACCGCCATCACTATCACCATCATTTCTATCAATGATCTCCGACCCCTAGTGCACGTCCATGAACATTTATCAAAAGTTTCCTCAACAGGGTTGAGTGGAGAACATCTATCAAAAATACCCTCGATAGAGTAGAGAACCCCCACGAAGCCAAGCTCAGAGAGACAAGATGCCGATTCGAAAGCGATGATCACGACGACACTGTAATACTGCATAGCAGGCAGTAATTCAATGGAGGGTCATCTTCTTGAAGTTACTCAACCTAAACAAAAGAACCCTTCTGTCTTCCTGGCTGCTTACTCTTCCTATCACCTCAAATGGAAGATTCACTACCAGAACCAGAAAAGAAGAGGTTACTTCGTAGGTATAATTCTGAAAAGAACTTTGGTAAACCATCATTATATGCATCTAAATATTTATCTAATCCATTTGAGTAGAAATGATTTCTAATGCTGTATCCATCACAACTTGAAAATGCAGTATCAAACATAGGCCTTGACGACAACACTGATAATGAACACTACTCACAGAAGCTGTACAACTGTGTTTTAATCAATTAGTAATAGTAATCCACCATCTCTAAATCAATTAATTCTATATTGCACGCTCAATAGCGGCTTTAGGCCGATCGTAAATTTTTTAATCACTATACTAATAAATCGAAAAATGCCACCTGAGATGCTTAAGGACTGATGATAGTGAATGCTTCGTGTGAATGAGTGACATAAGTACTTTGTGGAATCTTGCTATTCTAAACTGGGCCTGGTTTACTCTTAAAATGTGAACAATCAATAACACTATCTATGGTGATAACTAGTCTCTAAACATGACAGATTTAGAAAAGAATAACCCATACAGACAGGGCCGCTTGTCAGAGCCCACAACCATCTCAGATGAGGCCTCAATTCTGGCCCAGGTTTATGTTCAAGTGTAGAATTGTACCCATGTTGAAGTAAACTCTCGACCCGACTGAGATCCAGATCCATTCTTTGGTTGTGACAGGAGGGACCTGGGCCTGAATTCCATTCCCAATGGCAACAGCTTTTAAGCTCAAGATTCAAAATGACAAATGCATGTCTTTTGTTTCGGTCGATGGATACATTGAAAAGATCTATAATTGATATGTACACGGATAAAAATCACTTTTCAATCAAAAGTCATATTTTTAAAGGCCACCAACATGTAGGAATGGAAAATAATTTAAATTTTAAAGTGATCAAAATTTGGTCACTCAAAAACCTGTTTTTTTTTTTTTCAGTTTAATTAGTATGATTTCTGATAAATCACACTTCAAATTTCATTTTCAATGAATCTATTGAATTTGGCTAAATTGGACCTTAGATAGGAGTGGGTGAACGTTTATCATCTAATTTCTTCGTCTCATATATTTAAAAGGATTAAATTAATCTATGTAGAATAATTACTGTTTTATTGTAGAGAATTTTTTTTTGAGTGAGATGAAAAATTTTCATAGGAAAAAATAACGAAACCCAAACATATTAGAGAAAATTATATAGCACATTAGAAATAATCTACCCACATCTAAGACTAAATAAAGCATAGAGTAATGTTATATGGAAGAGGCCATCATGTCCAAATGTCAATTCTCATTCTTCAAATTTGCCTTCTTTACCGATTCTAAGGTAACCGGTAATCTCCTGTGTCAGAAAGTGTGAGGTGTCAGGTTCAAGTCCCATGGCTTTATATGGTGTGTTCTAAAGGTAGTGGGTATCGCGTGTGGGAATTTTATACTGAATTTTCTGTAGTTTCCCACATGTAATTTTTTTTTTTAAAAAAAGGGAAAAAAATAACTTTATTCATTATTTTTTAAAATAATTTTTATCAAAAAAACTTTTAAAGAGTATTTTGTTTTCCACATAAAAACTAACATATTTTTTTTTTTTTTTGGCATTTACTGTAAATTTCTTCTTTTTAGTATTTCTCTTACATAAAAAAAGAAAAAGAAAAAGAAAAAGAAGAATAGGAAATAGAAAACTTATCACATGGTTTCATCATTCTTCAAAATCTTTCATGATCTAAAGTATTGAAATGACTAGAGTCAACTTCCTATTTAAGAAATGCTGCAATACTATTACTGCCTATTTCTATTTCTATTTGTAGGTCAACAACCACACGGTTTGGTGACTTTGTTCTCTAGAATAAGAGAAAATTTATAATGAATACTTCTCTACACTCATCAAATTCCATGAAGAAGGACATTATTTATATTCTAAGGATCACCTTTCATGTCTTCAGTCTTAGGGTTATGAATCATTTTCAACACTAATGATTTATAAATATAAAAAAACTTATAATACATTTCAATCTTCGATTTCCTTTGAAAGATCATTAATTGATGATCCATTACATTTATAATCAACTTTAAATCAAACATCTTAAGATTACTATGAATCTCTTAAAATCCTAGTGATTATAAAATACTATTATTATACTTCTTCCGTCTTATTTTACTTGGCTCATTTAAAATATTTATATTTTCTAAGTAACTCTCTATATAAGGCTAGCACTTCATATGATTTCATCAATTTTCAACACATTTTATATTACTTCAATATAAATAACCATCTTTAAAAAAAAACTGAGAATTTGAAAATATTTTTGATATTATTAATTAGTGTTAATATTCTAGTATTTGTGATAATGATTTATACAATGAGCACGACGTTTTTTTAAGTAGTATTCTGACCGAATTTGTGTTGCATTTGCAACATGAAAATAGTCCAATGGGTCCCTCCACTGATATCATTGACTACCCATGTCACGTGTTATCACCGTGGCTAGTCTGAGACCAATGCCTTGAGAAGGCAGAGAATTGGATTGAAACAGAGAAAACCCTAAACTAAAGGAATCGAATTTTTCACTGAAAATTATTTAACCAAACAGCCCCAATTTCTGAGGACAGAATCTATTCATGGCCCACAAATTCTCCCAGCGAAGTAATAATCACATCATAAAACACATGATTTGGTCGTGGAATATCGTTAAGGAGTGGGGTCCACTCATTTACAATTTCCAATCCCTTTTTTAACCTAGCTGTCCTTTCTTTTCAAGTCATGTGACTCGCTCTGTCCGGTTTTGCTGTCAAAACCGCAGCACCCACAGCGGATTTCCCCTCCAGCGGTTTTGGACGCTGGGGAGGCAGGTGAGCTGGCATGTTTAGTGGGGTCCAGCACGTGTCAGAATGTTAGAGAGCCACGTGGAGATGTAAAAAGTGGTTAGGAGAGAATCTTTTCCAAACGAATAAGCCAAAGCCAACGTCAAATCTGGGTACATCTTCGGACGGTTCTCATCCAATGATATAATAGTGCTCCCAAGGAGTTTTGATAATCATGCAGAGACGAATCCACTCCATCCTCATACACGTGGCACAAATCTCAACCGTGTAAATTTTTAATTGGCCAATCCGGCACTAATTGTGGTATGATAAATCATTTGATTGATTGTATAATTAACTTTTATAAGTTCAAATAATTATTTCTTACTATATCAACTCTAGAATATAAAACTTTGTACAAGTTAAATGTAAGTACAATATCTCTCTTTTCAATTCAAATATGACATCTCATCATCTAAAAAGATGGTAATTTATCCTAAAATCATAAATTTATATAGTTTAACCCACTCTTAACCTCTTATAGTATGACTTAAGATATACGAAAGTTTTAATTCATTTATATCCTTTCTTAGTAAGTGAAAACTTTAATTATTGAAGTTACGTAACTTGAAGAAGTTGGAGTAATAATAAAAAACTCGCCTCAAAAAGTTAGAGTCTTAAATTTAATTTATTTCAAAGGGCCACTCCTGTAGATTTATTCAATGTGTCTATATAGAGAGACTTGCGCATGTCTTAAAAATTAGTCAAGTAGTGTAAAAAGTATAAACAATTTACTCAAAAAATCATAACTAAAGGTAAAATGTTACGGTGATTAGATGTGAACAATGCTACAGTTTTTACATATTTTGCTTTTGTTCAACTATTTGTAGTTCAAATAAATTTAAAGGACCAACTTATTAAAGATCTTGAGAAAGATGTCTCCCTCGTACCTTTGATTTATCTTTCATGAAGAGTTGTAAGAATTTAGGTTTTCTACAATCTTTATCTCCAATCATTTGTACTAGCTTCTAACATATGAATTTCGAATTTATATGGCTCGAAAATGTGAGTGAGAATAAAATACATCCGATAGGAGACATATTGACAACTTCAATTATATCATACGCACACGGGTTACATATGAGAACACTTGCAACTAGATTTGCCTCTTACATCTTAGATTTGAGTCTGACTTCAAAGATAGTACACACATACTCACATGATCATTGGACTTATGATTTATAATTAAGATTTGTACTTTACTTTATTCTTTTACTATATAATTTTGTTCAATCTAATCTGTATTTGGATGTAAATCCTTTTATTTGTATTTTTACACTATTGAATTGCAACTTTATGTAAATCTTTGCTTATCTATGATGGAAGTAATTAGTCAAATGTAAATGCTAGTTTAAAGCATATACTAACATAAATTTTATTAAAATCTATCCTAATTAAAATCTAAGAATTTTCAGACTTTTAAAAATATTAAATGATAGATTATCATGACAAAACCTATATTTTCCAATTGCATGTACATGATCGAAACATACACAGTAAGAGTATGATCAAGCGAGAACTAGCTGAAAAGGTCGATGATAAATGGTCAAAGATGTCGTTGACTACAATTATTGGTGCACGGAAAAGTATGGAATTCATATGTTCCGTGATAGTGTGACACTGGAGAAAGGATCAGAAATTGCGAGAGCACAATTCTGTTTTCTGCTCCCGCGGGTGAGTCATTCATGCATTATGGGTCCCACATGCAATGCCCATGGTCAAAGTTTCATGCTTCAAAGCATCCACTAATGTGAAGTTTTTGCACCACCATTTTCTTTCAGTGCACCTCTTCAAATGAGATTTTAATTTTATCTTTATTTTTGGAAAAAAGAAAAAGAGAGCAAAGAAGAAAAGTAAGAGCAAAAATAGAAATTTTCTTTTAAGGATAGTGATTTTTGCACTATCATTTTTTTTTACAGTGTATCCATTTAAAATAAAATTTTAATTTTATCTTTACTTTTGAAAAGACAAAAAGAAAGACTAAGAGAAAAGTAAAGCCAAAGATAAAATTTCTTTAAAAAAATTACATCATAAAAGAAAATGGTGGTGAAAAAAATATTACCCAAAAGAAAAATATGAATAATATCTTGTTTAAGTTTTTAAGCTTTCTCATATGAAGATGAAGAAAACTTTCTTCAAAATCTTTTAAAATGAAGACAAGAAAAGAGATCTGTTGGCAAATCTATGCAGTTCTTTCTTTGATTTCTTATTGAAAAAGAAACAATTGTGAATGACAAATCTTCTAAAACTTTGAGTAAGTGACTGTTAAATTTGGAATTAAAAAAAAATATCTTTCTACAAGAAATGAAAAATCCCCCACCTACCACACCACCCCACCCTACACGGAAAAGGGTTAGGAGTAAGACTCTAAATAAATGACTATTAAAATTACAACGGTCCTATCAAGAAGTGAGAGGTGCCAGGTTTGACTTGGTATACCCTAAAGACAATGAGTATCATTTATGAAGATTTTACACTTAATTATTTCTGTTTTAAAATATTTTCTAATTAAAGAGTTAAGCTGGCTATATTGTGTTTTATCTTTCAAGGAAAGTCGTCAATTATATGACCACCTCATAAGGAATGGAGAATTTTTTTTTTTTCATCTAAGATATAGAGAAGGTTTAAGGCATATTTATAAAAAATAAAGAGAAGGTTTAAGCCATCCTCAAATGTTATGTTGTATAGTTGTATATGATTAAATGAGATGAAAAAAATCATTTTCCTAACCTCTTTTAATTATTTTAACTTTTGATTTTTACTATTATCAAACTGAGTTATAAAATTCAGAACTTTGAACACCAAATCACAATAATAAGATAATTAGATGGGGTTACTTATGACTTTACATATTTTATCTATAAAGGGTCCCCGTTCACACAACTTGTTATTTGGGATTAAAAATTCTGCCGGCCAATATTTTTCTCTTTCCTTTTATTTTTTATTATTTTTTTCATAAAAATTTGAAGAAATTATAGAAAATCAAAAAAAAAAATTCAGACTACATAGATATGTAATTTTTCACTAAATAGTGGTCATTTATATGTTCAAATACTATTTTTAAATTACGAAATTGAGAATTTCAAATGTTTTTTTTTAAAAAAAAAAACCTTTGAAAAAAACTTTCACTACTAGTAGATCTAGCAAGGAACTCGAGCTTCAATAGTATGGATCATCGAAAAAGAGCCGAAAATCGTGTTTTTGGGTTAAAATCCAAAGAAATGAAGATGGGGAGGAAAATATAGAGGAGAGATTGAGAAGCAAAGATCGAAACTAATGGGACTTTACAGGGTATAATATAGTTTGTGTAGAGTGTTACTTATATAAAAATAATTTTTGCTGGATTCAAACTCCATAAAAAGTTGAAAAAATAAAAAAAAAATGTAATTGGACCGGATGGTCTCATTGTCTCTCTCCTGCCTATTGGAAAAAGAATAGGGACCCACCAATTCTCATTGTGAATTGTGCTGTACGTGTTTAATGGACTACTGGCCTTTCTTTCAGCTGCCAAAATACAAGACTGAGCATACTTGTAACTAGTTCCAAAACCAAGTCCATCAGACAAATTCCTTTCCCACTGGTGATTAGGGAAGGGAATTCATGGAACCATAGAGTGGAATGAGACTGCCATCCCAGTTTCTAATATGGGAGTCGAAGGAAACTAGAGTTGGAATAATTTTATCATTCTCCACTATGGAGTATCTCAACAGTCCCTTAAATTTTATGTGAAACAAATGAAATTATAAAATAAGTACTTGGTTTTAAGAATGTGATCAATCTAACGGCAGATTTAATCTATTTAGAAATGAGATATTATACAATGTCATTAGAAGAGGATCGGTCTTCTGAAACACTGATTTAAGTGTTGAAACTGTAAACGAGTCTCACATTATAAGTGTAGAAGGAGATCTAGAGATTTATAAAGGATTTGGGTCACTCCACCTCACATTAAGAAGTGACACCTACTGAGATTCATTGATTACTTATCAGGTATCTAGTGGAGTCTATCTTGTAGTGAGGATCAATCAGTGGAGGATAAGATAAAAGAGACTGATTGTCTGTGTTCAATTAACTTCAAAGCTTTTGTACTAGTCTTTGAATTCTTAAATCTAAGATGCTAATAGAAAGCTAAGATCTCTTGTAAACCATGTCTTTAAAGAGATCTGTAAGAAGAAAGTGAATCCATTCGTGCTGATTTTCTTCAAAAATTATAAATGAACATTAAATTTTTTTTTTTCCCATGAGAAAAGAAGCATACCTACCCTCAAGGCACATCAAATTCAACATAGAAATGGACATAGATGGGATGGCTGGGAAATCACTTTAGAAGAATCATCGTTGGTGGGGGCCATCCGTGGTGAAAGTCTAGACCATGGCATGATGAATGAATGGATCGCCACTGTAGATATTCTTGGTTGGATCACAGTACATAATACTAGATTTGCTGAGTAGAGTTTGTAGCCCCATGTTTCTGATTTCCGGGTTGGAATGATCTAGGGTTGTTTTGTCTTTGCCTTAGAACAAAAAACCACTCACTCTTGTGGTGATGAATGGTGAATGATGAAGATCCTTCCACACTTACTGTGGACCTTCAGAAAAAGGTTTTATTGCTTTCTTGCTGATTGATAGTTGCTTTACACTGACAAATCAAGACCCCATTCAATGAAATCAATCCCTCCAATACAAGATTGTGAACCCTCCTGCCCACGTCTCTCTCTCTCTCTCTCTCCTCTCTCTCTCTCTCTCTCTCTCTCTCTCTCTCTCTCTCTCATTTTTGCAGCACAAGGTAATCAAATGGAGATTCTTATACCCCACAAGCTGGTGTTTTCATGGACATGTAATTAAATAATCTCTTGTATCAGCTTGGAAGTGCTCAAGGTTCATGCATTTCTCTAGCTTCTCACAACACATTTCAACAAAAGAAAATGATTAGTTGAAATGTTCACAGGCGTACAATCGAGGTAATACGAGAATGAGATGGCACTTCCTTGATAATGTCGCTCTCATATGTGTACATACATACATTCATAATAACTATGATGTAGGGCCTGATCGATTTCATGTCGTCCCGGTGGATTCTGAATTGGGCATTAGTCCCACATTGGAAGAGTAAGCATCCTGAGTCCTGACTATAAGATGGATTTCTTCTCTATTAGGCATGACGCATTTTCATTTACTGAAAAACAAAGCAGTGAACCCGATGGATTCTTGCCCGGTCAAAACTGACAATATCGTACCACCGGGTCGGTTCTACATCAAACTATCTCTTGTTATTGTATTTTCGTCTAAGTTTACAACTATTATATTTTATTCTCTAGGAATAATTTACAACTATTGAACTTTATTCTCTGGGATATGTTATAGACCAGAGTTGGGTTGTGGTTGAGAGTTGGGCTTAGGATTGTCCTTATTAATGAGTACTAATCATCATATGGATGGAAGATGGATAAAGTTTAAGTTTCATTAAAGCTTATTAACCATGCGATTTTAGTTCTTAACATTTTTAACTAATGCAGAGCAACTAACTTTTTAAAAACCAATAGTATAGTGTTAGGATTTTTGGACATGGACCTAAGATTCATCCCTATGATCTCTATATATGCTTACATGCTATGTTAAGTCCAATCAACTTTCGATGGAAGTGCCTTTCTGAGATACCATAGAATTTTTGGACCTTATATGATGAATTTTTATTTATTTTTGAATGATAGGGTTAGTTATTCAATCAAGAAGTCTCTATGAACAATGCAACTTGAGGGCCATATGACCCATGTCATCCATTCACTTTTTATCCTCACTATTCCATTCTTCTTTATCAATTTCTACCAAATCTGACCCTATTGGAGTTAAGCTCACCGTTGAATTCAAATCTTAAATTTTCACCGTTGCATCTGTGAATTATCTTGTATCTATTAGGATCTGGGTATCTATCTTAAAAGACTAGTCTATTAGGTAGAGTGACTCAAGTACTTTATAAATCCTTAGATCTCCTTTTAGACTTTCAATGTGGGATTCGGTTGTAGCCCCAACAATCCCGTTTGAATGAGGCCAATCATTTCGTCAGCCAGGGGGATCTCCTAAGACGACATGAGGTATCCTGGGACCTGGCTATGATACCAATTGTTGGGACTGGATATCCAACCAAAAGACTAGCAAATTAGGTGAAGTGACTCATGTCCTTTATAAATCCCTAGATATCTCTCTACATTTCCAATGTGGGTCTCGTTCGCAGCCCCAGCAATCCACAGCTCGAATGAGGCTAGCCATTCGGTTCGCCTAGGTGATCTCCTGAGTCCACATGAGATAGCGTGAGATCTGCCTCTGATACCACTTGTTAGGAATATGTAACTAGCCTAAAAGACTAGGCTGTTAGGTGGAGTGACCCATATCCTTTATAAATCCCTAGATCTCTCTCTACACTTCAATAATGGACTCGTTTGCAGCCCCAACAATATCCGAGTGGATCCCAATACACTTGTCCATGGTAGCAGTTGCTATTAAATGTGGAAAATGATCGCATACTGTAGGTTGTGCCACAAAAGTCATACAATCACCTCACCACATTTGCAAAACTAATCAAAATATACCATTATCTTTTCTTGTTTTAAGCTGATCTTTGCAAAACATGTGGCTACTATATGGTTAGATGGTACCTACTGTTGTTTTATCCCTCTCTCTCTCTCATAAATTTTCAAGATTAGTTGGTTTTACATGTAATAAATATGAAAGAACTCAAGAATGTATACTACTGAATGGGTGAATAATGCAAATATAGTCCTCTACTTGATTAGCACTTCTGTCTTATAAGATAGTCAATCTCTCAATTAACAATATCTACTCTTTCTTATCAATCCAGACCGTTCAAAATAAAAATTGATCATATTTGTTTATATCAATTGGTTTCTAGTTTAGACAGAAAATAATAGTCCTAATGTTTGTTTGTGGTTAAATAAAAAATGGAAAGGGTCCAAAAGCACAAATATATGACCTCAACGAAAGGCAATTGGACAACATAACAGTGGGTGATTATTTTCGGCCACATAATTGGGTTGGAAGGGTCTGCAACTTGCAGTCTTGCACCAACCAAACAGTATTAGGTGGGCGACGATTGTGGGCCGCAATTCTCGGTCTTTCCTACTGAATTCCATACATACCACCAAATACGATCTAGCATCCTCCCTATTACTGCCTTCAAACTAGGGTTTTTAAAATCGAAATGCGCCAAGTCCGCATGAGTCGACTTGAATCGGACTCGATCAAACATTTACAGAAACCTTACAAACATATTTTTGTGATGCTTTTTTAATGATGCGGTGCCTTTTCGTTAGAAATTATAATTGTTGTAGATAACTTTTGTGTTGCCATAGTTCCATAGCATACTTGAGCCAAACACATGATTAGGGTTGACTGCATGCATGTGTCGTAAGCATGGTCATCGTTGTTGGATCTTTATTCAATCAAGAACTCTAACATGACATAGTGTTGCAGACCATGGTTGGAATTTACTGATCCCACCAGCTCACCAAAATCAAAGTAGAGGGTGAAGATGCACGAAATAAAAAAAAAAAATCTTCACTTAAATATTATGAGCCACGTAATCCGAAGAAAATGAAATGGAAGGTTAGTTCTGCTTCAACAATCGATTTTATTAGTTCTAATTGAATGATCAGATATATCTAAAAGAAATTGATACCTCCTCCGTCCCAAAATACTTGCCCCATATGCATTTTGAAATTGTGTCTCATTCCTTTATTTTCACATTAACTCAAAATTTTAACATTCTCGATAAGCTCCAGATCACCAGCATTCTATAATTATTTCTACTTCCGACGCTCATCGTCTCAATCAACATTGGTGTATAGTTAGGAAAACATTATTTAACAGTAACTAAACAACGAGACACTGTACAAACCTTTTCTTTTTCTCCTCAGGTTTATATTGACTTAGAGAATCTATTAATCTACATATTATTATTTAAAATTTACTTTTGAAGTAAAAAATCTTTAAGAAATACAAAATTCTGAAATAGAACAAGTAGTTTGGGATGGAGAGAGTATTTGTTATTAGACATACTCACTATGTATACTTTGATTTGAGATACTATTGAACCCCTACCCACTACCTTCATGAAAAAAAGAAAAAAACCCCAGAAGTTCAGGGAAGTGTGGACTTGTGGGATTAAGATGGGCCAGGAGGTTCCAGTTTGATAAGGTAAAGAGAAAAATTGAGCAAAGAACAGGGAAGTAGGTTCCCACCTCAATTGTTCAAGGGAACATAATCTAGATCAACCAATACAAACCTGTTTACTAGGCTTAATAAAGACAAACAATGCCGGTATTTGATGCATGAATGCAGAAGGATCATTCAAACATTGAAAAAATATCCTCTTGAAATTTCCCTCTCATGACAATCCAAGTGCCTTTCAAATTCATTGAATTGGATTTGTATTCTTATCTTGAAGATTATATAGTCTAATCCATGAACTTTTTCAATTTCAGGACACCAATAGAAGGGATATAATTTGTAGAAAGCCCCACACATATGATGAACAAACACATCCTCATTAATCCTATTTTTTGTTTACTATAATGGAGCCGTTGAAAAAGTCAATGAAAAATCTTTAATCAAATTAGTCAAGTTAAGTCTTTAAAGATTAAAAAATAAAAACTTTTTCAATAAACTCATCAGTAATCCAAAAGAAGGCTCTACCTATAAATACAAATAGAGTCCACATTGTGAAGGAGTGTGTAGGTGGTCATCAATGTTCATCATAGTAGTCCAAGTGTAACATGTAAATCAAAACAGAAGCTTAATTTTACTAGATGCAGTTATTTAAATACTTAAAATATGAGTAGATTCATGGATATATACAGTTATAACATCAATATTAACAAAATATAATAATAATCATTCAAATAAGCTTTTGAGCATATTATATAAATGCATAAGTATATTATCGAAAAATTAAAATTCTTTATTAAGTATAACTAACAATTGATCCATCTTAATTATAATATTTACTAGCTATTAAAACACTTTAAAATAGACTTATTTAATTTTTTTTTTTTGAAAAAAACCAAGTGAAAACCTAAGTGTAAAAAGTAATAGACAAGGTACGAAATGAGTCTCAGACTTGAGTGAGAGCTTAAGTACAATTTAAATGCACTTTTAACTACTATAATCTTCATCAATATGACAATGAAAAACACCATTTAAAAGTTGGTCTAATGGGCTATGCCATGCAGACTTATTTGAATAATTGGGTTGCACCAGAGTTAGGTGTGTGCAATCAAACTTGTCATCAAATGTAAGTACAAGTATCCAATCCCTAATCTAATAACACAATTTATGAATTGTATTGTGCCTAATGTTAGACTAAGAAAGCGCGTTAATGAATTGTGTCCATCGGACCGGCAGACATGACTCAGTAAAGCAGAATAGTTAACTTGATCATAATCTTATGGAGTACTAAACTACTGATCAAGTGCCATTAATTTAAGCAGCATACTACATATCCCTTAAACAACGACCATTTGGCCATTGTTAAAACCTTAATCGTCATCAAATCTCTTAAACATCGATAATTAGCGATCTCTTTGCTTTGTCATTATCTTATTATTGGGCAATCATGGTATTTGGGTATTAAACACCAGACAACTCATTCATATTCTAGAGATTATAAAAAGAACAGCAATTTAAGGGAAGAAGGCTGTATAAAAAATACTAGCACATAGGTGTGACTAATTATAAAACTAAAGTCTCTCTTCTTTTCATGTAAAGATAAGATTCTATGGAAGGAAAAGATGTATAAAGAAAAGGGGAAGAGAGGTAGAAAATCCCAGGAATGTCTTTTTGGGTGGTGTTTATTATTTTCCAGTCTTGGGTTTATTGGCAAAGAGGACATGAACCTTGGAAAAGAGTGTTAGTCCTTATCGTAGATGATTGCAGAGATCTTTGTGTATGTGGTCCATTCACATGGATTCACACTCTCTCTCTCTCTCTCATTCTGAATGAAACAAAAAACCTTTAAAATGCGGACTGTTTTTTTTTACTCTGCTCACCCAAGAGAATATGGATATCACCAATCCAGGCCGGCAAGATACTGATACGCAACTGTCTGAACTCGTCACCGATGCATTGTAGCTGATACGTATTGGTTGAGATTTTCCACTACAATGCGGCCGATGTACAACATGTTGGCTACATTTTTTACTAGTGCCTTGAATTAGTATATAGAACAAAGCAAAGGTGTAGAAAATTGGATGAAAGTATGTACTATTTTAATGAGAAAGTGATAAAGTATTGATAGAATATATTCATATAATTTGAAGAAATTTCGTTGCAGCCCAAACCCACAGTGGGAATAATGAGGTAAAATATTTGGATTACTGAGCATCACTTGTGTACAATGACATTTCATCATAATCTGATGCTCACACCTCAGTGACTAAAAATATCTTATACTGAACGATCAAATATTTTAGATTAAGCTGAATTTTAATATTTTTTTAAGTTCTAAAAACTCCTATAATTAAAAAAACCCTAGAAACTCTTTTTTCATGGGATAAAGCCTCATTGATGTCATGTGGGTTTTTCTAGAAATTTTCAATATAAATAACCAATTATGAAAAAGATTTTGTCTCTTGTTATTTCCTGCAATACACTATGAAATTTACTTATGGTACATCAATTTTTTTCATTTTTCCAATTTTACCCTTAAATGTCTGCCAGGGGTCTTTCTTCATGTGAGGGTAAAATTGGAAAAATGAGAAAATTGGTATATCATGAATTAATTTCATAGTGTATATAACAATACCCAACTTTATTAGTAGGTTACTTGTAGAAAGTAGGGTGAGAATTAATACATGAAATGTTCGATTTTATCAAATGTTGTATAGGATTTATGCATAAGTATAAGTGAATTTAAAGGATGAAAAAGAGAAATGTAGACATTTAGTAGAAAAAGAAAAAAGAGTTTTATAATAGGTTTTTTTTTTTAATTTACGTGTGAGAAACCGCAGGATACTCAGCATAAAACTCTCACGGGTGAGGGGAACGACTCAAAGAAAGTGAGCAGTTGGCACACCAACGTTAGACTATAGGGGCTTGAACTCGCAACCTCCCGCTTCTTGAGGCGGCAGGCAACCAATTGAGCTACACCTATGGCACACCAAAGTTAGGCCATGGGGGCTTGAACCCGCAACCTCCAGCTTCCTGAGGTGGAAAACAACCATTGAACTATACCCATATAGATAAATGAGCTTGATACAACCATACAAGACAACACATTCATCTGTACAAAACCTCTACAATTGAAACGAATCAGTAATTTTGGATTTGCAACGGTTCATTAAGTTGTCTTATTGGTAGATTTTTGCACACTTTGCATTATCTTCAAGAAATAACATTTTTCAGTGTATATTTCACTCATTTAAAAGGTTGATATGATGCCTCAATAGTAGATGGAGCTCTCTTTATATGTTTATCTTTACTTCTTTTCTTATATTCCTTTTCTTTCTCTTTCTATAATTATAGGATTGTATTTCTCCATAAATTGATTAGACATATAATTTTTATATAATGGTTTTCAAAGATAGAGGCTAGCGATGATGTTTACACCTCCATTTTCTATTAAATTCTTTTTAAAGAGGTAGATTACGAGAGAAAATGAGGTACAAAAATCACTATCCTTTACCAAATTCTACAATATATCGTAGCAAATTTCTCAATTCTTTTTTTTTTCTTAAAAAAAAAAAAATGCTTACCCCAACTCTCATGGAGTAGGGGCCCATAATGTTCGAGGCAAAGAATCCCAACTTAAATTCGGCCATCCCATTTCAGATTGCATGGAACATCAATCTGGCCCACCTGTTGCTCACAACCCAAATAATTCCTGTCCTTTATTTTTTAAATAAATAAATAAATCTCCCCTCTCTCTCTCTCCTCTTATTTCTCAACTTTGAAGCCACTACACACAGCCACACGATCTGTCTCTCACGTGTAGTGGACTGTAGCTTTGTTTCCTAAACGCCTTTAAAATCTCCACTCCCTTCACAACAGAGATCTAAAAAGTGAGTTTGATTTGTGGGTCTACTCATTATAGAGTTTCTGACCTTCCCACCTTTCTCTTTTGCTTATACAATAGAGAGAGAGAGAGAGAGAGATGGCACTTGAAGCTGTGGTGTTTCCTCAAGATCTATTTGTTGGACACGGATGCAAGGACTGGTATAACTTGGCGGCGGCTTTGAGCCAAGACTTCAAATTAGAAGAAGAGGAAGTAGGTGGTGAGATCGATGGCTTTTCTCTTGAGAAAAATCAAAACATAGAGACATTGTTCGATAGTTTCTGTGGGAAATGGGATTCTTCGTCTTCTTCCGTAGTCCAAACTACCAAGGAATGGGATGCTAATTCATCGCCGGAAACTTGCACCGTTGAAGGGTTCTTTTCCGAAAGTTCTCCAATACCACCACCACCACCACCACCAACAGCGACCAGTTGCACTCGAAGAAAGAGACGACGCACCAAGAGTTGTAAGAACAAGGAAGAAGTCGAGAACCAGAGGATCACCCACATTGTCGTCGAGCGCAACCGCCGCAAGCAGATGAATGATTATCTTTCAGTTCTCAGGTCTCTGATGCCGGCTTCATATGTTCAAAGGGTATCTCTCTCTCTCCCTCTCTCTCCATGCTTGAATAAAACAAAATTTTCAATTAGCCATAAAACAAAGTTCACATTTTGTTTGGGTTGATTGAGAAAAGAGACATTTCTAATGTAATTTGAACTTTTCTGTGGTTTGAAATTATATACGCATGTATACGGTGTACTTCAAAAGAATAACACACAATAATAAAATCTCTTTTTCTTTCGTAATTTTTTTTAAGAATTTTTCACGTAAATTTGTGTCTGTGATTACTTTTTGGGTTTATCATTTTCTACCGTTTTATAGTAGAAAGTGTTTGAAAGGTTAATTTGATTTATACAAATTTTGGTTATTACCCATGCTTGGTTTATGATATTAGTTATATTTTGTTTATCTTAACTTTTTTGCTTGATTGGAAAAAAAGATTTAATGGAATGATATGACAAAAATACAAAGAAAAGAACCCAAGTGCAAAAGACAGAAGTTCCTTATGAATATGATATGATATTTGGTCCCACATTTTAAAGAATGGCAATTAGCCATCAGAAATTCCCTTTTTCCTCAAAACCACTTAATAAAGCGACCAGTTTACCACAGCACTAAATTATCATACTTTACATCGATGTGCTCTCTCCTGTCGTCTCCTTTTTTACCTTTTCCTTTTAGAAATGATCACATGCTGATTCCCTTGTTCAGTTCTCAGCTGTGGCTGATGATGGCCCCATTTTCATTACTCTCGACCTTTTAAAAACTTTATTTATTTTTTTCAATTTTGTAAATTGGTATTCTTCGTTCGATCTTGATGAAAAAAAGATGGGGATGAAATTCATAAATTTCCATTATTTCTTTATTCAAAGGAATATGTAAATCTTCTGATCTACACACACCAGTTAAATTTATAGAGTGTGTTCCATTGAAATTGAATTTGAATCGAACTCAAGACTCTATTTCATTAAATAGACTTTTTGACCGTAAAGCCAACCCTTAAATTTTTTTTTATTTAACAGTAAATTCCACAGCTGAACATGAACAAATGTGGTATATAAAAACAGTAATTAGACAATTCAAATTTAGAAAGAGTGGAACCACATGACCCACAATGAACAATTG
The DNA here is from genome assembly GCA_022113865.1 of Chimonanthus praecox. Taxonomy (NCBI): domain Eukaryota; kingdom Viridiplantae; phylum Streptophyta; class Magnoliopsida; order Laurales; family Calycanthaceae; genus Chimonanthus; species Chimonanthus praecox. Next base: position 662,106 of record JAINRJ010000152.1, read on the forward strand.
AGCCAGTTGCCACCACCATTGCTATCATTTCGTTTTTGGTTTTTTTTTTTTCCTCATTAGTGTTTGTCAACCTGTTTGAGAAATGTAAAGAGAATCTAGCTTGGTAAAATTAGCACCATTCCTAACTTTCTATAGTGGAGCTGGCCTCCATGTCTGCCATCCGAAGGCATGCATCAAACATTTCAAAATGCATTTCACTTTGGCCATTGATCAGAACTTACTCTGTACATTTCAGTATAGCTAAGCTATGTTCTCATCTGTCTTCCCTTAAGAAATCAAACTATCTTGATTCTTGATTTCTAATGTTCCTAACTTTTTTCTAATTTTCTTCTGGTTTCTACAGGGTGATCAAGCATCTATAGTTGGCGGGGCTATAAATTTCGTGAAGGAGCTTGAACAACTACTACAATCTTTAAAAGCTCAGAAGAGAATGACCCAAAACCCAGAAGCCGGTTTCTCCTCTCCTTTCGCTGATTTCTTCAGCTTCCCTCAGTACACTTGCTCCACCAACCGCAGCTCCACAAATGAGACAGTTGCAGAGAACCATTCGGCCATCGCCGATATCGAAGTGACGATGGTCGAAAGCCATGCAAATATCAAAATTCTATCGAAGCGGCGACCGAAACAGCTCTTGAAAATGGCAGCTGGGTTCCAAAATCTCCACCTCACAATCCTCCATCTCAATGTGACGACCATTCATGAAATGGTACTCTACTCTTTCAGTGTTAAGGTTGGACCAATTGACTGCTTCCTTCTTCTTTGTTTGATTCTCTGTTTTCACTCTGTTTTGGGAAGCCAAACTGATCAACGGTGGGATTCCAAAAATCATGCAGGTTGAGGACAATTGTGGGCTTACGTCGGTTGATGAGATTGCAACTGCAGTTTATCAAATGCTGGGTAGGATTCAAGAAGAAGCTGATATCAACTGAAGAGAATTTTCATGTAATGGTCACTTTTTAAAATCATTGCAGTTTTAATGTTTCCATTTTTCCTATATTTGTAAACCATTTTGTACTTTGAAATGAATTAATGAAACTTTTTACCCATGAAATCTGTTGAAGAACAGAGAGAGAGAGAGAGAGAGAGAGAGAAATTCAAAATTCATTGGAAAAAGACGACGTACAGAAGTACGCTTTTCGATCTGTTTTTATACTATTTGTTTCAGATAATTATGATGTCGATTCACAAACCATAAAGTTTAAAAGAGATGCTTAATTAAATACAGTAAGATTTAAACTGGTTCAAATCACCAGACGATTCTTTATATGTTGAAGTTTACTTGATGATTTGAGATTTAAGAAATGAGTTTCATGTAATCGTATACAAGAAATCTTTTTTTTTTTTTTTTGGAGAGAAGATGCATTTGGGCGGTCATGATTTCAAAGGTGAATATATGATTTTCTTTTACAGAATTGCATGATGAACAATCATGGCTGGTTGAAAAGATAAGAGACTTTAGCCAATGAATATGTGTACGGATATTCTTATGGTCTACTCAGAGGCAAAAGCAATATGTTTTTTCGCACTGAGTTGCTTTCCATCTACCCTTGGCTGAAGACTGAGTCACAGTGACACAAGGAAAACAACAGTAGATACACAACTTGATCAGAAAAGAGTGGATTTTTTTTTTTTTTACACCGAAGGTGTCTGTTTAGTCCTACGTGTGCACACCTCCCAACACATGAATATGGAGCTCTTCTTCTAGAGTAGTTACAGGGGTTGAGTATGAATTCAACTCAAGACTCGGCATGAGATGATGTTCTTAACTGTTGAGCAACGAAAAAGGACAATTTTACCATTTTATTTTAGATTAGTTAGTTTTGATTTTGTGCATATTAGATATGTTTAATATTATTTTTTAGTTTTGTATGAAAAATAAGAAAATAAGAGGAAATGAGCTAAAATTGATGAAAAATATAGTGTATGGGCCATAAATGCTATATGTATAGAAAGTTTATAAATTTATCACCTATTTTTGGAAATTGTTGTAAATTGTCAAAATTCAAATACACTTACGAGAGTTTGAATTGAGATAATACATTTTATTGAGTTATAATTGCATGGTGATAAAAATTGCAAATTTTACATATGTGCGCCCATTGTTTCAAGTCTGCAATTCAAGCCCAATTGAAGCGTGATCCAAGTCCACCGGTGAACCAGGTCAGGTCAGATAAAGCTCACTTGTGATTCAAGTTAGATAAATACGAGTGTAGATTGGTATTTTAATGTACAACAAATACCTCCAAACCTAAATTTTGCTAAATTATTAAAGTTAAAATTAATGAATTTTTTTACATTTTCATATCAAATAGGTCTAAAATTGATCTTTTTTAACTGAAATAAGGATTTAGCCACCTCTTTTCTCCCAATCATTTGGTATCAAACACAAATTATTGTTCTTACTTAAAAAAGAACTGTATATTTTCATATTTAATAATTTTATTTGTAGTCATCTACAATATATTTATATTTACTAAGTTTTAGATGTCACAAAGAGAGAAAACAATGTTTTCGGTTGTATTCGATAGTATACAAATACATTAATACTAGCCTACATAAGGTATATCGTATAAGATGATTCACCCTGCCAATCTACACTCTTACCACCACCTCTTTCAAACTCAAGATGATTCAATTGAAATCATTTAAAGTTTTGTCAATACATCAATAATATATGAAGATGGGAGGAAAATATTTTCCGAAAGAGATTTTAGAGATATCGATGATATATTTTTATTTTTTATTAAAAATATTTTTAAATTAATATAGTTGTATATTGCTGATATATCATGGGTGTAGTTCAACTGGTTGTCTGAAGCAATAATTGTCTATGTTGACGATGCTATAATAAAATATTCTTTAAAACATAGACAGTTATTTTTTAAGCACTGTGTATTTTCAAAATTTCTCAAATTAAATATCAGGACTAATTATGATAACATGATAAAAATACTTTAACACTTCAAGATCTTTTGACACTTTCAAATGTATTTTCGGCACAGCATAGGGATACCCTTATTTGTAAAACACTGTATTTTAAGCATTTGGAAGTGTCAAAAGACCTTGAAGTGTTAAAGTATTTTTATCATGTTATCGTAATTAGTCCGGATATTAAATTTGAGAAATTTTGGAAATACACAGTGCTTAAAAAATAACTTTAAATTTTTTTTAAAAAAATTCTTATTTATTACTGTGGCAATTCATTAGAAGGATCAAATCTAAAAATGAACTGTGCCTGATCCTTCGAAGGGTCCTTCGAATGATTAGAATCAAGAGATCTTTCGAAGGATATCGAAAATAAGACTTCAAGGTATCTTTGGATCTCGAAAATACTCTATAAAATCTTTGGAACGATTTTTAGTCGGAGGGCAAAATGATAATTTCTCTTCAAAATTTTAAAAATTGGTGTCTAGCGACAAAAAAAACCTGGTGTCCAAATTGGTGGCAAAAAAAATGATGATTTCATAGTGAAAATCTAGAACCAATATTCAATACATTGATATAACAATTTTTATCTTGCTTTTAAGGTTTTACTGTGACCCCGAATTTTTTTCATATTATAAGTTCCCTGGTAACTTCTAAGAACTTTATTAATAAAAAACTGAGTGGAACAGATGATGTGGAACTCTGTTTTTGACCGTTGTATCTTACGTTTATTTACTTCTGACAGCCATAGAAGCAAATAAGAATGATAATTTATTCATTTATTTATTTTCAAACAGATGATCATTAGCTGGGCTAAATTGGCCAGCATATAACAAATTCAACCTTTCTCTCGACGGAGGACGTGAAAGTGGGTGATTTGTATTTGAAAGGAAAGAACACACAGAACGACAAATAACAATGCCCACATATAAATAATTGCTAAATTAGGATGTGCAGTTTATCAAAGTTTATTGAAAAAACTCATACTTAAATATAGAGCAAAATGAATATGATATGCATCTGGAATTATTGAATATATATAAAAAAATCTATACTCACTTTAAATAGTTAATTTTTTTATAGAAACTAATTATGAGCATATAATAATTTAATTTTGATGACCTAGACATCCAAGTCTCTTAGAGCACTCGACTAATTCTCATTGCATATGTAAATCTTCCTACTCACATACATCGGGTAGTTCTACTGGGAGTGGACTTTTGGAGTAGACTGAGAATCGAACTCAAAACTCTTATTTCCTATAGCAGATTTTTAACCATCACACCAATCCTTTTGGGTTATAAGCATATTATAATTTAGAGAGTCACACGTATTTATTTAATAAAAATGATAGTTTAAGCATGGAATAAATATTTTATCTTAACTCTCCTGAAGTCTATTGATCAGCCATCTGATATTTACCTCAGTTGCATTCGCAAAATTATTTAAGAACTCAAACAACTCTGTCTGACTGAGTCAATTTGATTCGAACAAGTTGATAATTTTTTTTTAATTTAAAAAAAATTAATATAATTTTTTAACTTGATAATATTTTAATTGAGTGTGAGTTTTGAATGTCTAAAAATGAATGACAAGTACAATACCCGGGTCAAAGATTTTGGAAAACCGTTCCTCTATTAATTCAATACTCAATATATTAATGGCTAGACGGCTCTAATGCCCTGTTGAGTATTGACTGAAATGACCAAAGGATGGAAAATTTGCTTAGGAAGTAAGTTAACTTGAAACTTTTATTAATCCTTGACTTAATGACATGCATTGCATCTTTACATTTTGAATCATGTGAGGTCGGCGGTGGGCCCCTTTTCTTAGCTATCACAACCATTTATTTTTACTGTGGGCCCCTTGTTGTAGTCACTACATGCCCAATAGAGAGGTGGAATTGAATTTCACAATATTTAATCTAATATATTTAGACATTCCTCTGTATTCATGTCAAAGTCTTGGTGCAAAAATCAGGTCCGCCAGTCAACTTTTGAAGACTTTTCATTTCATTCATCAAATTAGGGTTGAAAATCGAGTGGATTAATAAACCCAATTAAACCCATATAACAAAGTATTGAGTCCAACTGATCAGTTATGAATTATTATCTCAAATTGCTCAATCTAACTTGATATAAATTTTTGAATCAACCCAACTTTGACTTATAATCCGAATTGTTTTTAGACTAAATTTGAGGAAAAAAAAAAATCAACACCAAGTTTTTTATATTTCCTAAAATCAGGTCTTTAAACTTCTGACTCCAGCCTGATCCGGATTTCATGTGGATCTTTTTCTCAACACGACTTGACCCTAAATTTATAAATATATAACACAATCCACTGATTTCTTGCATCAAGTTATACTAGTCGGGTTAAAACCCAACCCAAGTTTCATCCCTATATTTCATATACCCATGTCTAAAAAGGTTCAGAAATGATTGTTTACATTGGATCCGATAGTGTTTAAGATAATTCCAACTTTATAATGCTTTAATTTCTTCAATAACTTGTTGAATTTCTATTTATCTTAATATTTTTTCTTCTTCAAAATATTACTATTCACTATTGTCAACTTGTCATTACATTATTATGGATGCAAATGTGATTTTTAATTTTTTAATTTTTTTTGTCCAATTAGCCATTTATCATGTCATTACATATTATGTTCACTTAACAATTCAAAATGATTTGACTTATCAGTTGAACCTAATTCCAATCATGTGAATAAAATAGTTTAATCAATAGTTGAATTTTTAAGATATTTTATTTTATAACACAAATATGAGCTGCTTAGAGAGATTTACATTTAAATATTAGACATATAAAAAATCAACTCATGTAAATCACTCTAAGAAGAATTTTAAATGTCTTGATAATTTAACAGTATGCACAATTTGAGTTTAATCCAGCAATGAGTCAGTGGCATAATTTAAGGTGAATTTAAATTATATAAAAAATCAATAAATGTAGATGACAATGAGCATGAAAAAAGAAAATATAAATCCAAGAAAACTTTTACGATCTTCCCAAAGTTCACAAACACTAAATTCTCCATAAATATATTATTTATGAATTCAAGTTATTTTTCTTTTATTAATTACACTTTCCAATTGCAATTTGCAAGAAGTTAATAGCATGTTTAACCTACTATAGACAAAGAGTCACAGTGTCAAGCAATCTTAACCACTTCTTTGGAGGACTTTTAGCCATAAAAAATGGTTAGTTGAGGGGGAAAAACCCTAGTGAATGGGAACTTTGAACAAAACTGCTTTCATTAGAAATGCAACATCCAAACAAAAGACATAAAAAAAAAAAAGATTTTTGATTTATTTATATTTAGATGTTACTTATATCTGTCATTTTTAACTATATAATAAGAATAAATGTTTGGCATTGGAATTATTTTCCCTTTAACTTTTCCTATACTAGTAGGGGTACGAGTTCTCAACTTCGTAGATTTTAGATAAATTATTTTTATTATATATAATTAAAATTTTAATTAAATGCTACTTATTATTTATGTTAAATACAAGAAGGTTCCATTTAGATTTTTGCTTTAGGCCTCAACTTATGTCTAGTCGACTCTGACTAATTCTATGGATATATGAAATCATCGACAAACCTTATGTATCATATAAACATAGGAGTCAAACATAAAATCTTTAGTACAATTTTAGAAGTTTAGATCAACTAAATTATCCGTGAAGTAATTTTAACACAAAAATTATTATAGAATAGGGGTGGCAATATAGACACCGCAGAAATCTGTCTGTAGACACCGATTTCCGAAAATTGAGTGGAAATTACCATTCTGCCCTTTCCGCGCGAAATCGTGCGATCGGTGCTGCAACTCCATTTCGCGTCGATCGATCGATCTGAGGCGTATACGCTCGATCTGAGGCGTATACGATCGATCGATCGATCCGACAGTTCATTTTCTAATCGATCGATCGATCATAACACGGGTTTCAGTCGATCGCACGGTTCCATGGGATCGTGCGATCGATTTTAACTGAGAGGTCGACGGTTTGACAGTCGACCTCTCCCACCAAGATCGATCGCACGATCCCACGTGATCGTGCGATCGACTGTGACCCATTCAAATATCGATCGCACGATCCCATGTGATCGTGCGATCGATCTTAACTGAGAGGTCGACTGTCAAACCGTCGGCCTCTCATCTCAAGATCGATCGCACGATTCTATCTGATCGATCGATCGATTATCTGTTTAGGCCAAGATCATTCGATCGATCACTGTGATCGTGCGATCGATCTTAACTGAGAGCTCGACTGTCAGACAGTCGACCTCTCATCTCAAGATCGATCGCACGATAACATATGATCGATCGATCGATCTTCTGTTTAGGGCAAGATCGATCGATCGATCACTGTGATCGTGCGATCGATCGATCACTCGAAACTAAGTATAAGTTCAATCGCTCCTCTCTTCACTCTCATTTTTCGTTTTCATCTCGCCCCTTTCGAAACCCTAGTCCCTCAGAACCCCGATTTCGAAATCTTCTCCTTCAAAACCTCTCCGATTTCGAAATCTTCTTCCTCAAAGCCTTTTCTACACCCCTCTCACTCAAACCCCTCTCTCTCAAACTCCTTTCCAAACTATGTTCCCTGAAACCCCAAACCCGCTTTAAGAAACGAACCACTCCACTATTTGAAGATACTCTCTCAAATCGCCTATATTGATTCGAAAGTATCTCTCAGAAGTTACTCTCTCAATCTCCGAACCGGAATCAAAGGTAACTCTTTCTCAAACCCAAGACTCTCAAAATTTCTTTGAAATTAGTACTATGGATTGTGAAAATGATGAGATTGTTGAGAATGATATTGTTGACAATGAGTTTGTTGAGAGGTGTTTTTCAAGTCGTGGCGATTTAGTGAAGCATGTTAAGGAGGTTTCCATTGCGCAAGGATTTGTAGCTACCATTAAGAGGTCATGCAATAGAAGCAATGTAGTTATTTTTGGTTGCGATAGAGGGGTACATATCGTAGCACAGTTTAATTTGAAAGATGATGAGAGGAAGAAGAAAGCATATTCTCGCCTTGTTAATTGTCCATTTGAAGTGAGAGGGAAACAAATTGTTTGATGGGTCATGGAAGTTGACTATAAAAGATGTGGAGCACAATCATGATCTGACGAGCGTATTAGTAGGTCATCCAAGTACAAGGTGTTTTTCAGATGAGGAGAAGAGAATGATCATTGAAATGTATACAGCAATGTACCACCCCGGCAAATTATGACGACCCTTCGAAACGAGAATCCAGAGATTGGAGTATCATCTACTGATTTGTACAATTTTTTGTCATCGGTTCGAAAAGAGCAACTTAGAGGTCGTACTTCAATTGAAGCCTTGTTAGAAGATCTTCAAGTAGGTGGTTACTAATATTTTCTCAACTATGACAGTCAAGGTCATTTATCTCATCTACTCTTTGCACATCCACTGTCAGTTGTACTTACGAAGACCTATAATAATGTATTTCTCATGGATTGCACTTACAAAACCAACATATCATATGCCATTGCTTAATATCGTTGGTATCACAAGTTTCAACAAGACTTTCTACTCATGCTTTGCATTTATGAGGAATGAAAAATTTGAAGATTACGTATGGGCGTTACAGATGTTCAAGAAGGTATTAGGAGTAAATCATGATCGACAAGTTTTTTTGACAGATAGAGATTTGGCGTTGAAGAATGCCATTGATTCAGAGTTCCCTAATGCTGTACATATCTTTTGTATTTGGCACATCAACAAGAATATTCTTGCTCATTGTAAGCCTTTTCAATAAAGTGGAAGAATGGAATGCATTTTTGACTCAATGGAATGAATGCGTCGAGTCTCCATCCGAAGTTGCATTTAATGAAGGGTTTGAGGCATTCAAACAAGATTTTCGACATTATTCGGATGCAGTGAATTATATAAGACGCACATGGATCCCACATAAGAAGCAATTCGTCAAGGCATGGATCGGTTGGAGTTTACATTTTCAAAATGCAGCAACTTCAAGGGTTGAAAGTGCACATTCAGTGTTAAAACGATATATAGCTAACTCCACTAGCGATCTATATGTTGTCCGAAGGAAGATATCCCATGCAATTGAAAATCAGTTTCAAGAGTTCAAGATTCAAACGGAGGATGAGAAAATCCAGTTTGCTCTTACTGTTTCGATTCCTTTCTTTGATGAAGTGAACGGCAGAGTATCACAATTTGCATTATCTGAGGTTTACAAGCAATATGTTATGCTCATGAACATGTCATTTTTACCCAATTGTACACATCAGTTTACAGCTTCCATGGGTTTACCTTGTGCTCACAGAATGCAATTTATGAACAAGTTAGATTTGGATCAAATCCATCTACAATGGAGAATCGATTTGATTTCATTTGAGGACTTGAACATTGAAATGAATCGACCCGGAGATGAATTAGATGTACACTGGGAAAGCATTAAGAAAAAATATGGAAAGTTGTCTACATTTGATCAAGAGGAGCTCCGAGATCATATCCAAGATCTTGCCAGTGATGAGATGCATATCAGCCAACCTATTATGCAGTACAACAGAGGACGTCATCCAGGTTCAAACACCTCAAAGGGTCAAACATCTACAAGACGAGATCCTTCTGCGTTTGAGATTGTAAATAATCAATTGACTGGAAGAAAATGTGGGTTATGCAAAAATATTGGTCATACGAAGAGAACATGTCCGAATAGAAGTGCTGCACAGTCATCCTGCAGTGTAGATTTAAATGCTTTGCCTCAACCATTTAATGATTATTACCCTGAATCGCAAGCAACGAGTTTGTCTCAATTTTCCGAAGTAAGTTTCATTTACATAAGATACATATTTACATTTTCATTCATATAGAGTAAGGTGAATAATACTAACACGTACTCCTTTTTCCACAGCCGACTGGTTCTTATGGCTTCTATGACGATTCGACATATACCTCTGGTGATGTTAGAGATCCTGACGAATTACAGCATTGGTGGAATCAGTGATGGATGTCTATCATTTTTTCGTGTATTCAGTTGCAAGAATGTATTTCTTTTCCAAAAAATTGTATTAATTTTAATTCCGATGTACTGAAGTATGTATTCAAGCAACAATTGTTTTTTTAAATGAATCCAGCACTGAGTGGTTTGTTACGAATATGGGACTCTTGCGTGGGCCTTTCACTAAATATGTGTTTTATGGTTTGTCGCTAAACATGGGTCCTTTGAGTGGTTTCTCACTTAATATGGGACCTTAGAGTGGATTGTCGCTAAACACGAGACCTTTCAGACAGGGGTCAGTCAACAAGTATGGACCTTAGAAATCAGATGGCCTGGTTAAAGAGATTTTAACTATTAGTGAGGAAGTTTGTCAAGGAATCCTTGACAAACTTCCTCACTAATGGTTAAAACTCTTCTTTAACCAGGCCATCTGATTTCTAAGGTCCCATACTTGTTGACTGACCCCTCTAAGGTCCCATATTAAGTGAGAGACCACAACTCAAAGGTGCCATGTTTAGCGACAATACATGAAACCCATATTTAGTGTCAGACCACTCAAGGGTCCCATATTTAGTGACAAACCATTCACTGCTCCCATATTTACTGACATTCAAAGGGTCTCATGTTCATTCAGTTGTTTATAAACAAACCATTCTATTCACCATGTTCATTCAAATAGATGAAATAGTTCATAAAAAGAAATCATTCACTATGTTCATTCGAGATTCACAAACGATGTAATAAAAGAAAACATTCACTATATTGACAAACGATGTTACATATGAATATCAAAAGAGTGTATGAGCAGGAGCTGGAGCAGATGTAGAAGCAGGTGCAGATGTAGAAGCTGGGGCAGATGCAGTATGAGGAGGTGCTGGTGTCGATGAAGAAGGTACTGGTGCAGGATCAGGAGGTGTTGGTGCCAATGGACGACGTCCAGTCGCACTATGCTTGGGGACAGTCGAACGCACCTGACGAGTGGGGCCTGTCGGACGAGGATGAATGGGGCCAGACGGAAGAGGCTGAGTGGCGCCAGTCGACGAGACTGTGGGATGTCAGTCGAGAGAGCCTGACTCGTGTCAGTGGACGAAGAGGCTAACCCCCATGATTTCTTTATATTCTTCTCAGTTAGCATACATCTGATGGTCCCGGTTCCCGAATCGCGTCCAAGTTGTGTATTTACTCCTCCTTTTTGCAATAAAAGAACAGAGTTTCTCATTAAGTCTACATCTGAGTCTCCAAATTATTCAGCCTTCTCATCGTCATTCCGACCAACTCACTATTTTTCTTATCAATTGTGGCATTCATCCTCCCATCCATCTGAGCCAATTTATCGTCAACCAATCCCTCAAGCCTTCCAATCAGTCTTCCTTCCATCACCTAATTTTTCATCAACCATCCCTTCAAGCCTGCCTATTAGCCTTTCTTCAGCCTCGGCAAATTTTACATCAATTTTTTCATTCAATTTTTCTATGCTGTCAAGAATCAGCATAGTACTGACTCCTGTATCATGTGCCTCACTACTCCCAACTTCAGTATGTCACCCGAACTCCAGGTGCCTCAGTCCCCCCAACTTCAGGTATGTCACCCTCCTCAGGTGCCTCAACCTCAATAGGACGATGTTCTACTTTGGGAACCCAACGTGCATTGTCGAGTTTGAATCCCATCTTGCCCAAAGTAGACGCATCGAATATATCGGTTTTCTTCATTTCTATTTTCTCATCAGGGGGGAGGGTGACTCCGCAAAATCGAAACAAGTAAGACAGAAATAAACCATATGGAAGGCTACATTTTCTAATCTTACGAGATGCAACCATGTGTTTTATTATGATGAAGGATATATCAATTTGTTTCCCATTCAAGATGCACCATATCAAGAAACTATCAAAATACGGCACTTGATTACTGAGCCCTTTTCTAGGTAAAATATTCTTCCTAATAATGTAATATACAATTCGGGCCTCTAGGGTTAACTCCATAAGCCCGATCTTATCTCCTCTGGCACCATCACTTCGCCCACACAATTGGGTCATGGCCTCCGAGGGAACGAATCCGTCAACATCGGTGGGCCATGAATTTGGCTCATATTTCGAAATAGTGGCACTAGGAAACCCAAACATATTGTCCAGTGCCTCAGTTGAAATATCAATTTCTGTCCTCCTAACTTTGGATTTTATAGAGTGTCTCGCCCGGTCCTCCGACATATTTGCATAAAATTCCTTCACAAATTTTGGGTAAAAATCTTCTTTTATTCCCAAAAACCTCCCCATCCAAGTCTGTAATATACTCATCGATTCTTAATTCAAATGCAGGAAAAAGCTTAGGTCCATGATTTTACCATAAATCATCGGCCGAGAGTACAAATCCTCTCGGTATAGTATGGCGGCTTCCAAAGACCTGAAGTGGTTCGGGTCGAAGGTCTCTGTCTCCCTAGGTGGTGTCTCCGTCAATCTCGCTCTCTTCCTTCTAGATGAAGCCGTACCTTTATCTTTCTCCCTCTCGATGTAGACGCTTTGGATGCCATGTGAATGACGGCTGTGAAGGAAATCCGGCGAGGAAGACAAAATCCGAGAAAGGCAAGAAAAGGTTTCCGGAAATCCGGCGAGGAAGACGAATTAAGAGGGCTTCCGGAGAGGGCAAATCGAGATCCGAAGATGAAATCGGAGAAAGAAAGGGCTTCCGGAGAGGGCAAATCAGAGATCCGAAGATGAAATCGGAGAAAGAAAGGCTTCCGGAGAGGGCAAATCGCACGATTTGGAGAATCGTGCGCTCAGAGGAAGGGTCAATCGATCGTTCGAGAAGAAGAAGAGAAAGGGTCTTCGGTTTCGAGGGTTGAATCGCAGAAAGGGCAAAAGGATCGATCGGTTATATATATATAGCTGATCGATCGATCGCACGATCACAGTGATCGATCGATCGATCTTGCCCTAAACAGAAGATCGATCGATCGATCATATGTTATCGTGCGATCGATCTTGAGATGAGAGGTCGACTGTCTGACAGTCGAGCTCTCAGTTAAGATCGATCGCACGATCACAGTGATCGATCAAATCTTGGCCTAAACAGATAATCGATCGATCGATCAGATAGAATCGTGCGATCGATCTTGAGATGAGAGGCCGACGGTTTGACAGTCGACCTCTCAGTTAAGATCGATCGCACGATCACATGGGATCGTGCGATCGATATTTGAATGGGTCACAGTCGATCGCACGATCACGTGGGATCGTGCGATCGATCTTGGTGGGAGAGGTCGACTGTCAAACCGTCGACCTCTCAGTTAAAATCGATCGCACGATCCCATGGAACCGTGCGATCGACTGAAACCCGTGTTATGATCGATCGATCGATTAGAAAATGAACTGTCGGATCGATCGATCGATCGTATACGCCTCAGATCGAGCGTATACGCCTCAGATCGATCGATCGACGCGAAATGGAGTTGCAGCACCGATCGCACGATTTCGCGCGGAAAGGGCAGAATGGTAATTTCCACTCAATTTTCAGAAATCGGTGTCTACAGACAGATTTCTGCGGTGTCTATATTGCCACCCATAGAATAGTCTACATTTATATTGTAATTGTAGTACTGTGCACACATGATTGTCAAGTCTAACTAACCCAAATAAAATTAAAGGAATAAAAAACCCGATGCCTCCGTTTTAACCATTGTTTTGAGACATTTGTCCAACTTTCGTTATCAATTTATTTTGACTTTTTCTTTTGACATAATTTTAAATTTTGCTCTTGCTGGTTGACCACGTCTTTTCTTTACTTCAGAGTTTTCAACTCGGCAAGTCAAAAGAGTGCATCGAATCAGAGACTCAGAAACTCAAATAAAATTTTAGTTAAATTAGAAAAATATAAAATGTAAAACAAATAAAGATAATAAAAAATATAGAAACTGGATGCCACATGGGTATAGTTCAAATAGTTCCTTCTCGTCTCAGAAAGCTATTTTAATTTTTGAAATGTGTGGACTCCATTCGATTATATACAGCAGCCTTGAGATAAGATTGATTATCAATCTTAAGTTTAAAAAAAGGTCAAGACTCAACCGAGTCAAATGACTTAGCTAAGTCAGATGAGTAGAAAGTGAAAAACGCACTGACTTTGGCCGCAGAATCAGTGAACCAGATGGTTGCAATGTCGAGTTACCAGGTGAGTTTACAAAGTACGGACCATAAGGACTCAGCAGGTTTCATATTAAAGCAGCCACATATATGCCCTAACCTACTGAAACAACGTCAAATTATGTGCACAGAATATGAATTGCATCAACGAATTGGAGAAGACCCAAATCCTATTTATGTCAAATTTTAGAGAAATAAACAGCAGCATTTCCGTACCCCTCAATATATTTCTGTGTGGTCACTGTAGGTGCTTTGATTCATGTCTATTCTAAGGGAAACTACAAAGGAAGTCAAGTGAAGTTGGTAGTTTGTTTGCTTGAAGAGGAGCAGATTGGAGGCAGTTAATGGAAAGGGAGCAAGATCTTTGATTGGTATCGACAATCGGCGACAACCGGATGTCATTGAGCGTCGAAGATTCACTGTTTGCTACTGTGTGAACTGGATATCTTGGATGGATGTGCAACTCACCATTTGAATTGAAGGGAGAACAGTGGCATATGATGGTAGGTATGGAGTTGTTTGCATTAAGAAGAACAAAAGAAGATGATCTTATATTTATATAACACAAACATGGAAGGACTGAAATCAAGCTTGGCCTCAGGCTTTGACAAACTGCAATGAAAAACAAGCAGCATTACACTGTTATTTTAGTTCTGACATACCCAAGAATTGGTATATACATCTTTTGAAGTTTTGAGTGTCGGATTCATTCCAATTATTAAAGATAGAAGTACCTAGCAAAATTAGTATTTTATAAATAATAAGAGTTATTGGTAGAGTTTTTAATCAATTAGGTGGTGTGAAGTAGGACAAAAGAGTAAATACAGTGCCTCTTGTTATAAAAGACACTGGTACCTCTATCAATTCTAAAAAATAAATAACTTGCATTTATAATATTGTTACAAGATCTATTTCTTGTGTCGTTGGATGTAATCTCATATATTGAAATGAATTGATTGAACATCCCCATTTTAATAATACGGGCATTCTCATCCTGAGAGATCGAAACTAATATTACATATAGTCAAAATTATCCGCAAGCTTTGTATGTCTGGTTATTCTGAGGAGGTTGAATAAATGACCTTTGATCTAATTCTACAAGCTCAATTTAATCGAGCTAAACCTATGTGAGTAATTGAAACATACATTCAATGGATTTCAAAACTGTAGAAATGTAAATATTTTGACATGAATTTCTACAGATATCACTTAAACATACATGAAAATCTTTCAAATATAAAGGAGATAGTGGTTTTCACCCGAAAAACAAAATAAAAATTGAGTCAAGCCAAAATGGCACAATAAAGCTAGTTTCACTACAACTATAGTTGTAATTGTTTGAACTTATTACTTCTTTGGGCAAAATATGTTTCTTCTTGAAGAGATCACTTAGGATGAACACCTTTTTGCAAGTTCTATTTTGAACCGAGGTCTATAATTAAAAAGGAGATTATAAAATTTTAATTTAAAATAGACCACTAGAAGTATAACTTTAAAGACCACAAAGATGTAATAATTTGTCAACCTTGAGTTCAATTCAAGCACTGAGTGCAATTTGGAAGAGAGTTCAAATTGAAACTGAGTAGGTGTGAAAGGGGCTGTAAATGTGGACTAGAAAAACTCATCAAATTCATTAACAATCATCAATTTTTCAAAGGATAGTTTTTCATCAAGATACACATGTCACACCCATATTATTTAAAAGAAAGAAAACAAAACAGTGTAGCCGAAAGAAAACGAAGAAGAAGATGCTGAAATCAAAGTGCAATGTATTTCGGCCGTGGGTGATATACATGAAGGTAGAACATTCAGGCCAGCTATGCTGAATGATGTAATTCCTTTCTCTTAGACTTAGGTTTAGCTTCTAAACCTACAAAATTATTTTGAAATTCTTCACCTAATCGTCTAAATCCTATTCTAATCCCCCTCTAATCACAAATATAAATAAATAAATAAGTTTCATATTGTGTGCAGCCAAGAGGTGAAAATGAGGTCAACTTTGACAGCCATGTTTTGACACTTAGAGATTAGGGACGGCACATGCTAATGTTGCATTTACCACCTACAATTATTGTCTTCTTCCTTTCTCTTTCTCCTTTTAGCAATTGCATCATATAATTTTACTTGTTTATGCACATGGGTTTATTTGGATTTTTGCTTAGCAAAGAAGACTTTGGCAAATCATCCATCAAGTTAAAATATATGTGGAATTGTTGTTTAAAAAGAAAGAGACAGATGTTTTAAACATGTTATTTTTTTATCATATGAAAGTGCCAGTTTGATAAATAAGGAAATGATCCCTAATCATGATTTTATTGAAATTGAAAACAATAGCTAATTTTTAAAAAAAATTAAAAAAGTTGAAAAAAAATAGAAGTTATTCCTGAATAGCAATAGCATGTTTTTAACAATAATTTTTATTCTCAATAATTCTTTATCATTCTAGACACTAATTGACTGAATATGAATTAGAATGGAATAGGAATATAGTGAAAAAGTAGTTGATGATGATTGATTAATCTTGTTAAGGGAAATACTGCTTGGCTTAAAACTTTGGGGCCATGTTCTGATGGGCAGGAGTCCTGATTGTATGATTTTCACATTCGAATAATGAATTTCTCAATGTTAGACAATTTTGAAGTTGACTAACTTATGCACAACCCTTCTCCATTTAATCAAAAAGAAGAATCAGATTGACCAGAGGTCTTAGGTTGACTCTTTCTTAGCTTATTATGATATACAGGTTACGGGTTGTTCCGTTTATCTATTTGAATTAGTCTTAACTCTAATGTGGAGTGGAGATTTCCAATAATAATAGAAAATAGAAATGGAAACAATCAAATTTAAGATATATAAAACTGAAATATTCAACATCGGCAGGGCAGGAGAATTTAGTCTTTTGGGTTCAACTCACCTCACTGAGGCAACCTTGCCTGCAATGGAGCATGGTCACTTACCTGAGCCTGTTCCTATAAGTAAACATGAAGCCCAAAGCTTTAACTGACTTCCTCAATAGAATGATCTGTGCATCATCACTTTTACTTTAAGTGTACTAAAATTAAATAGAATACCCATTTTGTCCAAACTTTCTTCAATCCCGCGTTTTAGTGTACTTAGAGTAAAAGTTTGGACAAAATATGTATTTCATTTAACTTTGATGCACTTAGGGTAAAAGTGATGGTGCACCGATCACTTCCCCTCCCCTATCAATCTTTCTCGTAAATAATGTAGGCCCAAATTTGATCATTGATGAGCACGTTGGTCAAGGGGCCCATTTCGGGTTTCATATGGACCAAATGTGGACAACATGAATGTCTTGGTTCGTTTGAAATCTCGGTCGAATTTTTTTCTCTCTTCAAAATTCTTTTTTTTCGAAAACCTTGGTGACTTTTTTTTTAAAAGGTTGTTTTTAAAAAAAATTAAAAAATATAAAGATCGATCGAGATATCGACCAGATCGACCAGGCCCACAACCGATATTTGTTTTTTGTTTTTTAAAAAAGAAATTGGCCGATTTCGAGATATCTGGTCATCGAAAACCCGAGATATCTCGGCCGATACGCACAGTGTCGGCCTAGATTTATAGCCCTGGGGTAAAATAGTTCCAGCAAAGATCTAGTAAATACTGAAGCGGGCCCATTGTGTTGGATTAATATTCCAACTGATAATAAATCTATACTCTATTTTACTATTATAGTATATCGGCCGATATTTACAATATCGGTTGATACATATCGTATCGGCCAAGATTATTACCCCTGATCACATCTTGAATTAAAGATTTTTGCAATAGATCCATTACATTAGATAAAAAATGAGTTAATTATTTAATAATTTAACAGTCAATATTCATTCCATGAAAATCTAAAAATATCATTTGAAAAAAGTTTTGAAGAAGTTTGGCCCTCCTAACTATTTTCCTTCGTAGTTCCGTTAAGAAGACACTTTCAGAAGCCATACAAAATAGATAGTAACTTCCATTTTTGATGATGAAGAACCACAAAACTCCCAGTTCTACAACCTAGGACCTTTAGTTCCTGAGCTGCCAGTTGTGCTACTTTATGAGATATAGAAACTATATTAATAGTAAAAATTATAATAATAAATACTACTACAAGATAAACAATAACAACAATAAAATTAATATAATGACATCACGTGTACTACCCTTTTGACTAGCGTTGCAGAAGGGATTGGATAGGAGGTACAGTCCATCTCTTATTGGGCCAAATATTTATGCAGCCACATCAGGGGTATAAATTTTGGTTGATATTGTGCATATCGGCTGAGATATCTCGGGTTTTTTGACGATTGAAATATCTTGGCCGATATGCACAATATTGGCCAGAGAAAGAAATTCAACCAAATATTGGCCAATTTCTTCTTCTTCTTTTTTTAAAAAAAAAATATCGGTTGTGGACCCGGCTGATATCTCGACTTATATTTGTCCATATCGGACGAATATCGGCCTAGATATCGGCCAATATTTATATTTTTTTTATTTTTTCTTTTAAAAACAGTCTTTTTTATTTATTTTTAAATGATTTTTTTTTCAAAAATAAAAGCCACTGAGATTTTAAAAAAAAAAAATTTAGAGAGAAAATCTCGGCCGAGACCGAGATCTCGCCGATATGGAATATCGCCCGAGATCTCAGTCTCGGCAATATTTGGACCCCTGAGCCACATATATAAGGTTGATCTCATTTGTGTTGAATTTATTGGACCTTAAAGAAGGCCTATCACAGCCCATTTAGCTATGAGGACAGAATTTGTTTCACAAGTCCAATTCATTCTTATCATGAAATGACGAAAGATATTTGGCACTTCTATTTGATCTCCTCTTTGAGTACTAGTTTTATACTTAAACCATATGGATTATCCTGTCCTCCATCATTTGATAATATGTAATATCCTTTTCACCATTAACATTAAGTTCTAATGGCCTTCAATTTTCCTCATAACTTCTACTTGTAATTCTTTAATACTTTCAATAAGGGAACTTTTAATTATCTATGTATGTTTCTATACCATCTTAAATGATAGAAACAACAGTAACGATAGTGATGAATGACCTCATTGACTCATTTGTAGATATCCCTTTCAAATAGGTTTCAAATGGGTTGGACCGAGATACCCAGCCTACTTATTGGGCCAACCCATAAGTCTCATTTGTGTTTAGAATTTGTTGGACCTCAAGCATCACAAGCTCGACTGTAACAGCCCGGCCCATAAAAAGGGTTTGGGGATCGGCCAACAAGATATTGTCTGCTTTGGGCCCACACGCGCACACGCACGAGCCCGCACGGTTTTTAGATCGGACCCGGCCCAAATCCTGGTCCAAAACGCGTCTTGTTGGTTTGAGGGAGCAAGATTACTTATAAACCCCCTCTCAAACTCCTCAACTTCCGATGTGGGACTTTCCACAACTCCCACCCACTGTTGAGCTGTCGGATCCGACCGGCCCACTCTGCTGGCCCATCCGACAGGGCCCAGTTTCACTTGGATCAGCCTATCTAGGGCCTGGCCTCTGACTCATGGGTCAGGATATCATAATCCACCCCCCTAAAGCCCAGAGCCGCCCTCAGTTCGACCCAATGAACCCAGTGAAAGCCAATAAACCCACACAGTCTGAGTGTAGAACCTGGAGCTCTGATACCATATGTAACAGCCCGGCCCATAAAAAGGGCTTGGGGATCGGCCAACAAGATATTGTCCGCTTTGGGCCCACACACGCACTAGCTCGCACTGTTTTTTGGATCGGACTTGGCCCAAATCCAGGTCCAAAACGCGTCTTGTTGGTTTGAGGGAGAAAGGTTACTTATAAACCCCCTCTCAAACTCCTCAACTTCCGATGTGTGACTTTCCACAACTCCCACCCACTGCTGCGCTGTCGGATCCGACCGGCCCACTCTGCTGGCCCGTCCGACAGGGCCCAGTTTCACTTGGATCAGTCTATCTAGGGCCTGGCCTCTGGCTCATGGGTCAGGATATCACATCGACACAAGCCCATTTAATAATGAGGCCAGAATTTCATTTTCAGATTTATTTATTTTATTGTTGTCCATAAAACTCTCTCACATATTTAACTCCAATTCCGTTTCCAATATTTTAGGCCTGTCGACGACCCCCTGCGCAGCCAGCCTGCAACTCTTCGTGTCTGAATTCATTAAGAAAAAGGTCTAGATTTGTCCAGCCCAGTTAACTAAGATTTAGCAGAAAGCCCGGCTCGTATATTATCCCATTGGACCCTCCATTGAGGAGGAACCCCAGCTCCCTTCAAACTACACCACGTTATATTGTTTGTGAAGAGCTTGGGAAGTTTGGGATATTTTGGCACATCATTAACTTGATAGTTGGATTAAAAGAAAATTTCAAACAAAATCAATATTTCATCATTATTGATTTATTATATTTGTTTTTATTACTTTGCTCAAAAGAAAAATTAATTTAAAAAAAAATCAATGTTCATATATTATCACATAATATTAGTTCATTATAAATAGCTTTAAATCTTAAACTGAATGAAGCTAATATAATTATAAAATAAATTTGAATGTTAATTTCACCTTTGACACGAATGTAGATGTAAGTTATCCACTATTATTCTATATGTACTAATAATTTGTCCTTTAAAAATGTGGGGGTCCACAAAACTATTTCGATTGGAAAAGCCTATACTTGAATTTGGGATGAAAAAATCAATTTAGATCAAATAATCAATTAGTCTAAGTTTAAAGTGCTATTTAAAATCTGTCACAAATTATTAAGGAATGAAAGAATAATTTGAAGTAATAAAAAACTAGAGCTTAAAAACATGACTTAAGAGATTTTTTTTTATTAGTCAACTATTGAAGAGTAGACCTTTTATATTAATTTTTTTTGTCCATACTCAAGATCATATTAAACATCACAAAGAAGATAAAAAAAAATCTTAGATTCTCAAGACTTTTGTCGCTCTACCCTAGAGAGGCAGTTGTGCTACCAAAGGCTCTTGGGAAGTCGGAATAGGAGAGCACTCATTTTGGGGTGGGCTTACTACTTATATGCTTTCAACTACTCTTGTGACGCCCCCCTGCTCACTTGAGCATGTGGGAAAGAGTCCCACATCGCCCAGGGAGGAGATGTGAGGATGAAATATAAGAAGGGAGAGCCCCTCTTCTAAGCAAGAGGCTTTTTGGGCCTAAAAGTGAGCTGGGTCCAAATGCAAAACTGTGTTAGTCAGGTGGGTCCAAAGTAGACAATATTTTGTTGGGAGAGTCGACTCGTTACAAATGGTATCAAAATAGGTTCAACCCTTTACTTGTATGGCCCTCTACCTTTGTGTTATGGCCAAGCCAAAGATGTGGAAAATAGTCCCGCACCTCCCAGGGAGGGATGTGAGGATGATATATAAAAGGAGAGAGCCCCTCTCTCAAGCAAAAGGCCTTTTGGGCCTGGAAGTGAGCTGGGCCCAAATATAAAACCGTGCGAGTCAAGTGGGCCCAAAGCAGACAATATCTTGTTGGGAGAGTCGGGTTGTCACAGCTCCGCATTCGGCTACCCAATATTTACTGTGGGCACGATAACTGGTACACCAGAGGTGCATCCTTCCTAATCCTCTCGTAGTAGGGAAAGGTCCTTTCAATGTTCTCATGCCCACACAGAATATGGACCGAATTGTCTAGCAATCTTTTGAACCCTTAAACCAGTTTATAATTGGAATAAGATGATTGATAAGCCATGGGTTCAAGTAGCATTAGTATTTTCGTATAGGAACACACATGAATTTGATCAATGACTCTTCGTACTTTGTAACGAGACGTATATATGTGTTAAGCTAAAGTTTGTACTTGTATACTCGAGCTCCTCTTCATTTTCTATTTTTTCTTCGATGATATAAAGTTAACCCACCACTAATAACTGATGAACACCTATTTCACTTTATTAAATTAACAATAAGATGTAGTATCTTTTTCCGCTTGCGAGTAGGTACGAATTCTCCCAATTTGTAATCCACCGTATTATCATGTCATAAAAATAAGTAAATGCTCTGGACTTGAAAAAGGAATCAATTGTGATTTTGACCTGATCTTTTCATGATCCCACTTAAGTCTTAGGAAGAATCAAATGCATCAAGCAGGACGTAGCATCATGATTGCAATATAATTTTTAACTTTTTATATTTTAAATATAACAATATACTATATTATCATGATGTTTTAGTCCATGACAACTCAGAACGGTTTTAAGTTTGAATCAACGGTTGAACATAATTAAATTAAATTATAATAAGAATGGGTTTTGTTTGTGCTACCAGTACTTTTTCTTAATAAAGCATTAGATAATATAAAAAATGGAAGTTTTTTTTTTTTCATTTTGTCCCTAATTTTATCATTGATAAATTGAAAAATTAAATAGTAAAAAACACTTTTTCTATTTTTACATCATTTGATACTTTTTTTAAAAATAAAAAATACCAATGCATAGCCATAACATCAAAAAAATTTAATTGTGCTTTTAAATCAGGACTCCTAGAGTTCGATTTCCACTCTACTTCAAAATACTATTCTCAATGGATTTACCAAGACCCCGAAAATTAATAGGGTGCTATATAATCCATTATACTCTAGAAGTGAGATGGGTTTGATGGTCTCACTCAATTAAATATTAAAATTTTAATTTTTATACCTAACTTAAATATTCAACTAATAGTAAATATCATTGCCAACATCTTCATATAATTGCAGAAGCAAAGTCCATGTGCGCATGTCAGTCACTTGTCTACCTCAAAGAAAGAAGGAAGCCTACTCTTGTATTTTGTATTTTTCTCTTTTTTTAATGCATGTTAGGTAAAGTTTAGTTTTCAAACTCTATGATGTATTTTATATCTATTTATGCATCTTATTTCCTTTTTAGAAAAATAAAATTACGTGCAATTTTTTTTATTTGAATCTATACATATATCTTTTAGACTTCATAACTTTGCTAAATTATACTTATTGTTTTAAATTTATTAAAATGATTGATTTTTAAAAAGAATAAGAAAATAATTGTCTATTTTGAGTGATATCTCAAATCTTCCTAAAATTAAAGTTGCCACATGGTCAGACATTTTAACACGGATAAAATTTGATAGGAGACACGGGATAGAGTGAAACTCTCATTTTACCCCTACCGGTGCACCGTTCATCAAGTACTAGTGTACCGATGACACACCGCTCTACGTGTATATGTTTCTGTATATCGGTACACCGTTACTTGATGAGCGATACATCGGTAGAAATAAAATGGGAATTTCACTTCATCCCGTATCTCCTAACAAATGTTGCACGTGTTAAAATGGACATCCTCACATCATTTTTATAGAACCCGAAAATTAATAGTGAATCATGTAGGCTCATCAATTGTGTCTTGAGTTGCTAATAAATTTATTAGAAAATTCTAAAATTATTTAAATTAGATCAATCAAACTATATTTTTAAATTGTTCAAATTTTGATCACTTTTAAATATTTTAATAAAATATAAATTTTATAAGAGAATTGATAGAGACATCCATTTTTTTTATAATAAAGGACACTAAAATACCTTTTTTACAATTTAAATGATAAGAAGTAAATAAAATCACAAATTTGATATTCCTATCAACTAATTTATAATTTATAATTTTAAGAATATAAGTTAAGATATTTTAATGGACTAGCTTTCTCATTTTCAACGTGTAATTTTAATTGGGAACGAGTGGAAGAAATACGTCTACATACCTATCACTATGTTTTCTCAATAAAAAACACAAAAAAAGATAATAAAGTGGTCTTCGTGACTTCTGCAAATGCCATTGCTTTTCCTGCAATTTCATTTCCACCATGACGACACTGTATTCTTCTAATACTCAACGACCCCTTCTCCATACAAGGTCTAAATCTAAATTCTGTAATCCTTCTTCTTCTTCTCCCCTTGTGCCTTTTCCCACACAACGCCATGGATTTAATCTATCCATGATTCAAACAGTTCAGTTTGCTGATATTGGCCGCAGAAGCTGTAGCATAATCCATTCAACCAAGTAAATTTCTTCCATTCCCTCTCTTCTTTTCATTTATCTTCCTTGTTTTCATCGCCTTTGATGGGGTTTCAAAATCAATTGTTATAAATGAGTTTGATAAATTAGTTTTTATTTAACCCATCTCTATGTAACGTCTATATTAATAACAAATAGATTTGTCTCGTCATCACTCGATACCTGTGGTATCGAGAGTTTTACCCAATGTCCTTGAACTCAGTGTGTGAGATGGGATCTCGGGTTTCTTCGTTATAAAAAAAAAAAAATTGATAGCTTTGACAAATTTCACTCACTGTAGAAATACCCAATCAGGACTAGCACTGCACTGCAATGCTGCTCAAACAAACACTTAACTTGATTGCTGAGATATTTTTGGGTCCTGACTGATTCTTATGAATGGAGCCAGTTATGTTTATGAAGCATAGTTCAGTTCTTCTCTCTAATGGTTTCGTTGCATTGCTATTTTCATGCTTAGAGTAGAAACCACACAACCCAAAGGAGTTAGAATTTGTGAGCTTTCAGGCAAAATTATCCTCTTCTTTATTTTAATGGAGAAGGTGATGCTGTAGCCAAGCAGTGGTCCTCCAACACTGGACCAATAGAGAATTTACAGTGTTATCAATAAGGTTTATTGATAGAAAATCATAAGTAATTTAGTTATTTTACCAATATAAAAGTTACTCCCTTTGTCCCAATTTCGTATCTTCTATGGATTTTGAAATTGTTACAAAATAGTTGTCTCATTTATATTGAAATAGCATAAAGTGTGTTGAAAATGGATAAGATCATATGGAGTGATAGTTTTATATAGAGAGTTATTTAAAAAATACAAATGTTTCAAATAAGACAACTAAAATAGGACAAAGAGAGTATTAAATAATGATCCAAAGACTCACTACATACCCATGGCACTCTATAATTAGTATGAATTCGTAATTGCTAAGATAACATGATTCTTGGTTGATAATAAGTCGTGGTTATGTGTTCTTTTGTTACAGGTTGGCCCTTACATTAAAAAATTGTGTTTTAGTTCTTACAATGTGATTCTTTACTGCTGAAAAAAAAGTTCGATTTGTCGATACAAACGGCCGTTATACGCATATCGACAAACTGATACATAACAGTTTGTATCGACGGAGCAATAAGTAATTGCCTGTATCAACCGTTATGTTTCTCTCCACTTTAATTTTTATTTTATTTTTTAAAATAATGATAATTTTACATAAAATCTATAATATTACAGGCTTCATTTCTATGTAATTTTACCAATTATTGAATGGACATTTAGATATCCAAATGTGGTTTTGAAGTTACGAAAACGAGAATTTTAATTATTTTGAAAAAAAAGTGGAAAAATGGAAAATCCCCAAAAAAAAAAATGGAAAGTAAAGTGAAGTAATTTTCGGTTAAGTTTTTTTTTTATTTTCTCCTAAAATCTGAACATTTTGAGATATTTTTATCGATTTTTTTTTTAATTTCAACTGTTAATAATTTAAAATTCAATAATGAAGTGTGGAAAATCTTCCGCTTCAATCGCTACTTATAGTGATAGAGGTCGTATCCTAATTATAACAGTAGAGTGGAGACCATGTCCTACTCCAAATAGGAATGGAAAAACTGTATTCTACACATAGTACGACATACTTACTATAGTAGGTCTACATCTCACGTTCAAAGTTTTTAATAAAAGATAGTTGAACTTTAACTGCTAATTTGGTCGCGCTCTAAGTTCTCTTCCCAAGCCTCTAAGTCTATATGATAGAGTTATGCCGATTTTACTAAATGCACCCTGTTTGACAAAAATTTTGATTTCCTATAACCGAATTAGATTCCCCTGTATCATGAAGATCTAACAAAAGTCAAAAACTCAAACTTAAACGGTGTGGATCTCACAAAATGGGCCAAAAATCGCTTAAAATCGAATCTGAAACTGCCAGCAATTAAATTTTCTTCTTTCTCTCTGGTTAGATGTTGTTACCATGAATGAAAAAAAAAAAAATAGAAACACGGTGAGGCTGTTACGGGTTTTAAAAAAAATTAGTGTTACAGATACTATATCGACTGATACGTGCCACATCGATAGAATCAATATTGTTTCTGGATCACTCGAAACTATGCAGACCGATACGCAACGCATCATATTAGCCGTTGCATATTGGCCTACAATATCATGCTACGTATCAGGTGATACTAAAAACAGAGCTCCAGGCTACATGACCCAGTTTGTAACGATAGAGTTTATTCTACTCAAATGGCTTGGATCTTAATACAGGGACAGCGACCCACAACCCGGAGCTCCACAACCCGCTAGACCTAATTTACTAGCCAGGTGAGCGGCTGATCATTTTTGCCATCTTTTTCTCTCCTTTCCTCTTGATCTCATGCATAACGGCTAGAAATGTTTTGCAGGTTGAATCAGATATTCGGGCTGATATTATGGCTAGTGCCATTTGCAAACCTAAGAGGGGGGAATTTACATCTAGGAGGTAAGAAAAAGTACAAAATTTTTCATTTCTTTAGAGACTTAATTTGTACATCTGTACGTTTTCTTTTTAAATAAGGAACCGGGTCATTTTCTCTTTCAATTTATTATGATAAATTAAAAATATTCTCTTTTTATTATTTATTTTTCTAATTTATCATAATAAATTGAAGAGTAAAATAAAAGGCCTATACTCCATTTAAGAAAGAACACTGTCGTCCAAGTCAATTCCCTACGTGTGAACAAAATATATATTCTCAATATCTAGGATTGAAATTTCAAAATATTTAAAAAAAAAATAATTTGACACATTTTCATTGAACTTCACATTCTCCTTTAAAACCCGATTTTTGGAAGAATATGGATTTTAACATTAGATGTTGTACTCTGATCCCAATGTTGAGGACGTTCAGGAACATTAAGCCGGGTGGAAGAGGTGGTGGAGGTGGTGGAAGATGTGGCAGAAGTGGTGGAAACCGTTGCAGACGCAGTGGGGAAGGTATCATCGGTGGTGGCTGAAAATCTTCCGAACGACGGAATACTGAGGAAGACAGCTTTGTCAATTGAGCATCTGTCTGAGGAAGTAGAGAAAGATGCCAAACTAGTCTTGGAAGTCACAGAAAAGGTACCGTGATTTCTTCTAAAGCATTATCATTAAATTCACTAATTATATTTAATTGTAGTGAATTTAATTTGTTTTAATTTATTTGACCTAAGGTATAGTCCCAATCTGCAGAATGTTTGTCACTAAACAATTTATGTATACAAATTTAAAAATAATTTGTGACAAACACGAGAATAATGAAAATGAAATGAATATAATGGATGAATGTGGTTCTTATCCAAACCTTTTCCACTGAAGTTTTTAAAATTGAATTTATTCTGTAAAATATATTGCGTTTAAATGGTCTATCTTCATGTTAGACCAAATTATTAACGTTTAAGCAATTCAAACACAATAAACAATTCACAAAGAGAGAATACACAGATTTGTGTGGTTCGGCCAAAGGCCTACAGCCACATACAGTCCAGAGAAGAATTTCTACTAATATGAAGAGAGGACACAATTCAGACTCTCACTCTCTCAATCTAAACTCTCAGTTGCCCGAGAGAGGCTACATTGTCAAAGCTAAGTCAACCAGTCTCTCACTATATATATCTTTTATACATGAAAGAGATACAAGTTGGACCGGACCAAATAGAGTCAAATCTTATCGGGCCAAATCGACCCTATATTCTAAACGGAAAGGAGTAGGAGAGAGGGAGTGAGTGAGTGAAGCCAAAGACAGACCCACCAGACCATCAACCCATGACACTGGTAATGATAATTCTAACATATCATAACATGGAAAAAATCCAAAAATGATCTTGATTTAGATTTTGCTGATATTTATTAAATGTAGGTACAATGAGTTCATTTTTGTTTTTGTGATTGATTCATACTGGATCCAGGTGGAGGAAATCAAAGAAGACATGGAGAAAAGGGAAAAAACACTCGTGACGCTGAAGGTGGTAAGTGAAGTAATTGTAGAAAGAAATGAAGCACATAGAAAACGGTCATGAAAATTGTTTATTTTGGCAATTGTACGTATAATATAATGGGAAAAAATAATTCAGGATTTTTTGGGTTTCTTCCTTCTCTGCTGCTCTGCTTTCTTTCTGTCACATGGAAAGAGGGAAAGGTCTAACTCTAGATTCAACACCTCTGGTTTAATGTGTCGACTGTACATATGAGAGAGTGGATTTTATGTAAGATATCATGTAATGAGTTGATTGAGAAGTCTATTTAAAATAAAAATTTAATAAAAATTATTATATTTTAATTTTATATAAATTTAAAACTGTTTATGGACAGTATATTTGAAAAGAGAGAATTTTGCTCCAATCATTAAAGTGTGTTACATATAGAATTCAAAAGTTTATATACGAAAGCAATAATTTAAGAAATGTAATTTTGGAGTTCCAATCAAAATGATTTTAGATCTTTTCAAAAGAGTTTTATCACATTGGTTCAATTTGAACCCCACAAAAGGTGCATTGTTTCCTAAGAAAAGAATACAATACCACCAACAACATCTAGAGCAACGGGTTACATTGTGTCAAATATAGAATTAGGGGTGGCAATAAGTCAAATTAGGTCAAGTTTAGGTTGCCTTTTCGGGATTTTACCCTATTAAATTTTTCGGGCTATACGTACAACACCACGTATCAAAAAGGAACTGCGTAAATTTTTGTGTTGTGATTTGCTTTTTTTTTTTTTTTTTCTTTTTTTTTATATTTTTCCAATATTATTCTGTGTGTGGTTGAGAAGACGATTTCTCCCAACAACTTTAATGATCCATTGTTAAAAAAGGTTCGAGTTGTTGACCCTCAATAATTCCATATTTGAAATTTATTATGTTGAATTGTTAGAATATTTTGTTATTTATAATTGTAATTAGTGTAATTAAGGCATTTCTATAAGAATATGACTTTTACCTTTTGTTTTGTGTTTGACATTTTATGTTTTATAGTTATTTATATATTATTATAGTTTTTAACTTATTTTTATAATTGATTGATGTTATATATGACATATTATGGTGCCACAAGTTTGACCAACCTGACAAATCCAATCTTCTCTCAAAATAGTTTGATCTAAGAGTTATATTGAATAAAGTTAGATCTTACATCTGATCACAAATTAATTTATGCAAATGTTAGTATTGTTTTCTAACTACAAAAGATTCTTTTAAATTAAATAAAATCTAATAAATATTATGAAAAGTCTAACCTCTAAAAATACATTTTCGAATTTATATAATGTGTACTTAATTGGGTGGGTCTCATTGACTTTTGACTCCTCTGTGCATGTGCTATTAGTCGTGGCTGTTCATAAAATGATATAAAGAGCGCTACCATTAGTTGATTGAGTCTTTGATTAAAAAAATATATATATTTAAAATTTTGAACCGACCCATTTTGTTGACCCAGTAATCAGTTTAGTCCTAATCCTAATCCCGATTTGAAAACTATAGTTTAGGAGACATTATAAGAGGTAAATACAGTTCTGTAGTTTGTGGGATGGGCTATTTCAAAATCGATCAATTAAGTAGGAATTTAATTATGGAAGTAAGAATTTAGAGGTCAATATTATTATATTAAGGGTTGTTTATTATCCAATGGAATGCAGAAAAAAAAATTAATTATTGTGAGCAACCAAGATTCTTACTTTAGGTTATGATTTTAGGTATGACAGACAACACATCACCTCTAATGTAGGGTGGAGATATTCATATTATCTAAAAAAAAAATTAGATTGGTAATCTCCCACCTTTTGAAAATTGGGTCAATTCAAAAAATTTAATTTTATTAAAATTCAATGAATTATTAAGATGGATTAGTCAGATGACTCGGTCAACCTACCTAAAGACATGACTCAGTTTCATAAAATTCTTCTATTTAAACTCATTTAATTTATCGAACAAACACATAAATCTATTAAACACATAATTATCAAAGTATCAAAACAAAGCTATTGTTGGTAAATAATTGTATAAGCTCTAATAAATTGTTAAAATAAATATAACTATAATTCATACTTCATCTTTAACTTCATAATCTATCATTCAAATTATTTACGTTCACTCATACAAGTCTCAAGTTTTAATGCATAGCTATTAATTATTTTATTAAGTCAATCATAGTTTAACATAGTTAACTTAATTTACGTTATAGATATCAAGTGTACTTAGTAACTAAATCTAGTTAAATTAAATCTCAATTTCACCTAATTTAATCTTACTCAATAACTTGATATATGAATATGATCAAGTCATGTTGACTCAGCAAGTTAACTAATAACGTAGTTTAGAAAGTTCAAAACTCGGTCTATCCAATTTGACTTTATCCAATAATCAATCAATTTATGACCAGCCATCTAAGTCAACCAATAACTCAGCCAATCCAAAAAAGTATGATTGAGCCTCTTGTCAGCATTAAGTGGGCTCCAGGTGGGCCCACATATTCCAGTAGAACGATTGGATGACGTAGCTGCTGCGGGGTTTTTAACTTTGCAAGGCAAAGCCAACAAGAATTTTTAAATCCATTAAAGTATTAGGAAGCCTTATGGCAAGCTTCACCTTCAAAGGATGGGTAACCCCTGTTGCTTGTCACTCCAAGGCTTAAATGCCGTGCCAGCAACATTTTTAGTTCTTGTTAGGAAAGATTCAACCCAATACTACTGAAACTATTTATGCAACTCTTCTCTACAAGGCTTCTTCGCTGGCATGTTAGAGAAGAATCGTCTTGCAAACTAGAAATTATTCATTTTAACTTTTGTTTTCTCTTCCCAGAAAGTTTTTGAATCTGCAATTTCTATCCAGATTAAAGGCTATGGTGCAGTCACTTATTGCTCATAATCTTCGCAAACTCCGTTTCGCCCTTCGATATCGATCTCATACCACAAACAATTCTAATCCATCTGGGCTTCAAGAGGCAGCTACGCTTAACCATTATTGTTCATCATCAAATCAAGGGATGCCATCATCCGATGTTGGAGGAGGAGGAGTACATGATAAGCTTGACGTAAAGATGTAATCCTCACTGCAACTCATTATTTTCCCCCTCTTCCTTTTCTTCTTAATCTTCTTGGTTCTTGATGTTTCGAGGCAAAACATTCATGGGTTATGCATTGCATGGCTAAGAGAATCACAAAGAGTAATTTCAAACATATATTTATGTATTTTACTTGGTTGTGTTGGGGTGCGGAATGAGAGTCCCACATCGATTGTGAAGGGAGAAATCTAAAGACATATTAAGGATTGGGTCACTCCACTTATCAAACTAATCTTTTGGGCTGGAAGCTCAGTCCTAACCATGGTAGTTTCCAAACTACAATTTATGTACTCAAGGATCCCCTAGTAAAACAGGGTGGATGGCGACATTCTATTTGTCGGAAAGCCTCTTTCGAGTTGGGATTGTTGGAGAGCGAACGAGAGTCCCACATCAATTGTGAAGGAGGAAATCTAAGGACTTATAAGGGACTTGTTCACTCTATCTATCATACTAGTCTTTTGAGCTGAAAGTCCTAACACAATCCTGTGGCATATGAAGTTGAATGATTTCATTTTATATCTTATTTTAAAAGCATAATCACTGCTTGTCACAGCTGCTGAAGGCATTTCCAATTTTGGATTCTAATTATTGATGCAGGGAAAGCAAAACACAATCACGAGCTCCACATGCTTCAAAATCCTCTGCTGGTATCTGGTAAAGCTCTACTAACTACTCTGCTTATAATTCCCTTATTCTTTTTATTTTGATTCTAACACCATAAAAATATCAAAGGGACAGAATTTTCTCAACTGTTATACTCAAGAGTTGTGTATGAGCACGATTAATACCTATATTTTGTAGGTTAAGATGGATGTTGTGGCCAATATTATCTCTAGTGCTACCACTTTGGAAGAAGAGATTGACCAATTTGCTGAGATTGGAAGGTGAGAATACTAGTATATGTTTTTGTTCGAAAAATAAAATACAAGAAAAGTTTATGATTCAAAGTAGTATCTCAAGGTGGGACAAAAAGTAGTTAGTAGTGTCGGGTTAAACTCTCAAACAAGAGAACTAACCCTGAACAGCAATGACTGGAGATGTTTTCTTATACTTCATGTTGTATTCTCTACATTTAGATGAGGTTGAGCAGGTTGCAGAGGTGGTTGAAGATACAGCAGAGGTGGTGGAAATGGTGGCAGAGGCGGCAGAGAAAGTATCTTCAGGGCTGGCGAATAAGCTTTCACACGATGGAAAGTTGAAGGATGCAGTTCTCTTGGTTGAGCGTGTATCGAAAGAAGTGGAAAAGGATGCTCAAGTAACCATAGATTTCATTCACAAGGTGTGTGTCTCGTGTCTATTTCGTATCACTAAATCTCTAAATATTAAATTTTTCAATCTTTATAAATTAGAGAATTCGAATTTATAGAATTTAAAAACTCAAGAAACTGACAGTTTTTTGGATGAGTCTAAAATACACTAAAGTTTCTCAACTTGAGTCCTTGATTTCATGGGCTTTCACTTTGAACCAATTGTCCGTTGGCTCATCAACTTGAAAAATAGAGGTGTTCTTTGTCCAAATTCGATTTACAATTTACTATAATATGATTTAAATAAATGGATTTGAATAAGCATTTTTGTCTAATAGGTTGGGCTGTATAACCCGTTACAAAATAAATGAGCTTTAAACAACATATTCAAACTTCAAACTTCAAAAGCCTAACTAATTATAGACGAGTTTTTCGATATAAATGGCATAGGGATTTTTTTGACACAGCCCTATCTAAATCCTGCCATGAAGAGGCCTACTGGTTAACTATGCTCATTCTTTCGCCATTTTTTATTGGCATGAGATGATCGTTAAATTAGGTTTTGGCTATAAACCTTTGATTGCTTTTCTGTAGCATTACACACATCAACAGCTTGCCATAGAGTAAGGATTCTTCCGTAATCATTGCTTACCTTTTGGTTAACGTAATCCCTTACCCAATTTTACTGATTAAGAAGTGGATCTTCCTAAGCAAATTGCTTCAGCTCTTCAAGATCATTGCCTATCTTTACAAGCTTTTGTACCAATGGATCAATTTAATTGATAAAACATGTGCCAAATGTCACAAAGAGGTCAATATTAAGAATTATGATTTGGGTAATAGTTTTTACAAAAGAAATCATGTTCTCTAATTGGAATAAGTGTTTTTCCTCGAGAGTTTATCATTTGCCTGAATGAGTCAAGTTCACATGATTAGGTTTAAAAAATTGGAATGTTGTACGATATGTATCTGATGATATTTTTAAATATCAATTGAATTGTTTCGAATTGGTGTGAAATTTTAAAGCCCTATAAAAAAATTTGAAAAAATATCCAAAAAATTACAATATTGGAAAATATTGAATTGTAAAGTTTACTTTCATTCTAACTCAACATATGGAAAAATATCGGTCCCTTTTGTGGTATGATCTTGAACTAACCCATATTTTTATAAACTTAATGATTTTGATTTTTAATGATTCTAATATCTATTTTAGTACTAAGACAAATAATAAAAATTAATAATTACTAATCAAGCAATAAGCAAAGATGGTTCATGTTACGAGTTGGAGACCAAAGAATATTGAAGTATTTCATTCATATAATCATACACTCATGTAATGAAGAATTAGAATTAGAAACCTATAACTGACATAGACCTAATAGCTATTATCTTGTTGTTAACTGGCTAAATCTACCCACAAATTATTATCTTATTTAAAAAATTAAAAAAGGCGAAAATATGAAAACAGAAGAATTGAAGAATAAATGAAAATAAAAGATTACATGTTTAGTCTCAAATTTTATTTGTATCATGTTTAACCTTCATTACAAACAAAATGATACTATTTCTAAGGAAAAACTATAAAAATAAAAAGAAAACTCACCTCAAAATATTTGGTGGTATTTTGAAAATATCAATCAGTTTTTTCAAATGAAAATATTGGCCAGTTTTTCTTTTATTTTTTAGAACTCCATTCACGGTTTGTACCGGCCTGAACCGACTGATTTTTTAAACCATGAGTATAAAAATAAAGCTAACCTAGATTGATGAGACATACTTCGATGCATGTGTCAAATCCATATGTTTTGTTGAATTCTTCTATACAATTTAACTTCTATTGTGCTTAGTTAGCGATCCTCTCATGGACATTTTGTGTAATGAGACACGAGATTTAGGGGATTGTCCATTTTACCCTTTTACTGTCGTACGAAAATATTTTAAAAAAATTCAATGATCCAGTCAGTGAGCCAGTCAATGATCCAAATTCAGTAATCCGATTTGTTATTCTATATAAAAAAACAGTTTCACTTAGATAAATTTCAGTGAGCTGGTCAGTGATTCGGTCAGTGACCCGGAGAGCCAGTCAGTGAGCCAATTTATACCGCAGTGGAAGAGTCAGTGATCCGGCGAACCAATTCGAAGGGTTCAGAGAGCCGATTGGAAGGGCAACATAGGTAATACAGTAAAACCCGTGTCGAGTTACACAAAATGCCCATATAAGGATCGCTACCCTCGTGCTTATGGTGACGCTGATCTTCATTCCAACTGACGCTTTAGAGGTTGTCAATCTTTTTACTCGAGAAAAACATTTTTTTTTAAAATATGTTTTATATTCAATTCCTATGTAATCCAGCCTTATCTCGAGCCATGAAAAGTAGACATTTTTTTATTTGCATCAAAATATTTACTTTTGTTGAAAATGAACGAAGTGTTGCTTTGGTGTGTAAAAAACACATCCCTCATTGATTTTTCATTCCTCACGTAGGAAATGAATTCTTTAGAAGTCGAAAAAAATATATCATTTTTCACTTTCTTAGAGATCACGTTATATTGTATGTTGGGTCAACAATAGTCGAAAAGATGACTCACCCATTGACTAATTGATCCAAATTTATGAACAACTTAAGATTGCGATGTGATCAAGACATAAAACTAGTAAAGAACTTAAGATGCTATTGTTCATTGTTAAAGTAAAAAGATCTCCACAAAAGTTTCCCATCCAAATAAAACCTACTTAAAATTTCCCTCTCATGACTAGTAATGTATTTGGGCACATTTGATAGCAGGTTGATGAGTCAAAAAGAGCAACTCAGTAGAGAAATGCAGCTGGTGAAATCTCTATTATTGACTCAAGACACAGGGCCGGCCCTGACTTAAGGTCAAATAGGCGGCTGTCTAAGGCCCCTCAATTTGACCAATGACCTAGGACCCTCACCATGCACTTTTCTTAGGGCCTA
The DNA here is from genome assembly GCA_022113865.1 of Chimonanthus praecox. NCBI lineage: Eukaryota > Viridiplantae > Streptophyta > Magnoliopsida > Laurales > Calycanthaceae > Chimonanthus > Chimonanthus praecox. The sequence continues at coordinate 697,502 of JAINRJ010000152.1, forward strand.
TGTCTCCTATCAGTATGCTGGGCTTAGGGCCCCTCAAATTTTAGAGCCGGTCCTGCTCAGACATGGGTTCACTAGATGTGTGATTCTCGCTTTCCTTGTGTAATTGCAGGTTGATGAAATAAAGCAAGAAGTGGAGACCCTCGTCGAGCCCATTATCGATCATCAAAAGCTGCCAGGAAAAGAATCCCATCAAAAATAAACTTGATGAATCACAGAGAAAGCGTATGATGGGCTCCTTACATGTAAGAGCATATGTAATCCGTTCATCAGGTGGACCACACAGTGGATCTTGACTGCCCCATTTGTCTGTTTGTTTGGAACATGAGATTGAAAACTTACTCAAGTTTCAACAATCATGTGTTGGCAGGTGGTGGGTCAATTTTGTATATGTTACTGCCTGGATTTGTAGACAAACACAATCGTGAAAAATGATCAACTTGGCTGTAGAAAGTCGTGTACTCTTCTCTTTTCTGTGTATTAAATTGGACATGTTGCTCTCTTTTCTTCATATTGAATTAATTTTTCCTTAGATTAGAAGAATAAGATAGTAGTTGTGTAGTTGTTGGGTTCTTCACTGTACATGGTTCTCTGCAAATTGAATAAATTGAATTTTGTATGGTTAATTATTTAAGGTAAGATCAGTCTCTCATTGCAACTGAGCAAATATGTGAGTCTGTAGTCCTTGCTGTCTGATATATAAAAAGGGCAAAAAACATAGAAGTAAGCAGATTGTTCTGTCGATGAATCAAGGAATGGAGATTTCTGATGTAGATGATGGAACAGAGATCAAATCCGAAACAAAAATGTATATTCCTCAAGGCTTTTTTCAATTTCTTTTCTCTGGTATGTTTTCTCTCTCTTTTTTCTGCTTTCTGGGGTACAGAGCTATGGGGATGATCATGACTGCACCAATATGCAATTTGGGGGAGCAATTTCATTAAGCATCACCCATGAGTTTGATCTAGCTATTGTTCTGAGAAATCCAGATTCAATCAAAACAATGGAAGCGATTCAAACATAAATCAAACAAGCATCCACAATAGAGAGAAGACATAGATTCACGTGGTTCAACCAAAGGCCTACGTCCACGGATAGCACAGAGAGAAAATCCACTAATCTGATAAAGGATACGATGGAGATTCTCACCGCATACAAATCAGGCTTTCAGTCTCTCAAACCAAACTCTTGATTGCCCGAGAGGGGCTACAATGTCAAAGCCAAGCCAGCCCAACCAAGCCAACCTCTCACCTTCTCTCACTATATATTGTTTTTATACATGAAAGAGATACAAGTTGGGCCAGGCCATTACAAGTTGGGCCGGGCCAAATAGAGAGAAATTGGGTCGGGCCAAATCGGGTCAATATTCTTACAGCTATGGCTCCCAGATCCTGTTATTATGCTATCAACATGGTTGTGCATTTGACTTTGATTTGTATTGATTTGTTTCAGGGAAAACAAAATCCAACTAGCAGCCCGACGCTCTCCAAGACCCTCTTTGCCTACCTGGTGAGGTGTAGTTTGTGTTGATTGTTCTGTTCTTTCCTTTATCATAACCACTGCTTACACTGAAAATTTGTCTGAGCAGGGCTTGGATCCTAGGGTCTGTATTAACTCTAACTTCACCATTTTGGGTGAAGAAGCTTAGGAAATTACTGAAATTAGAAGGTAAGATTAGTGATTCGAAAAAGAAGTAAAGCAGCAAAATGCAAATTGCCCATGATTGGCATGACTAACGATGTTGAACTTTTGATGATTAGATGTTGTGGAAAAGGCAGTTGAAAATGTGGGCGAGGCTGTCAAAAATGATGCAGAGATGGCAGAGAAGGTACTTGAAGAGGTGGAAGACAATCTTCCTGTAAATGGGCAATTGAAGGATGCGATTACGTTAGTGGAGTGTGGATTGAAAGGAGTAGAGACAGATGCCGAAGCAACTATAGGCTTCATTCACAAGGTCTTTATTCTGTAGATTTATCTTTCAGACCACACAGAATTCCAGTCTGAGTCAAATGAAAATCTGATTGTCAGATTTGGTGACTGGTCACGGACTTAAAAATGCCATTGTCTCCAAATTTGACATCCATCAAACAAAGTTCAGAGCTTGTTGTTTCATCATCTTCAACAGTTCAACTGACCCTGAAATTAGTGTAGTCACACTCACTGGATGATATCTATTTCAAAGTGTTGCACATAGCCAGTCTACTTTCTATACCTCCTCTCATTTTACCTCAAAATGGTAGTCAATGGACTTTGTTATTGTTGGGGCTGCCAAATGAGTATTTGTTGGGAGGAAATGCCAATATCGAAAAAGAAAATAAAAAGGAGAAAATCAAACCACAATACAGAGCTTTACATTATTCCCTTTCGGTGCATCTACATGTTCAAATCAGATCCGTGACCCTCACTACAATTTTTTACTCGCACACTCTTTCTCACACACAAAAAGAGACATTATATGCTGTCCTAATTAAGGATTACAAAAGTTATAATGCGAAAATTACAAAATTATCCTCTGATAAAATTTGGATCAGGGGCTTCACCTCCGAACAAGGAGTGCTGCCTCATGGGACTCTCAGTGAGCTCAGCCTGGAGCTCAACCTGCTGCAGTGGAGATTGGATCGATGCTACATATCAGATAATCAAGCTCCACATAACTTGAGTCTCACATTGGAAGTCTAAATATAAATCTAAAGATTTATAAAGGACTTTGGTCACTTCACCTAACATGTTAGTCTTTTGAACTAGATATCCAGATCCTAACAATTTAAACGGATGAGTGCAGACATGAAATACAAGTAGACTTTTTTTAGCACCCTTGACTAGCATGTAGGCAGAAAAAAAAAAAAAAGAGCCATTTCTCCACGATGATTGTCATCATCATTGTCACCACATCTTCTCATCAATTGGAGTTACCTTAACAACTTTTCTAACACCATCATTTCTTTCTTTTAATGTCATTCCACTCATCCATCTTACTTTAGATAGGGAAATGTAATGGATTTGGGAGGGATTTGTGATGCCCATTTTCTCATGTAAATGCAGATAGATGAATTTATTAAGCAAGAGGAAGAAACTTTCGACCAACTTCCAAACGACCAAGGACAACCAGTGGACAAAGAAGGCAAACACACCAAATGATCCTTTTCTCTCCTTTGCTATTGTAATAGTCGTTCTTATACATTCAATTAGACATGTTTCTGGGACAGATTATTGTAAATTTAAATCAATTCTTGTAATTACTTCCAACTCATTTAATTCAGGGTATTTTCTGCAGTATCTACGCATTGTCCAAAATAAATAAATAAATATAAAAATGGGTTTAGAAGAAAAACAATTCCAAGTCTATTCCTCTTTCTTTATGATTCTACTTCTTACTGTAAAGTAAGTGGTTACTCAAACCATAATACAATTACTTATCATTTATGTGTACTATTTTTTTTATGATCAAAGAATGTTCAAGTGTCTCACTTGACTAATCTTTTGAAATATCTGTACACCTCCCCGTACGCACACAATCTAGTTAAATACATGGCCAGTTACGCCAAACCTGCACAGAAAGTGCAGATGCAGTTGATTAGCTGGTTTCAGTGTATCAAAAATTATAAGAATAATAATAATCTAAGCCTTGGCCGGTCACATTTTCAAGTCCAACATAGCTATGGATTAAATCATCCACTAATTAAACCACCACCATCACCATTCAATTCAATTGAGCTTTACATGTTTAAAGGTTTTAAAGTGACTGAGCCACTCTTTTATTGAATTACATGATCAAATCTAATTCATTCAAAAAGTTAGGTGATTTTTATGAAAAGTAAAATAAATTTTCAATAAAAATATGCATTAATGACTTTCTTACTCAGAAGATTATTTTTATATAAACTACTTTTTTAAGAAAATATAAATGATGCCATGTGTTCAGAGAAAAACTGCCTAGGCTTTTGTAGTTTTTCCCCCATGTAATAATTATCGTTAATAGATAAGAAAAATACTTTAGAGCAAAATGTTGAAAGGATAAAGAATTCTTTGTTGGGAATCAGTTGATAAAAATTGATATAAAATTTCAATCACAAAAAGAAGTTATCATATTTTATTTTTAAAATTTAATTACTCTTATCGAAAATAAAATCTAAGAATTGTGATAATGGATTATATGTTGGAGCATCCCTGCGTACAAATTAGCAATGATGGTGTTTGAAAATCAAGTACCTTATCCGGTCCCTGTGAAATAAGGATCGACAAAAGGAGAAGAAGAAATATCTGAAATGGCGCTTCGTCTATCTTCTGTTCACTCAAACCTTGTAAACGGGCAGCTGCTGCAGCAGCAGCAGCTCCATCTTCCTTTCTCTTCATCAAAACCCTCCCAAATCAAACTCCCTTCTTCTCTATCCTTCTCTCCAATCACTCTTTCTACATTCCCGAACACAAATTCTCTCTTTCCAACTTCCTCAGTCACCCAACAACAGCAGCAATCCTTCCCCTCCTTTGCTGCTGCTGCTTCTTCTTCCAACACCCTCGAAAGCCCACCAACCCAATCTCAACAAGTGCAGCAGCAAGAACCAGAACCAATTCCAGATCGCAGGAGACTTATAGCGCAGAACGTGCCTTGGACCAGCAATGTCGAAGACATACGCAACCTCTTCCAGAAGCATGGAACTGTGCTCCATGTCGAGGTTTGTAGTCCACTGCTTTTATCTGCTGGGGATCTTTTAATCTATTTGCTCGGTTTCTTTCGTCGTTGTTGAACTCCTCCATTAGGATCCTTTCTATTCCTTGATCAGAATCTGTCCGGGTGTTTGTCCCAATATAATCTATAATTTTTTCTCATTTTTTACCTGCATTGGGTTTCTTTTCTATTTTCCTTTGTTAAGCTCTATATCTTTAATTAGGTTAGAAATAGAGGATTGGTGTTTGTCACAATGTAATCTTTGTAGGAATTTTTCTTTTTAATCTGTATCATTCATTTCCCCATGTTAATTTCTCTGTGAATTACGATTTTTTTTTATTGGTTTGTTAGGTGCTCTATGTTACCGTGAGAAATGTTAGAACCGAAATTTCAACACTTACCAACAATGGGTGAGTCTTCTATTTATAAGACATAATACAGTTATTATATTATGGGTATACTTCAAATTTAAAATTCTTAACTAAATCTTAATCTAAATCCTAAACTAAATAATCTTATCAGTACAGCCGCTCGAACTTATGGGCTTGTCAAGCACATAGAGCTCGCCATGTAGAAGCTGAAATCAAGTCGAAGAAGACATCAGCCACTTAATCAGCAATAGTGATGTAGCAAACCACAAGCTCATCAGTGGGAGAATAGAGTGCAGCAGTAGAGAAGAAAAGAAAGAAAAAAAATGAGGGTTGCAGTTCTCGTTGACAGAGAAAGATAAACAGCCAAATTTTAGTCAGCAATGTGAGAAGAAGAATTACATGAGATATGGCAAAATTTTGGCCTTGCAAATTCGAAAACCCACATGAGAGAAGAGACAACCAATGTCATACCAGTATATTGAGAAAGAGAGAGAGTCGAATGTATAGAGAAAAAGAGAGATAATACTCCAGCTCTGTAAGTGAGACATAAGTTGCAGATGAGGAACTTCTGCAGGAAAAAAGAGAGAAAGAAAGCAAAAGTAGTCGAAAAGAAAGAACTGAAAAAGGAAGAAGAGAATTTCAGTCCTGAATTCTTAATCAAGGAGATCCAAAACAAATCAAGTGGGATCCAACTTAAAGTCTCAAGAGAAGGAAAAATCAACGACAAACAAGAAGAAGAAGGTGTCGTTGAGGGCCGTTTTGTTGAGAAAAAGTAAAAGAAAAGAGAAAATCTTGAAATAACTATTGCCATGGGGTTTCTCTTGCCACAGTTGAAAGGAAGGAAGAAAGAGGGTTGATTTGAGTTGAACTCTCTAGAAATGAAAAAAAAAAAAGGAAAGCAAAGAAGATATAATACAGATTACATTATAAGACAATTCAACTATTACACAGTTATACTTCAAATTTAAAATTCTTAACTAAATCATAATCTAAATCCTAAACTAAATAATCTTATCAATAAGAAAAAGAGTATTGGCGTTTGTCACAATGTAATATGTTGGGGATTCTGAATCTAAGTCTTTCTTTTGCCATTGTTCTTTTTTTTCTTTTCTTTTCTGAATCAGGTTTCTTTTCTGTCCTTGTGTTGAACTGTCATAAGGGCAAGTATGGGAGTAGAGAATTGAAATTTGTGACAATGCAATCTGTTTGGGATCTTTGAATCTAGGTCTATGTTTCTTTCGCTGTTTTTTTTTTTTTAATTCTGAGTTCAATTTACTTTTTTCTTTTAGCTCTCTATGTATAATAAGGTCAAGAATAGAGGATTGGCGTTTGTTACAATGGGGTCAGAGGAGGAGGCAGTTGCAGCACTCACTAATCTGAATTCATATGTAAGTATTCTGGATTGAAACATTGATGGTGTTTCTTGCACTTTAACGATTATGTTGGCTTAGGCTTAGGCTGAAGTAGGGCTGAAACTCGGGTCAGGCGGGTCGGGTTTTGATAAACCCAACTCTAACACATGTCAAAACATATTGAACCCGACCCAACCCGACCCGAATTGCTAACCCAATTTAGTCAACCCAACCCGATCCGAATTTCTAATACTCTCAACCCGACTGTTGACCCGGCCCGACCCAACCTGACCCGAAAAGACCCGAGTTTGACCTAAGCCTGAACTGTAATGTTCTTCAATATATCTTCAATACTAATATTTACTCTTCATCTGAGTGGTTTACATGGCTGGAAGAATCTTCTTGATGGTTTCTAATAAGGAATGACCTCTGACAGGTTGAGGCGAAAGAGGCTTGAAAAAAAAAAACTCCCTTAAGAAATGAGAAATCTATCCATAGAATTTACAACCCACTTCAAGGAAAGAAAGAAAGGCAGCCCATTTCCATTTTCCTCACCTCAATCAATCCCTTGCAGGATTGAAACAAAGACAGACAATGCATCAGACTTGTGCAAGATCTAGCTACAACTTCAATATTATTTGCACAGATCCATAAAATATAACACGTTGGATGTCTGGTTTTAAGTCTAGGACTTAGGGCATGATCAGCCCTACTAGTAGGCTTCTACTGTATGTTGCCCTTGCAAAAATCTGGGCTTCAAATCTAATGATGAAATGAAAAAAAGAGGAGAAAAATAAGAAGAAAAAAACTCCATGTATCCTATCTGTTAGTTCTAAACAAGCCCAAACAAATCACCAACTGTGAAAAAAAAAGGAGAGAATAAACCATCACCTCTTTCTTCTTCTTCTTGTTCTTGTTTTACTATTACCACGACCCTCCACCCAACATCCCATTCCAATAACTCGGTGTATCTCCTCTATGTCCCCTTTGCTGCTCAAAGTCGGTAGTGCACGACACTTGTTTTACATCCTCAGAAGGAAGCCCTTGGATGTTGTTGGCATCCACGTATCCCATTAACGACTGATTGAGTGTTTGTGGATGTGGAGTATGCGATTAGGGTTAATGAGATGGGTTTTATTAAGCGAAGAGGGAGAGGAACTTGAAGGGACGAATAGCTGGAGTAGCGATTAGAGAATTAGGGTTAGCGAGTGAGTTTTATAGTTACTTAGGAATTCGGGTCGGGTTTTTCCGGGTCGGGTCGGGTCGGATTGAAACTTAAATTCCTCAGCCCAACCCGACCCGAATTTCAGGCGGGCTTTTTTTCCTTTAACCCGACCTGACCTGAGTTTACAATTTTTATAACCCAGTCCACACTATTTTCGGGTTGGATCAGTCGGGTTGTTGCCAAAACCCAACCCAAGTTTCACCCCTAGGCTAAAGCCATTTTCCACTTTCCCTTGATTGCACATCAATTTTAAGTTATTGGTGTTGAGTGTAGGAAATGGAAGGTCGTGTCATAAAGGTGGAATACGCTAGATCATCAAAGAAAAGGCTCTCTCCAGTAACATCAAATCCCATGAAGTACAATGTGTTTGTGGGGAATTTGGCTTGGAGGGTAAGGTCTAGCGATCTCAGAGAATTCTTTGGTGGTGAAAATGGGAGTATTCTGCATGCTGAAGTGGTGTTTCAGAGCAATCCAAGAAGGTCTGGAGGTTATGGGTTTGTGTCTTTTGCTTCGAAGGAGGCAGCTGAGGCAGCCATTGCAACTTATAATGGGAAGGTACTTTTCTCATTCTGTAAATTATTTGTGCAAATGATAGTCAATTATATATTTTATAATAAGAACTAGGTTTTCCCATGGCTGCAAAAGTATGAACTGCAGCAGGCAAATTGGTTCCTTCTTTGGCAGATGCATTCTTGAAATGTTAGCATGATGTCAACTGATACCTTTATACTTGCAACAGTCAGCACTTGCCAACTCTGTTACTGGCTCTTGCCAGTGTTGCAGGTATATTACTAGAAACTGTGATAAAAGTAGGGAATCAGAATCCATTATGAACCAGTTTATAATGGAAAGTTGTTGACTTTCCGTATCAACCATTGGATCCAACATTATACATATTTGGTTGGGATCCTCCATTTTATGGAAACAAATGCCATTTCTGCACTTCTCTCCCTCGTCACTCTCCTTGGAGAATCGTAGCATTCATGATTGAAATCAGGTGCCGCGTAGCTTTAAGAAAACTCAAAGTTCATCAGTCAGCTCAAAATTCCAACTCAATTATGATTAATCTCATTTAGTCACCACCAAAAAATGATAATAATTTTACACAGATTCACATAGTTTCATGTGCATTATCACAATAGTTCACCAACAACCATGAATTAATCACTCAATTCTCATTTGATTATATTGATTATTATATTTATGTTATTAATGCACCACATGAGATGGCATGAATTTGTCATAAAACATAAAAATGATATATTCATCCAAATGCAAGAACATCCTCACTTATAGTCCCACCTCCCCCACTTTTATCCATAGCAGGTTGAGTTCACTACAATAGATGGATGGATGGATGGATGGATGGAACCTGAACTCATCCCAAATTTGCATATATAAGGACTGGTCCGAAATCAAACTCGAATTGAAGGTGCATGCTAATATGGCCTCAGGATTTTTTTAGCCTGATATGAGGTTAATTTCACATATTATAAAAAATATAAACTATATTAAATAAATTCTGTATTTATACATAGTGTTTTTAATTAATTATACAGGTTTTTGGGTTTTAATGGTTTTATGCGCACATTGCGCTTTCTGGCCTGGCTCAGGTTTTCATTTTACTAGGTATGCTCAGCCCAAATTCCAAGTTCGAGGCCCAAAAATGGCCCCGTCTGAACCTGGCTCAACCTTGCCTGGAATTCTTTTTAATATTGTTACTGTGGACTCAGATCAGACCTTAGTGCTACCCCTATTCATTTCTACAGAAAGCATTTGACATATGATGCAAGACATATTTCCAATGAAATGCAGATGTTATGCTTTCCTTTGTGCCAAATGTTGCATTGATGTTTCGTGATGTTGCTCATGTATGTGCACCTATAGATGGTAATATAGTCACTCTACCTTTTAAATATATATAAACATTTGTATATTTTTATGGAATGTGTCACTTAAGACATCTGTCTCTCATTCTTTCGATTCAGATATTTTTTGGGGGGTTCCTTATTGTGGTTTCATATTTTTCATTATAGGAATATTGCCAGAAAGTTAACTTTATTTCCTTAAAGCTTCCTTCTTGTTAAGCCATCTCTTCTTCACTTCATAATGCAGAAATTGATGGGAAGGTCAATTCGTTTGGGACTTGGCAAAAGGGATGTTATAGGTTCTGAAAGAGAATCAAAAGCAGATAGCCAGTCCGAAGGGGAATCTGTTGAGGTGAAAGAGGATGCATGACCAGGAATGCAAGTAGATGAATTGCAGAGGTCTCTAATGAAGCAGAGTGAGATTTTTTTTCTTCTGAATTTTTTTGGTCTGGTATAGTGAATTACCATCAAGGTGAACCCACCCAAGAGTTCATACTCTGATACTTTCTTAGTAAAAGTGCACCTTTTTTTACTGATAATATTCGGGAACAATAAGACTTTTTATGTATATGATTAGTCAAAAACCTAATCATGAGACTTTTTACTGTACACTGGTAGGTATCTAGTTTCAGTATCTCTTGATTGAATTGGAAACTTGAAATCCACTGAAATTGCATGTACATTTCATAGTTTCCTGTCAAATGATTAATGATGACATTGTTATCCAAAATATTGTTACCCAAAAATGAAAAAAATATGCAGTTACTTTGGCCCTTATGTGCACATGTGTGGAAGGTTCTTTCTGGTTTTCTTGTTGTCACATTCTATATCCTTCACTCTTCGTATAGTTTTCAACTTTTCAATTACCCGTAATATAATTTATATTTGATTATTTAGAAGAACGAAAAATAGCTTCTATTCTGTATGTTGATTGTGTAAGGCCCAGATACTGTTTCTTTGAGTGTCGATGTTACCCATATTTAATTAAAATTAAATCTAAGCTTTTTTTTAAAATAAAAATAAGGTGTGAAAATAATGTAAACATAAAATATTATAATACGAGTTTAACTCTAAATAGTTAGGTGACAAATAGATTGATATTTTAATTAGGTTTTAAGTGGGGAAATGTGTTGTTATATCTTAGTCATCTTAGAAAATATGTTAAAAAAAATACTCTCTGTCCTATTTTAGTTGTCTCATTTGAAATATTTGTATTTTTTAAGAAACTTTCTACTAGCACTCATGTGATCTCATCCATTTTCAACACATTTTATACTACTCAAATACAAACGAGACAATTATTTTGGGACAATTCCAAAATCCATATAGGACAACTAATTTGGAACAGAGAGAGTACTAAAATAGTCTATTAAGAATGAGTACAAGTGTTTGACACTGGTTTGAGTCTCTACGAGTTTCCGATGCAGGTACCTGACACGTTTTGAAGTGTTCGTCCCAATTTACCATGGAAACTCAGTAGTGCAGATTTCTGCAAAGTGAGTTGTCTCTAGAAAGGACTTTCTACTATGATCCCATTGTTACTGATTTCCCACCATACACAATGGACCATATGGGGCTAGTTTCTTGCAGATATGCTTTTAAGTAATGCGGTGAACAAATTTCTTATTGATATTTGCAATGTGAACTTGTTTTAAGATCCTCCAAATCTTTTTTAAGTTTTATCCAATCAACCAGATTTTCTTCTATTGTTGTCAGTGTTGCAAATTAGTTTGATCCCAGTCTCTCATGTCAATGAATCAGTGGACAAATTTATCTTGAACGAGTTCTATGATCAATATATATATTCTTGAATCATTATTCTTAATGAGAATGTAAAGCCATCCAGAATATATGGCAATTGGTGATGATGAGCAAAAAATTGTTTCTTCAAGTTGTTTCTGTTGAGCATAAATGAATGAAAATATAAAATTGCATTCTACTTCTAGTCTTTCACTTGAGTTGTGAAGAAGAAAGCAACATGGATGGAAACAAGAGGTTAAACTATGGACTGACCATATCTCTCATCTTTTCAAGTAATAGTTAGATGTTTAGTATCAAGGATAGTTAGTAGATGCAGAACCGCTGTTCTGTCTGTGTCTTGTATGACCCTTAAGTGGTGACTAGCTAAGACTAGTTATATATGAAGGGGAAAACAGATTCCTGAAATCATCATTTGTTACTTGGGCCCAATAATGGTTTTAAGGGTAAGAGGGGTCATCATTGTCACTATCATCAAAATCTTTGTCTTTTAAATTGTCCGGTTCTACTTTTTCACTCAACCCTTTCAACATACATGTTCTCTGTCAGCTTACATTCTAACTATCATCATGCCTTACCACCTTAATCCACGTCTTTAACAGCCTACCTCTTCTCATGTACTTTCTGCTGGTCATTTTTCTCTTTGCACTAGGGCTGCTTTTGATCCACTATAGATGTGTCAAACCATATTAATCGATATACTCTCATCTTTTCTTTTATTGTAGTAAGCTTTAGACTCCAATGCACTCTTCTCTAATTCGATCATTTCTTTTTATACCACGCATCTATCTTAAATTGCACAACTCCGTGCCCTTTACGTTTTCTATTTGACTCTCTTTTTTGTCAGCATTTTTTTTTATGACTAAGATGTCTAGAGGTCTCACCTGTATTTGGAAAGGGGACATTTGGACATTTTAAACCGACTAGTCCTTGGGACATGTGCAAGCCTCCCACTCTCACAGACACCTAGTAAACAGAGTGATTTAGAGAGGTGTTGAGTGTGAATCGAACTCAATATCTCTTTCACGAGAGAAGTTTCTTCACCGTCATTAGTTTATCTGATCGATCAAGACAGATAACCCAAAAAACCCTACTGAAGAAACATGATCGAAGTATGTCCCTACTGTGAAGCTGGTGTGCACAAGAACATGATTAGTGGCTTTCGGGTGTGGCTATTTCTTGAGAAGGATTTCAATCCATTTTATATTTAGCCAATCTACTTCACTAATAAAAAACGAAAATTGGAGGGAGACTTCTCTTATCTATAGAGGCTCTTATTTAAATATTTATCTATGGAGACTCTTATTTAAGTATTAAAGTAGCTTATATATATATGTCACGATATCATTATCATTGGTCAATTTTTTTCAACAACTGTTTGATTGCGGATTTGGTTATCATCATAATTAATAAATTTTCCATCAATAGCAAATCTAATAACATATTTTTTTTTTAAATAAATAGATTTTACAAACTAGAGGCTAGATTGTAGCCATCTAATAATGTGCTCATGCTGTTGTCTAGCTTGGATCAATGGTGGGTCCAGTGTAACAAGTTAAAATAAACTGGGATTATCACGTTGTCCCTGTTAGTTGATGTAAACGGGTTGATTGGGGAATTGATATTGAGCAGCACAATGGAGGCTGCTCTAAAGATTCGCTCAAGGGCTATATTTAATTAAAGTAGGAGATTCTTCAGGGAGTAAGAGAAATGAGGAAAAATTTTAGTCTTTTAAGTTTCTCCCAAGATCTCTAATTGTTTAGATGTGTTAAAAGAAATTTGATCATAAGGTCACGTGGATTGCATGTCAGTCTTTTTTATTTAAAAAAAAAAAATCATAAATCCTTGAAAAAATATCTAATGAAAATTAAATTTCACATCTTATATATATATATATATATATATATATATATATATATATATATATTTGATCGTTTTTTACAATTAAAATTAGGTGGCTAAAATTTGAACTTTATTCTGATCATTATATACACTTTTGATTCACTCGGTTTTTAATTTACTGAAAAAAAAATTGTAAAAAAGAAAAATAATCAAGTGCAACCGAATGAGATATTGCACTTGAAATCATCTTCTCCACGGTAGAAGAAGTGGGGTGTTCTATTGTCAAAGGTGGAGAACACTATTTTCACTAAAGAGGAGGAGAACCCTTATATTTTATCGGCTCTACTTTCTCAACGTAGGGTCAAGGAGAACTTGGAGTTCCCAGGAGAAGTGGAGATGGGCCATAAAAACCGAGTGTACACGTCCCAGTCTGAAAATTTGTTTTGGGTGGGGAAGGGTTTGCAAATATGCATTAAGATTTGGTGGAATCTTTTGTAGATCCATGGTCTATTGGTACCAAACAGCTTTTAAAATAGATAATGCAAGCCAATTTCGAATCCAACATTGATGTTAGATAGATAAATCCAAAAGGCCTCTCCTGCAAGTGATCATCTCAACAAAAATGGTGTTGATGGCCGAAAGGATGCAAAAGAGATGACAGTTGAAAACAGTAGACAAAATGGTGGGATATGATTTCTGTCATTCCCTATCCGAAATCATTATCTAATTCTGCTAAAAAAAATGCTAAGGGAAAAATCTAAAAGAGTAATGGAAAGAGGAAGGAGCCCTACCTCTTTTCAACCTTTCTTGCAGCTCCAAACTCGATCAAGGGATAAATTACATCCAGTCTACTGAGTTATTCAAATTTATTTATTTTCGAAACGAAGCCCAAATTTTATATAGACGATGGTTGGAAACTTGGAATCAGGACACCAGCATATACGCATCAACTGCTTAAATCACAAATTTCAACAACTAAAGACAAGCTAAAAATATATGTACATTAAGGAATATTTACATGCAAGTACTTGTACAATACTTACCACCATATAATATTACAAGTCGAGAAAAATTAGTCATATGATAGTCTGGTGCACGTCTCTCAGGTGCCCATAACATTCATCACTAGCCTTGAAGCACTCCAAGCAGACCCAACAGATGTGTTTCCCACATTTGCACTCAATGTGGTTGCATCCCTCCCCTTTCTCAATGGTAAAACTACAGACAGGGCAATTTTTCACATTTTCCTTGTCCTTGCGCCACTCGGCCAACGATGTGTCCGGATCATCCTTGAATTCTCTATACCTCTCACAAGATACAGACGGATGGTACTCTAAATGGCATTTCCTGCACGTCTCCACAAAGCATGCACGGCAGGAAAATGGGGGTTGCTCGAGCGCTGAATCAGGATTCACCGCCTGATAGACTGCAGGACAATCAGGAGAGGGGCAGAACCTATAAGCACCAGCACTTGATGTGACAAAATTCCCCAATGAAGCCCTAAAAAGTTCTTCCAATTTGTCACTAGATAATAGTGTCTTCAGATCCACAAGTAAAATCTGGCTCTTGCATCCCTCGTGAGCACAGCACAATGGGAATCCCTCATGGCTCTTTATCAAAGACTCGCACTGGTCTATCAAGCACGTCCGACAGAATTCATGTCCACAGCCTTCTAGACGATAAGCATCTTCTATCTCACATAGGCAAATTGGGCAAGTGGCATCCCTGTCCAAGAAGTCAGTTGCCTGACCACCTAGTGACTGTGCCAGGTCAAGAATTATCTTTTCTATCTTTTGCTTCATTTCCTTGCTACCGTTGACAGAGAGGATCTGTCTGCGAGTGTTGAGTACAAAATCCACCCCAGGTACCTTCTCCATTAGCCCGTGCAAATCTGGTCCAAACTTTTGAATGACCTCTTTCATCAGGATAGGTGGCCGATTCCCACCTCGGAGATAGATCTCAAATTGCTTACTTTCATGAAGCAGCGACAATGACTGCACCAGTTTTTGCTCAGCCATGTCTACCGCATTTGTAGGACCAAAGACCTTGACATTCTGGTTCTGCCTATCATGCAGGATGTATGTACCTGTCTCTTGTTGCACTCTTTTCATAAGAATGATGCCTTCTCGGGAGAACAGCAGCTTCAATACACTTGGCGTCAAGCTTGCATGTGTCAAAATCTTCCCTTTCATTAACCGTTCCAGTGGCTTCCTTAATTCTGCTACAGTTTTGGTTGCATTTGAGGATATCTTCACCCGATAGGAACCATTCTCATTCTTATCCAAACTATAGGATGTACCTACACAATCAAAAGACGAGCACCTTGTCAGCCTCATATTTGCTCCACTTCATAAAATTGCACCTATATTCAACTTATTTTCAGTGAAACCAGACCAACTTGAATGATAAATTACTTACAACCTTGGAAATCAAATTTCTATCTACAATGTACAATCTGTCTTAATGTCATCACACTTTCTAAATGTTATGGAATAAAAACAGAAATGGTAAAATATCCATCAATAGGCATGATTCCTCATTTTAGAACACACCTTTCATTTGAAGCCAGATCAATAGAAGTTGATAGATGTTGCAGGTTTTTGGCTTCATTGAGCAAAATTATACTGTTTGGCCCAATTCTCAAGAAGGAAAACCATTAATTAGATTGAACCCAACTCCAAAAGGAGTCATGTTAACAGTTGGGTTGATGTGGAGATGATTTGAGTTAAACTGCATCATTGGGTTAGTCCAAAAGTGAATCTGTAACAGCTTTTGTTTGAAGAGGCTCAACTGATGGTCTGACCAAATAAAACTGAGAAACCAGTGAAGGAAAATAGAAATGATCAAACACAGCTTTAACCAGGTCAAGCCATTGAAATAGGTCATACCCAGTTCACGCCAGTGAAATAGAAAGGACATCTTGGAAAATGAACAGTTGATCAACCATTTTCCCACCTGAGGTTTTATCTTTTTTGTTCAATGTTCCATGACACCCCATTCAAAAGACAAAAACCATATTTTTTGTCAAACTACATTCTGTCATGCCTTACCCCCTCAAAGTCTTGAAGGGCCTCCTTTTTCTGGAATGTAATTTAAGGTCTCCCCCTTTTCCTAGTACCTACCATTGTAGCCTTGCAATTTCAATTTTTATATTGCAGTTATTTCTGGTAGCTTTGGACATCTCTAAACCACCATAAATGACCTTTTTCTTAACGATAACAAAGAAGACCTGTTATTGCCTCACTTCCGTGGCCTAAATGGCCATAGTTCCTCTAAGAAGCTGGCCATGGAGGGTCGGCTCCACATAGCTAGTCAGCAGGCTGAGGTCTCGTTCATTAACGGAATTAACTAGACAAATCGCTCCACCAACTAAGAACAGCCATGCACCACCACCCATAGAATCAAGAAAGAGCTCTCAGTCTGTCAATCCTTACTATGTCTGGACCTAGTGAGTTTCCCAGTGTTGAGTCAAATTAAGCCACAGGCTATATATTAATAGAGAATGAATGTACAAAAGGGTCTACAAGCATTAAACCCCCGAAAAATACAAGTGACACTGTACAAAAAAGAAAAAAAATCAAAGAACAAAAATACAGTAGTAAAGTCCAAAGAAACATTAAATCCTGAGATCCCAAGGAAGAACCTTGCCATCATGTCTATCTATTCCCTATTTGGCTATAAAGTTGGCGACTCCGCTAGCCGATCTTCGAACAAGGGAGAAAGAAACCTCCCTCTGGGCACACAGAGTACTAATCTCCTTAGCTATTGTTACAAGCTCCCAAAGTGGTCATTTCAAACCCCTTGCCCACTTGATTGCATTCGTCGAATCCCCCCACTTGATTGCATTCGTCGAATCCCCTTCAATCATTAACTTACCATGGACGCATTCCACCCACAGAATTAGGGCTTTCCTAATATCCAACAACTCTGCTTCATTGGAATCTTTCACCCCTATAGGCTCGGAGAAAACTAACAATGATAATCTATCCGAGTTCCTCAAAACCCCACCTATCCTAGCTGGACCAGGTTTTCCCAGTGAGGCCCCATCGACGTTGAACTTAAACATTCCACTATTCAGGACAGACCAGGCTTCGAGCCTAGTTGTTTTCCTATGTGAACAGGATAAGCTCCCCTCCCAAACAGTGTAGGAATCTTGTAACCGAGTACCTTCAAATTCTGAACTAGAAAAGCCAGCCAAGTACATAACCCCCATTTTGTTGTCTAGAACAAGTCGTCTTTCCTCAGAGCTTTTGTTCTAAAAAATTCTTTGGTTCCTTTCTTTCCGGATTGTCCAAAGAATAGCTGATGGGATAGTCTGCTACGCCAACTTGAACTTGGGTCCCACTTTGGAAATTACCCAGCTTTCCACTATTGTCGAAAAGGATCTATGGAGAGCCCATAGGAGCCTATTTTCATCTTCCATCTCCTGAGACTATCTTTAAGGTCCTCCTAACACCATCATTCCAATTCTATCTTTTAACACCATCCTAACCATCCATCTCAACATACATATCTTCAGTACCTGCACTGCGTCTATATTTCTTTTCGTCATCAATCAATAATCCACTCCATACACCATAGCTGATCTAACTTTGTATATAGAACCTCCCTATTAATCAAAGCCAACACTCCGACCCAGAACTCCACTAGCTTGCCAACATTTTGCCAACTCTCCATCCACCCTCCCACCTATGTCCAAACATGTTCAAATCAAATACTCAACCTGGCTTTGTGATTGCACCTAAGTATCTAAATTCTCATATAAACATACTAGCTCATAATCAATTTTAGCCAAGGACCAAAAAATCGGCACCAGTCATCGTATTGGTCCCTACCAATACGTATATGAATTGGGCGAAATTTTCAAATATTGGTCAAACCAAATTTGAACTTGTGTGGAATTTCAAGATCCCATAAAAAAAATTAAAAAATATCCAAAAAATATAGAATATTGAATTAAAAAGTTTGTTTTTAATCTGAATCAACATATGGAAAAATATTGGTACCTTATGAACCAATTATGTCTTGCATCGCTCTATAATCTGAAACCCAACCACAAGTCGAAAAACTTCACAATTTTGATTTCCAATGACTCTAATATCTATTTTGATCCAAAGAAATGTAAATAGAAACTAGTAATTACTAATCAAGTATTAAGCAAAAAAAATTGCATTAAATCTAAAAAAATAGTTATTTCAAATTACTAAAAAATAAAGAAAAGAAAAGACACAAATAGCATAGATCTATCATCTATGGTATTTGTGTTTTCATGTTACAAATCTTGGTTTCAAATATCAACAAAGAGTCATGTTTTTTATTTCAAAAAAATAATTATTAGTATTAACAAAATCTAAAAAGGAAAAAAATTGGCATAGATCCATGCCATTTGGACATGCATGTTAATATGCTACTTCTTAAATTTTGCTATCTCACTTTAGACTTTAAAACAATAATTATTATTTAAAAAAAAACTCAAAATAAATAACAAAAATAAGAAATGGAGTCTATTTTTGCTTGCATGTACATGCATGTTGTACATCTATGTTTGGAATACTAAAAAAAATTCAAGTTTCATATTTAAATTATTCTTAAAAAATTATTATTAAAAATAATGAAAATCTGAAAATATTGTCACCCCAAGATCGTCATCAGATTGGTTGCGCAACTCTCACATGCAGTTTCCTAGGACAAATGGTTCATGACTAAATACAAGCCTCTTGAAGGGAGACCTACTGCACAGCGATGACATGAGGTAGCAGCAATTTTCTCCGAGAGAGAGAGACCATAACGGAGCATTTGCACGACCTTTATGCAGTCTTGATGTAGAGATGGTACTCAGGTGAATCCGTCTATAGTGTAGGTTTCTCCATGCAGTTTGTAATGGACTGTGATACTTTGCACACATGGAGGCATTGGAACAACATTAAGCTAATGACTGTAGGAGCAACGTATTAAGTTTTGTGGATTTCAAAGACTCCACCTACAACTGCAGCCATCATCCAAGTCTTGCCGATATTGACCTCCTCAGTTGGATATGACTTGTTCTAGTAGATGCAGCGCTTCCTCGATTTTTTTCAACAGATTGCAGTTGCAACACCTCCAGCTCTTGTCACGAGAGAGTGCCGTGGAAGTATATTTGCCCAAGCGTAGGTGGACTCGTTCCGCTTGCCAGCATTCTTGGTGGAGTCCTTGCTAGTGGGCCTCAACTCCACATCAAAAGAGAAGGTTGTTCGGTGTTGTACTTCGGATATTAAACTCGAGGACGAGTTTCTTCCGAGAGGGGAAGAATGATAGAGGCATCAGGCCTAATGGACCTTAATCACATTAGTGCAAATTGATTTGTCATCCATGATCCAAATTGCCTACGGTAGACAATATTAGGCTACGTCTAATAAACTCAATCACTTTGTTAGTCTGAACCCAGTTACTAATTAGGCCCAAATAATTTAGATCAGCCTATAAATCCAAGCCCATATCCTAAACAGGCCTGATCCATATTCAAGCCCACTAATCCAAGCCCTATCCACAAACTCTCTCCTTCAATGCCAAGTGTCAAGTTGAGATTGAAAGTTCCAAAAGGAGGTAGAAAGAGTAGGTGGAGAAAGGTGGTGGAAAGGGTAGGTGAAACAAAGAATAGATGCAATTGGCCTCCTTACTTTATTTGTTTTGTTTTTAGGATTTAATCTTATTAATTCAATTAGCCATGTGGCATTTTCTAGGGTTAGATAGAATGGTCAAAATTAAACTACATTCTATCTTAAGCAGGTTGTTTATTTTAGGAGTTTCTTAGAGAGACAAGGTCAATGTGGTCTCTTTGCAAAATTTTATCTATAAATACCATGTAGTAGGATCAAATTTTATACAATTGAATAAAATTATTTTGAGAAAAGATTCTTGGATTTGTCGTGTGGATTCACGTCGGGCTTTGGCCCTTGGCGAAAGCCAGGTCCTTAGACTGGGACCAATTCTATCTTGCAAGTAAGTAGCAGTTTAATTTCTAAATTCAATTAATTCCATGACTTTCTTAGATTAGGTAATGCAATAATCAAATTCATCATCTTCTCTTTTAGTTTGCTTCCGCTATTCTATATTTCAATTGAATTAAAAAAGGCCTAATCTTATGAAATCCATAGACTAATTCGAATTCCTTAGAAACTTGTGCAATCGGTTAGGATATTGTTTGAGCAATTCCTTGCAAAGGCAAAATTCTTTTACGAACCGTAATCGGCTGCGTTGGGTCTTTCAGAGACCATATTGTGAAACCGCAAGCCTACTAGCGGGTTTTCATTGAATTCGATCCTAGGCCCGAATCATTAAATTTCTTCAAAACATCATAAATCTTAAAAAAAATGATGTTAGTGATTAGATTACATGCAAACTATGATTGTAAATCATTTTATTTTGTTTCATACAAAAAGGAAATGAAAAATAGCAAAAAAGGTGAAAATGGAATAATAGAAATGAATAAAGTGCAAAAATATCAATTGTTTGATCCCCAAATTTGTTTCTACGATGTTTTACCTTCATCACTAAGCAAACGATACCATTTTTCAAGAGAAAAACTAAAAAAAAATACCTCAAAATATCACCTTTTGAGTAAAAAACCTACAAGTCTTTCAATCCTCTAAATCTTTTTTTCCTCCTTGTAATCTCTTCAATTTTGAAGATTAGTTATGTCAAATTAAAGGAAAGGAGACCCTAGTAGAAAACCCAAGAGATCCACAACAATCTCAAATGATATTTTCCAAATCTCTATGATACTTCATTTGACATGGATTTTTAAAGGAACTCATACCGGTCTTAATTGGTTCACATTACAAACTGGCCAAATGATACATATTGGCCAGTATTTTAAACCATAATTTTAGCCATTCAACTAATTTTAAATCGTTTGTCTTGAAAGATTTCCTCCGCAATTGCAATTTGTAGATTTTTTTCAGTGGAGACGACGATTGGAATTTCATTAAATAAAAGAGTACACAAACAACCTATGGCTCGTATAAGAGAATTATACAGATCATAAGTCGTCACAAAGCAAAAGAACTTAGAATGCACCTAACCCAAAGTCCCAATACAAGAAACCATACATTTCCAAAACACCCTCACCCTCCTAGCTCCTAGTATAGTATCAAACAAAAATTTCCACCATTGACACATTCTTATGTACTCCAACCTTCGCTAAGAAGTTGGCCACGCTATTAGCATACCTTCTCACATGTCGAAGTGGATAACTCTATTCCTTGTCAAGTGCTTGATCTCCCTCAGAATGTTAATCATCCTCCACGGGGGTTTCTTACTACCACTTGCCCAAGCGATGGCATTGACTAAGTCACCTTCAATAATAAGAATGCCATTCCCATACCTTGACCAAAAAAAGATCGCTCCCTAATCGCTAGTAACTCTGCCTCATTGGATTCCATTACACCGGTGGATTCAGAAAAGGCTAATATCAACCTCTCTCTATCATCATGAACTACCCCGCCCATTCCAGCCAGTCCAGATTTCCCCCTAGCAGCACCATCTATATTAAATTGTGGAACTAGAATTCCGATTTTGACCAACTAACTTTCACTCTCTCCTCCTACCACCCCTCAAGCACCCTTCCTTGAAAGATAAAAGTCCTCTACATGGCAACCCGTAAATTCCTTACCAACCAACAAGATTCCACTTAGCCTTCTTGAAGACCCCCCTAATATCTTGTGACTTTCCTTCAAATATTCTATTGTTCTGTTCTATCCACACTGACCAAAAGATCGCACCAGGTATTAGTCTCCATGCAACCTTCCTCTTTCCTGTAAATGAGGTTCCCCACCACCCAGAGATAAGCTTTTCCACATTTCTATTAAAGACCCAATCGCAACCATTAATTTTAAAACATACCCCAGATGGACATCAAAAACTTACAACTACACATCAGACGGTCTACCGATTCCTCATGTACTCCACAAAGGATGCAAGTCTCTAATGTGTCCTCTTGTAGAAGACCCCTTTCCTTTAGGTTACATTTCACCAATATCTTCACTTGGATCCTGGGTGGTATTTTGTTGTTCCAAGCATAATTGCAAGGTAACATTTGGTTTTATTAATGCCTTCATCGAAAATTCGCCTGAAGAGTCGGACACACAAATCCATTTATCTTCCTCCTCTAAGCAAATATGAGTTTCCCCTAATAGTCGTTTTAATGATATATTTCTCCTCTTCAAGGACCCTTAAGTTCCTCCTAATACTCACCTCCCATTGAGGTTGCCCATTAATTTCTATATAATATCCATCCATAAAATAATTTTTATACCTAGTTGTCCCATACAACCTAAGGAACACTTCCCTCGATGTCCTTCCTCCCAGCAATTATCTCCAGAAAGCCACCCCATCTCCCTTTCCCACTAGTTGCGTAATCCCTTCCCTAAAGGCTGACCCAATTCTACCCTCCCCATCACCTAATGTTACAATCATTTTTGCCATAGGCTCGCCTTCCTTGCCTGCCTTAGCATCTCCAACCTCCCAAATCCTCTAAACCATATCTAGACACCAACACTCGTCTCCAGAGGGCTTCTTTCTCTCATCCGAATCTCCAGGGCCACTTGCGTAACATAGCATAGTTTCTATCCCAGGTACTGAATATGCCCAAACCCCCCCTCTCCTTAAGATTCAAGATTTCCTCCCGCTTAACTAAATGGATCTTCCTCTTCTCACATGTACCCTCCCACAAAAAGTCCCTTTGAAGCTTTTCTAAGCTCTTGGCCACTCCTTTAGGGGTTTCAAATAAGGACATGTAATATGTTGGTAGGTTAACAAAGACTAACTTAATAAGAGTGAGTCTCCCTCCCAACGAGAGAACTTTTACTCGAAGAGTTCAATCTTTTTTCCACTCTTTGAACAAAAGGATCCTAGAACACCTTCGATCTGAGATTCCCTCCCACAAGGAATCCCAAATAGGAGAATGGAAGGTTACTAACTCCACAACCTATATCTTCAGCCAAGGATTTCACTTCCTCTACATCCACACCAATTCCAATCAAGCAGCTCTTTCCTATGTTCACTTTTAAGCCTGACACCAACTCAAGGCATCTTAGTATAACTTTCAACCCAAGTAACTCTTCCCTAGATGCCTCACAGAATAAAAGTATGTCATCAGCAAAAATGGTGGGATAGAGATGTGCCCCTAACAATTATCTCCAATCCTTTTACTATGCCAATCTCTTGGGCCTTTTTCATTAAGCCATTTAGAGCTTCGGCTACCATGGTAAATAGGAAGACGGATAAGGAATCTCCTTGTCTTAAACCCCTTGTTGCCTTAATCGGAGCAATATTGAGTCCATTAACTAGAATGAAGAAGAATGACTCTTGTACACAAGCCCTCATCCATCTCCTCCACTTGTAGCCAAAACCCATTCTTTGGAAATGAAATCCACCAGCTCCCATTCTAGGTGATCATATGCCTTTCCAAATCTAATTTCAATAAAATCCCTATTTTTTGTCCCTACACCTAGCATGAATCAATTCGTTTGCAATTAGCACGCCATCTAGGATTTGTCTACCTTTGATGAATGGCCCCTACATCTCACTTATTAACTTCCTAAGGACTACTCTAATCCTACCAGCCAAGACTTTAGCTAGTAGCTTATACACTCCCAACAAGAGTGATGGGTCTAAAATATCCCAACTTGGAAGCCCCTTCCTTCTTTGGGATCAAGGATATAAAATTCTATAACTCCTTATTGAGAATTCCCATGTTATAGAACACTTTAAAATTGCAATTTGTTGTTTAATTAACTCCTCATCTTATAACCTAGTACCATATGGTCTACAAAAAATATACACCATGGACTCTCACCTTTAGTTACTGATATCAAATTGTCCATAACTATGACAAGTAAATAAGGGCTCAAAGCAAACCCACTCCAATAGGGCGCTCCTTTGTCTTTCCACATATTGTTCTTACACTTGTCTTCACCCTCTAAATACATTGTATATAGCTTGTATAGTCACACATCAATTAGGGACACAATTCCTTTTCAATGTATGCTAATGAATTTTCTTGACACCCTATCATAGGCCCAAAAGCCAATTGTCAATTTTCGTTTTTCTATTTAAACTTCTCCATAAGTTGCTCCAAGACAAAAAATGGCTTTTCTTGTGGATTATTTAGCAAAAACCAAAATTAATTTCCTAAAGTACAAAAATTTTCAGCGTTGTCTTGTTGCTCATGTCCTAAAGTTTCATAGTGAGGCTCATAAGCTTAATTAGTCGATAGTTTACATAATTTAGAATGTCACCTTTGTTAATGAAAAATAGGGATAGATGCACTTTCTCCATTCATAGGGCCTTTTTTTTTTTCAAAACAAAGATTTCGTCAAACAACATGGTTAACCACACAATCCTAGTTTCAAACATCAAAACCTTTACTTCTATAGGTATACCATCCATTCCTAATGCTTTATTTTCTTCATTTTTGCTATGGTTATATTTACCTGTACTCATGATATTTTGCCAATCCTCTCAACATGTGCTTCTACGTCCATGTATATATTAACATTTTCCGTGTTTAATAAACACATAAAATGCATTCTCAACACGTCCTTCATTTCCTTATCTTTGATTAAGACACACCGATTCCATCTTTAATATAACTCCAATGATCCAAGTCTCTAATTCTCCTCTCTTACTTTAGCAAGCTCATAAACACACATTTCCCCATCTTTTCTTCTTAATCAAGTATATAAATTTGTTACACCCTTCATATTTAGCTCCACTCACAACTTTGTCAACATTACTTTTCACTACCTGGTATCTTTCCAGATCTTGTGGTCTTTTCGTTTTTAGTCATAACATATATTGTGTTTTTTTTTCTTTTTTATTTTGAACGATATATCTTGTATCTTTACTCTAGTAGTCTCATAGATATCTTTGCTCCACCATTTTGTTTCTCAATGTGTATAGTTCTTGTTTCCTTTAGACTTCCCAAGAATATTTTGCATTTTTTCAGTACAACCTGCCACTTCATTTCACTTTTCATTAGGGTCCATGTCCATGCCCTAGTCACAATCTCCATTATTAACATTCTTTTAAAAGTGTTACATTTCTCCTTTCAATTCCCATTTTTTATTATGAGGTAATCCTTTACTTTCCTATTTGTTGTTGTACTTGGTCTGGACGTCCAAAATCAGCATCCTGTGATGCACAGGTCTAGACTTCCCAAGAGAACTAGACAGTTCTCCCC
The DNA here is from genome assembly GCA_022113865.1 of Chimonanthus praecox. Lineage (NCBI taxonomy): Eukaryota > Viridiplantae > Streptophyta > Magnoliopsida > Laurales > Calycanthaceae > Chimonanthus > Chimonanthus praecox. The sequence continues at coordinate 722,801 of JAINRJ010000152.1, forward strand.
AATTTATTTTTCTTGTTGGCTAGCTCATGGAGAAATCAATCACACTATTTTGGAAAACTTCCCCAATTTACCTCTCTGGATAGTTGAAATCTATTCTCAATCGGTTTGGTAGAGTGATGAACATTTTCATCCCTTTGAAAAGAAATGCACGATGTTTGGCCTTTGCTTTCGTTCATATGGATTTCAAAGTCTTTCTTCTTTTTTTTCCTTTTTCTCTTTGGAATGATGATTTCGAGGTCTCTATTTTGGCATTATTGAGGGTATTAATAATTGTTCAAAAGGCAATAATCGTTCATGGGCAGTACTCATATTGGTTTGAAGACTAATTCTGTCCATAATTACGAATTTGTTCCTTTGTTGAGGTTCTAAACAATGAGGCAACAAGAAGAATGTTCAAGTGGATCCATGATGGATCAGGTACCTCTAAACCAATGGGGATTAATGAATCTAACCTAAGGAGGAACTCCGAGGGCCTGCAAAGACATGTCGTGGGTAGGGTGAGTTATTTGGCCAACATTGGCATTTTAGACAAGTCCTTTTGCCCTAGCAAGGCTGAAAAAAGGAGTCTACGGAGATTGGGAGGAGAGATGGTGCATGCAGCCGACTCTATCAAGGAGGCAATTTGTTTGGAGAAGGGGTATATCATCAATTGGAGGGAATGGCTCATCTCCCTAGAGAGATGGAAACCTATTATCACCTAGGGAAGAGAACTAATTCCTCCAACTGATGGTGTCCCCCTTTTCCAAACAAATTGCCTCCTCGGCAAAGTTGGTGGTCAAAACACTGTATCTCCTTCAGTCCTCCCAATCTCCATAGTCTCCTCTTTTCAACCTTGCCACAGCAAAAGAATTTCTCCAAGATACCAATCTTGGTCAAAGAACTCACCATCCATAACACATTACTTCCGTGATTGACAAGAAACATCAATCATGAAAGGCATTGGTGCGAGAGTCTCAAGCATTGAAGGCAATGGAAGAAGCATGAATGAGCTAAGAAATCCCCTTTCTCCAAACAAATTGCCTCAACAAAGTTGGTGACCAAATATATTGACACAAGACAAGACAAAGGGTAACCCTAAATGCCTAAATGCGATTATGATGTAACAAGAAACCAATTTAAAACAAAATATGACGCTGAAATTAAAATTAAAATTAATAATAGCAATTAGAATAATAAAATCTGCCAGAAACAAACGTGAAAGTCTAGGAATTCAATATAAGCAATTATAACACAATCCAAAACAGGACAGCTGTAGTTTAGGGGCTGTATGGAGGTTTAGGGCAGGTGGTAATGACTGTATGAGGCTTGAGAAGGGTCCAAAGGTTTGAGGACAGCTGTATGGTGGCAAGTTTGGGCTGTATCTGGAGATAGGAAGGGTCTAAAGAGGCTTTAGGACAGCAGGAAGGGACAGTTTGAGAGGGACGAAGGTTGTGGAAGAGGATTTAGAGGGGCGAAACTGGTAGGGGTGTTTTGAGGCTGGATGAAAGCTGGGACAGTCCACAAAAGAGGTGGTAGAAGCTGGCCTGGGTCTAGAAAGGGACTGGCAGCAAGATGGAGGGCAGGAAGGGTGATGGAGAGACGGTTTAGGGGGTACAGGTGAGTAATGAAAGTCTCAGAAGGGATTAGGGCTATGGCAGAAAAAGGGGCTGGGTTTGGAATGGGTTACGGCAGCAGCAAGTAAAGGAAAGAAGGAAAAAGGAAAGAGGAAGAAAAAGAAAAAAGAAGGAGAAGAGGAAAAGATGAATTGTACCTGAAAGACGAGGAAGAGGGCTTCACGCCAAGAACCAAGCTTCTCGCCAAAGCACAAAGCCATAGGGGATATGCTAATCTCAAAAGTTTATTTCATTCATCGTAAGTTGTTTACAAAAGAGAGGGGGCTTATATAACTTGTATTGCCCCTAAATAAGGAAACTCAGAAATTACAATAATACCCTTATCTAAATTAAACACCTACTAAACAAATAACACGGAAATGGTAATGAAACTTGCACAGCTTGCGCACGGCTGAAGGATGCGCCGCATCATATCTCCTTCGGTCTTCCCAACCTCCATAGTCTCCTCTTTTCAGCCCCGCCAAAGCAAAAGGATTTCCCAAGATATCAGTCTTGGCCAAAGAACTCACCCTGCCTACCACACGTCACTTCCATGAATGACAAGAAACATCAATCGCGAAAGATGTTGGTGCAAGAGTCTCAAGCATTGAAGGCAATGAAAGGAGCATTAATGAGCAACAAATCAAAGGGAGGGACAAGGTTTACTTTAGGCAAGGTTGAGGACACGTCCCTCAAGTGATGAAAAGTTAAGGTGGCAAATGATAGTTCACGGGGGCACATCCTTTCACGTGGTTGTGTCTCATGATCCCTCTAACTTCATGAAGAGGAGGTGTGGACATTTGGACTCCGCTCTATTTCTTGCGATTTAGAAATCTCTCGAGAGATGGATACCGGTTCTCCTTTTGTATCTTCTATGATTCATGCGAAGTTCACCCTTATTTGTATTTTGTGTGTTATCTTGGCAGGTGGATGGTGGCTAAGTGATTTTGCTTGGACCAGGTTATGTTGCACCTTGGCCTAGCATCCAACTCTAGCCCTTCTTTAAGGTTAAAAGATCTGTTCCAGCAATGACATTTAGAAAATCAAGGGCTCCATGGAAGTGGCTATCGGCTTCTCTACGGATGTGTCATCTGAACATGAATTAAATCCAGGTGTGGTTAGATAAAAAGGAGCGTTGCTAGCAATGTTGGGCCCCAAGCGATATCTCATGGTGAAAGTGTCTTGGGACTGAATTCTAACAAGTGGGAATTAAGCGTTAAACAAATAGAGAATAGATTACAACGAGGTCGTGAAGATGCTAAAGCTACCAAGAATGTCGGGTTTCCAATTCAAAGACAAGGGAGAGGGGGGGAGGTGGGCAGAACTGGCTCTAATAAGGAGCTTTTTCAAGCAATTACAAGATAATGGAGAAAGGGTTGCCAACGATGTTTGACCTTGTAATCTTTCAAAAAAAAAAAACAATGTTTGACCTTGTAATAGCATTTGAGAATCTTTTCTCTTTGGAGAATTTTCTGATTTGGAGAAGGGGGTGGTGGAGGGGTGGTGGGTAGGGGGAGGGAGATGGGGAGGGAGGAAATTTCATTGATGTTTGGAGAGTTTATTTTTGGGCCTTGTCCCTATTTGTTGTACTTAATTCTTTCTTTTCATTAATATAATTGTTAACTTTTCAAAGAAAAAAAATTAAGAACTACATCATCTTAGAGATTGAAATAGGTGCTAATTCTTGTCAAAATGGTAATTATATAAGCATTTATTACTATCATTTGTCACATCATCAAAATCATCATATTTGTTTTGTTGTCATTGTCGGCATCTTCGCCATTATTCCTGTTGTTGTTGTTGGTAGCTAAGCTCTTTTTTTTCTTTGGAAAGAGAATTAGGATTTAATTCAAAGAAGTGAAGACTACACAAGAAACTTCTATCCAGAAAATGAAGTGGACAAACAATTGTATACTCACAGGCCTAAATATGTTTGGATGGCGTTGAATGAGACTGTGGCATTAGATTTTGGGTGCAAAAGAGCAGTTCAATTTTCTTGAGATAGTTCCTTTGGGATCTTCCTCATCTTCTTATCTTTATCCTATAGAGCTGTAAATACATTTTTATAATTGCACTCAGTATTTTTTTTGAAGGGTGACGTGACTGAAACATAGAACCTTCAAGCACATTTGTTAGCACAAGTTTTCCTAGGAAGATTTGATTTTTGTAAGAAAATGAGATTTCCCTATCTTTGTTTGCATAAATTTTCTTAGGAATTTGGATTCTTAGGGTCAAATTTTCTTGAGAAAATAGTTGAAAAAATTTCCCATCATGACCCATGTAGTAATACTTTCTTGGGAAAATTTATTAAGCACACCTTCGAGGACTTGATAAAATAAATCTTAAACACCTTAATCATAGACATACTCAATTTTGGGCTCCTTGACCCATTTATTAAACAAGTCACCACAACCCAACTATGCTTAATGAGTTAACCCAACCTCACTCATTAAATGGATTAACCTAACCCGACTAAGATTAAATGAGTTGACCAAACAAGTCTCAACCCATGTATTAAACAGATCGACCCAATTTAAGGAGCTGGAGATCTGAGAGAGAGAAAGAGGCTCTTTGGGCAAGGGTGTTAGCAACCAGATATGGGTATCAAGATGCCGGTGGATGGAAATTGGAGGAGAAGGTGGAAAGGCTAGGTTCACCGATGGTAAGAGCGTGGTGGATCATAAGCAAATGGGGTAGTCAGCTAGGTTGTATCTTTCAGCCTTTCAGGACAACCTTAGACTGATGGTGGGAAATGGGAATAGAATTCGATTTTGGCTGGATTTATGGATGGGGGATAGGTGCCTGAAGAACATTTATCCTAGACTTTATAGGATAGCGAGGGATAGACAAGCCCTCGTCAAGGACTGCTATAGGCAGACGCATAACACTATCTCCTGGAAATTGGATTTTGGCAGGAACTTGAGGATTTTAGAACAAGAGAGTTTTGACAAATTGAATCAAAGGCCGAAAGAATTCCCCTTAGCAATTGAAGAAGACGACGATTCGCTTTGAGTAGGAGACTCCTCAGGCATGTTCTCTGTGAAGGCACTAATACAACTCATCCCTACATCAAAATGACGAGGAGAAGCCTACTGCGGACTTAGCCTGGCGCCCCTCCCCTCCCCTCCCCTCCCCCACCAACCAAGAGTACAAACCTTCGTGTGTTGTGTTCTGAAAGGTAAAGTGTTGACAAGGACAGCACTCAACAAAAGGGGGTTACTTGGGGTGGACAACAACAACCCCCACTGCATATTCCGTGGCCACGTGGAAGAGGATATAGATCACTTTTCGGCCAAATGCCATGTGGTTAGGAAGTTGTGGACAAGCCTTATAGATATGGTGGGGGTTTCGTGGGTGTTTGATCAAACATGTGAAGTAATCATCCAATTTTGGAATATCCGACATTCTAATCCCAAAATAAAGGCGGTTTGGAATACCATCTCAGCAATTGTGTTACGGACAGTATGGAAGGAAGGGAATGTTAGGATATTCATACTAAAGGAAATAGAGGGAACGATCTTGTCCAAAAAGCTAAGTGGAGGCTTTACACATGGCTATTGTCCGGAGCAGAATTCAAAGGTTTCATAGCAATAGACTTCACTTCCTAGGAAGGTTGTCTTAGTAGGGGGCCAAAGAAACACAGAGTCCAATCTCCATGGCATCCTTCTCAAGTAGGTACCCTTAAATTTAATGTTGATGGGGCTGCCAGAGGAAAACCAAGCCCAGCCGGTATAGGGAGTGTGTTGCATGATTGGAACAGTAAGGCGTCGGTAGTTTTCTCAGAATCCATACGACGAAGATATTCGAACGAGGCAGAACTTATCAATATTAGGAAAGCGTTGACCATTTGGTCAACAATAGGGAGGGGCAAACTGATCATTGAAGGGGACTCTACAAGTGCAATGAGGTGGGCGGCAGGGTTAAAAAGACGCCCTTGGAAATTGATCACAATAGTAAGAGAAATTAGAGAGTTATGTTCAGGAAAGGAGATTTCTTTCACGGCAGTCAGGAGATATGCAAATGGGGTCGCTAAGTTCTTCGCCAAAAATGGGGTGGATTCTAGTACCACTGGCGTGTTTTATCTATGAGATCTTTTGGGTGATGGAGACTTTGTGATGCGGAACCAGCCTGCAACTAGGCAAGAAGAAGAAGATGTGCCTGTATCTATGACAGGAGAAAAAAGAAAGAAGATAGGAAAAGGCTATACCTTCATAAAAAATTTATTAATCCATCATGTGTGTCTTTCTCATACAGTACATGCATATATATAAAAACAATTCAAACGAAAATATAAACTTAATCTAAGGAAGAAACCAATTAAGAAAATACAATCCTAAACCAACAAGGAAGGCCACCGACCTGGCTTCCTTACTAAAACAGAGACCCTGGATCCTAGATAGGATAGAACAAAATAGGAATAAAAATAAATACGAAAATAATAAAATACTAAAAATGGGGTCTTTGCTCGGCGTGTCCTACATCAATCCTCTAGTCTTGAAAAGAACTCGTCCTCAAGTTGAAATCAGTAAAATCACAAGGAACCAAACAAAGATGAAGACCAAGTCCGTAGATGCGAATGACGAAGCTTGTGATTAGACAACTTGCAACCACCGACGATGAGAGTTTTCCTTCTGTAGGACGAAGAAGCGAAGAACCGTAAACAGGTGCAAACATGGACGAACCAAGCTGATGGCGAAGGGGTCGTCATATGGCACTGGAGTAATCACACAATCCGGAGGGTCTGTCGGACGAGGCACCAATGAGAAGTTAGGAGGTGGGCAGGATAATGGACGAATAACCATAGATGAATTCTTGGTATCCGTAATAAGATCGAGTTGGGTAATGGAGATGGTTGGGTAATTGGCGGTGGTGGCAGGGGAGGTGGTGAAGGAGTTGGTATTGGTGGTGGTGGTGGTGGTGGTGGTGGTGGTGGAGATTCAATACTCGTCGGTTGCATCAACTGTGACGCCGGAACACAACTGGCTCTTTCTCCAATACGAGCAATGGTTGTGGGGTCACAATTTCTGGAGGAGCAGGCATGAACTCCGAGTCTGATTCCTAGGCAACAGGCACAAACTCCGATGGTGACTTTGGAGGAGTCCACACATCTTGAGGAAGCAGGCATTTATTTGGAGGTTGTTTGCACCTTCGTCTTGTCTCTGTAGTTTCTAGAGTGTAAGAGCACTTTAAATTGTTGTAAAAAATCTTGAAAGTCAGATCGCATTTCAGATAGAAATTCGTTGAACTCAAATTTATCACCATTGTTGTTGGATGTTATCGGGTTTGTGTGATGCAGGTAATCAAATCAGGGTGCCACAGAGTCCAATACACGACGGTTGGAGCGGGTCAAGGGTTGAAAAGACCTTGGTGACTTAGGTGAATGGGAATAAGAAGGAACTGAGTGGTAATTATAGGGCTCATGATATCGGTTAGATGGGTAGTATGAGGAGGACCGGGTAAATGGTTTAATGGATGGGTGAGGGGGACATTTACCTTTCTACGGTATCCTCGATTTGCGTATCCACTCGTATGCCACCTGTATAATTCTTCATCTTCTTCTTCGTTTGAGTAGTCGCAATAGGAAGACATGGAGATGGGATTAGGGAATTGAGTCAAATGGATTGAAAGGGAAATTGGGTTTGGGTCAAAAGTAATGGGGAGATGAAGTGGGTCGTCGGTCAAGTGTGGGCAAAGAGAGAAAGGTGGGTCCACGGGTGGAAAGGGTTTAGTTGGTCACAAGTGGAGGTGAATACAAATGAGTTAGTAACTGGGAGGTATCCGCACGTGAGAGGGAATAAAAGAGGGCTCGGTGTGACTAACTTAGGGATTTAGGATACGAATGGGGAGGAGTAAGTAACAGGAGGTGAAACAAGCATATTTGGGAGAGAAAACAGCGAATGGGGTTAAACAAATTAGAGAGGCAGCGAAAAAGGGAAAGGCGAGAAGCAGAGAACAACAAAAAGGGGTTGCGGAAGCAATGCAGATGGGTGGGTTCAGTTGAGATGTTAGATGCAGATACCTGGAGATGCAATATGCAAAGGGAGAAAGAGGCGAGAGGATAGCAGCGACGACAACAACTAGAGAAGCTGGCTGGATCGCAGCAAACCTCAAAGAAGATGCCGAGATTTGCAGGAGGTCTTGCTCCTCTGCAAAAGGTGAGTTTTTTTCTGAACCTTTTTTTTAAAGACTAATCGAGACCACGATCGTACCCAATAATGCAGGGACCTGTCTCCAAATAGGAATGCCTCTGTAAAACAGAGATACAGAGAACTTGGCTCTGAACCAATTGATGCAGAACCAGCCTGTAACTAGGTAGGAAGAAGAATATGTACCTGTATCTATGAAAGGAGAAGAAGAAAGAAAGAAGATAGGAAAAGGCTATGTCTTGATAATAAAAAAATTATGAATCCAACGTGTGTGTCTTTCTCATACAGTACATGCATATATATAAAAACAATTCAAACGAAAATGGAAACCTAATCTAAGGAGGAAACTAATTAAGACAAAACAATCCTACACCAACAAGAAAGTCACCGACCCGGCTTCCTTACTAAAAGAGGGACCCTAGATCCTACATAGGATCGAACAAAATAGGAATAAAAATAAATACGAAAATAATAAAATACTAAAAATGGGGTCTTTGCTCGGCATGTCCTACATCACTTTGCTTCTGTTGGAGGACATTATTTGTACTTTTGCACTTTGTTCTTTTACTTTGCTCTTTTCTTTTTGGCCATCTTGGGGTTTACATCTCTTAGACCCATTGAAGCTATCTTTTGTATCTTTTTATTATTAATATAATCTTTCTATTTGTTACCGCTCAAAAAAAAAAAAAAATCAACTCAATTTAAGTAGAATACCAAGCTTAAATAGAAGGACCCAACTCAACCCATTTGTTAAAAGCTTAACCCAACTCGGCTTATATCAAACTTGACCCACTTATTAAATGAGTTGACCCAACCCAAACAATCATAAATAGGTTGATTAGACCGAAACATGGCCAAAAGCATTTATTAAACGAGTTAACCCGATTTATTACCCAACCAAGCTCGGGTTGACCGAACATTCAGCCCTTTTATTTAATGGTTGGCCCAACTTGAATCGCGCCTTAGCCCAATTTATTAAATGAGTTGATCCAACTCAAAATGACACATTTATTAAAAGGGTCGAACCAACCAAATAATCCTAAGGGGTGAATGCAATCCATAACTAAGATAACTCATTTATTAAATGGGTTGACCCAACCAGGCATTATGCGAAACTTAATGGATCAACCTACTAGGCCCAATTATTAAACGATAGACCCAACCCAACACCTACCAATCTCGACCCATTTATTGAATGGATTAACTCAATCCGACTCGACCTATTTATTAACTAAGTTTTCCCTAAATATGTCAGTGGCATGCAAACATAGGAAAATCTTTACATTTGAAAGCATACTCCCACCAAGTCGTCTTCCCAGGAAATTTTCCAGGTAAATACATTTTCCTAAGAAACCAACATATGTGCCTTCCTAGAAAAAAAATTATTTTCATAGGAAAATGATATTTTCATAGGAAAATGAAATTTTCCCCTTTTTTGCACAAATTTTACTAGGAATTTGGACTCATAGGGCTAAACTTTCTTAGGAAAGCAGCACATAAATTTTCCTAAGAAAATTTTCATAGGAATTTGGACCTATTTATCAACCAAGTTTTCCTTAAATATATTAGTGGCAAGCAACCATAAGAAAATCTTTACATTTGAAAGGATACTCCTACCAAGTTGTTTTTCTAAGAAAACTGTTCCAACTAAATGCATTTTCCTAAGAAACCAACATTTGTGCCTTCATTCCTAGAAAAAAATTATTTTCATAGGAAAATGAAATTTTCCCCCTTTTTGCACAAATTTTCCTAGGAATTTGGACTCATAGGGCTAAATTTTCTTAAGTAGCTCATAAAATTCTCCCATCAAGACCATGGAGAAATACTTTTCTGGAATATTTATGAAGTACACCTTTCATACCCAACTCAACCCATGTATTGAAAGGGTTGACACAACCCTACTAAGTTTAAATAAGTTGATCTAATCTCACCCATTTGTCGAATGGATTAAATTGACCCAATTAAGATTAAATGGGTTGACCCAACAACTCTTTGCGCATTTATTATACAAGTCAACCCGATCCAAGTAGATGGCCAATGTTAAATGGGCTGCCTCAATTCGGCCTATTTATTAAAAGCTTAATCTGACTCGTACCAAATTTGACCCACTTACTATTAAATGAGCTAATCCAACCCAAACAATCTTATATGGGTTGATCCAACCCATACATGACCTAAATAATGTATTAAATAGGTTAACTTGATCAAGTACCCAACTAATCTTAATGAGTTGACCCAAACTTCAGCACATTTATTAAATGGTTGACCCCACCCAACTCACACCAAAACCAAACCACTTATTAACTGGGTTGACCCAAGCTCAGTATTAAATGGGTTGACCACCCAAGCATCTAACGAGAATGTTTGACAAAACCTAGCTTGACTCATTTATTAATCAATTTTTCCTTGTGTATCTTAGTGAGAAACAAACATAGTAAAAAAAGCAAGTTCCCCTTAATATAAGGATTTTACCACTTGTCTCCTTTTTTCTTTTTTTTGAAGACCAAGGTGTCCAGGCCTCTTAGAGCACCTAATAATCCTTGGGGCATATGCAAACCTCCCTATCCACACACACCGGATAAAACTACAGAGAGTGGCCCTTTGGAGGAGTGTCTCTCAGAGGTCGGTTCTTGTCTCGTTATTACTGCCAAAATATGGTATTATCACAATAATATTGCAATATTAACGGCAATAAAAAAATAAATTATGACCATTGGTAATTTCGAAAGACGGTATTTGGAAATAAACTTATGTGGCATTGGATAACAGTTTATGATTCAAGAAATGTTAGATAATGAATTATATTTTATGTTATTAGATAATTACAAAAGTAATTTATTTCTTATACTATATTTGTACTTTCATCATAAATTTATTAATAGTTAATTCAATTTTAGAATTTATTTTATTTATATATTTACTATTTTTTAGATACTATATTTTTGAGAGATTTTTTCAATAATATCCCGGTTAAAACCCCAGAATTTGCAAATATCTCGATATTACATGTAGCCGATAATATCCCGAGAACAATATTTGTGACAATGCTTCCTACCATGCCATTTTCACATGAAAATTTCCCCTCCAAATCCATTTTCCCATTGGAATTCATTTTCCTATGATATCAACAAACGTGTTAAGATAACAGAATGGGCACGTACTAATTGTGCTAAGTTGTGTTGTCAATGAGTAATAATTCTAATGATAAAAATCCTTTTAGGTTAGATGTAGAGCACAACTAACGCAGGCCAGAAGTGAGGTGTGCCCTAAAATGAGGTTATGACTTTCAAAACCCTAGATCTAAGAATGTAATGAAGGAAAATAGGAAATCAGGATAATAACTACAGCTATATGCTCACAATATGCAATGAAAACGTTGATTTAAGAAGTTAATATTTTGTAATCAATTATTAAAACAAGATCCTAAGCAAATAACACCACAAATTGAAAAGAGTTAAATAGATCCATAGCATGCAGGCATATTAAACCCTAGAAATAATCACAATTCGAGATTAGGGCCTCCAAATATCTTAAGATCAGATTCAAGATATCTAAAATTCCCCACACAAGTAAAAAAGTATAGATTCTCAATGAAAAATCAAGTCCTACTTGCATCCAAACCCAAAAACACTTAAAATGAGTCTAAGAAAGGGGTTGTTTGAGCTGAACTTTGCACAAAATTTCAATATAGGATAGGAAACCAAATCAGAATGCAATAGAAGCCAAAAAATAACAGAAATGACCTTGTCTGCACAGCCATCCATATGGTCGTACGGTCGGGTGGGGTTTGGCTCATGGCGGCCTGCAAAGTCCAAATCTATCCTTCATTGGGTTAGATTTGGGTTTATTTGGGATTTCTGGGTTGAGTAGGTTTCCAAAAATGTAGGAAATTGGGGAAAAGGTGGAGAAGAAAGAAAAAGAGAAGCTCCTTTCTCTTTGGCTATCTTGGGGTTTATGTCTCTTAGGCCCTTTTTACCTTCCTTTGTATCTTTTCTTCATTAATATAATTATTCTATTTGTTACCGCTCAAAAAAAAAAAAAAGATTAAAAGGGAGAGTCACACCAAAGGAGAAATGGAGTTACACCACCTGTCTTCTAAAAAGAGTATGCGCAGTGGCTCCCTAGTTCCTAGCTAAGCTTCACTTGACATGTCTTCTCACCTTTTCTATTAAGTTATTAGCAATTTAGGTATAAATCTGCCAAATTGGCATTTCAAGCTTTCCATATCAAAATGCCAGGGAATTTCATGAGTTAGTTGTTGAAGTACAAGTCAGTCTTTGAACCACATCTATGTGGTTGGAGTTAAACCACAACAACTAAGCATAATAAATTAATTTATTGATCCTCTTTTAATTCACAATCTCATACTGTCATTCAAACAAAGCAAATGGTGTTTAACATGCTTTTTGGCTTTTTGGCCATACTAGACCAATGTTAATGCCATCCTTTATGTAATTAAACCACCAATAATGGGGCCCATCAAGTCAAAGGCTTGCATCAATATACCACATGCACCATTTAAACAAACTTGGAAACTGATCAGATGGAAGATCAAGCATTATATCTCACTGTCAAAAGAATCTCAATAAATAATTGTAAAATTACATAGAATTGTGAGTTCCTTTTTTTTTTGGTACTTTGGAGTCTAATTCTAGACAATTACCATAAAGTTTGGCAATTTAATAGTGTTGAGATTCATGATAAGACATCAAATATAAGAGCATACAGTATTCTTTATTTTAGATGCCACTCTAGATACTAAATAGCGATCAAGATGAAAACCACAATCAAATAAATAACCTTGTGAGAGGTCAAATAACAATGAGCCATTTTTTTATTCCCAAAAAGTGTATCTAAAGGAATGAACAGGCTAAGAAAAACAAAACATATAATAAACGACCATTGATTGCAATTAATAGAAGTGAATACGTCAAAGGCAAATCAGATGAAAAACAAAGGTGATGATAGTTCTTTTTAATAAAGTAGACCAAAATGTACCTTTCTGGTCCTTGAAGCTTTTAAGCAATGAATCAAGTTGTTTCTCAATAAAAAAGTAGACAGGACCAGGACAAGATATAGAGCTATGAAACAATTGATGGCACTGTATCTTCTGCCATGGTTGGCAGCCAGGAAGAACTTTCCCTTCGATGTGCTGCAAAGCCTTTGCAGCCTCCAGATGTAAACTTCCATCGAAAAAGATAGCAGCTTTCATTAGATAATCCTTTGGTTCAGGAGGAAAGACTTGGACCCTGAAATTGCCATGAGTGGAATTATTTGGCATAAAGGAAGCAATCTCTCTACGAAGTGCTCCTGCACAAACAACAGCATTTGGCCGACTGACAGCTTCTCCTCTCAATAGGAATACATCGAAAATTTTTCTCTCTGTTGCACTTCTCAAAACATTTGTTAGTTCTGGTTCAATAATCTCTTTATCAAGCCCACTTAAAATAACGCAATCCATGTATTTCCTGCCAACTTCACAATGAACAAACTTTCCTCCAATTGGCACGTTAGAGAATTCCTCAACAAGCAAATCAAGTTCCTGAAGTTCACCTCTGATAATTGCTACACCCTTGCTCTGTCTACGTGGCCAACAAACCTTGGCATTTACTGCAGGAAATGGGAATGTTTTCTGATCACTACCAAATGAAGTTCTTGATGGAAGCACCTTCAGGAAGGATCCTTGTAATTCTATTTCATTGAGCTTTTTCACAGCTTTCTCAGCCAATTCAGGACTAAGATATGTTATCTTTCCCCATTTCCCTAGGTCCTCCACTTCCTGACCAGTGGAACCATACTTGTAGAAATTAGCTATACCAGAGGCACATTCGTCAACTGCTACAAGGAGTTCCTTGTCACAAAGAGCATGTGCATTTGGATGAGAAACTTCAACACTCAAATATCTGCTATCCAGTTCTAGATGCTTGATTTCAGCTCCAGCACCAAATAATGCCACGGAGGGAGAAAAATCAGGTACCCCCCGAAATAGGCATTTCTCAGTGCATTCATCTTGCAACCATTTTCTTTCACGCTCCAATGCATCATTTATGAAGCCAGATACCTTTTCTATATCTTTTAATGAAGCAAATACACGAATCTCTCTCTTGTCAAAATCAGCATCAATGCCTATACGGCTGTCCATGAATTCTGCTCGGATGCCTGAAATAAGAAAATGTAGATTGATGTTTGATTTCCCACACAACCTTTTCAGTAGATTATTTCCAACTCCAGTAATGACAGCCATTTGCATCTTCCGACTCTCCAACTCTGACACATCATAGGGAGGCGGCGGCTGCAATGTAAGCAGAGATTCATGGTCAATGGCAGTTACACAAACCAAATACCGGTTTGAAATTGACAAAATTTCTCCAAACACTACCCAACTTGGGTTCTGACCATATATCAGCAATGAACAGGAAGGATGAAGTTGTACATGTTGCCCTGTCAAAGCCACCTCATAACCGAGTCGACCATATCCAGAGTACACAGCGACATTTTCAATGTGAGATGAAAGTATAAGCTTCTTCAACAATCTATCATGTGTAGTAGTCACATCTGGCTTCCACCTCCAGTAACTTGGAACAATAATTCTGAGTTCATACTGAAGACAATGCTCCAATTCATGAACAGTCTCCCTGCATCTTCGCATAGATTTCGCGTTGATACTGTTCCTCCAACACCACTCATTTTTACTCTCATGATGCTCAGCCTCCCATTCCTTGTAAACTGAGAGAAGAGTGAAAAGATCCCCATCACGATGGCAAAATGGCACCTTAAGACAGTCTGATTTTAATTTCTCCTCATCTGTACCAACTCTGCAAAATATGCTACTTGAGTTGGCCATAACGGCAGCCAAAACAACACCCTCTTTGCCCAAACCATGATGAAAGCTATCAAGAATAAGCTTTCCAAGCCGAGGCTCAATACCCAATTTGACCAAGCCATGGCCCATATCAGTAAGTTTCAGAACACCATCTTTATTAATAACAGCACCCAGATGAATAAGATTCCTAATCGCCATATCAATTGCCTCAGGACTAGGTGCATCAATGAAATTGAAATCCTGTACACTTTCAATGCCCAGGGAAAGAATCCTGAGAACAGCAATCCCAAGATGGACCTTACGAATTTCTGGTTCCTGATGACATGGCATAGACCGAAAATCATCTTCCGAATAAAGCCTAAAACATTTACCAGGTCCAGTCCGACCAGCACGTCCAGCACGTTGCATGGCAGAGCTTTGGCTGGTCATGCAGACTTTGAGCACATTCATGCCATTATTGGGTTCAAACCTGCTATCTTTAACCATGCCAGAGTCAACCACATACTTCACATCTGCAATTGTCAGAGATGTCTCCGCTACATTTGTGGCAAAAATAACTTTTCTCTTACCGTGATAATTTTGGAAAACTCGAACTTGTTCTTCATGAGAAAGTTTCCCATGCAATGGCAATGCAACTGCAGTTGGGTTCCGGAAATTTTCACAAGCCCACTCCACTTCCATTTGTGATGTCAAGAAAGCAAGAACAGCCCCATCTTCCTCTGATTTGTGAATCTCAGTCACCATTTTAACAGCATCAGATACATATGAAGCACAACTACTCTGGCAATTATTCAATACAGTAGATGATAGGAACTCGGCACTTACATTGGGGACATACCTGATATCAACAGGGAAGTTCCTCCCTCTCACATGAAAACTGTCGCAACCAAAGTAATTTGAAAGCTTGTTTGCATCAGCTGTTGCAGACATTATAATAAGTCTTAAATCAACCCTCTTATTTAGTAACTTTTTTACCAATGCCAACAAGAGATCAGTGTTCAAGCTCCTCTCATGAGCTTCATCCACAACAATGTGAGAAATGCTGGCCAAATTACTATCATTCATGCAATGTTGCAGGAGACAATGGTCTGTCATAAATACTACCTTATGATTGAAACTCTGTACTGAAGAATATGTCTGATAACAGGCCACAGAATTGTCTGCATAGCAATCACCACTTTCTTCTTGAACTCTTTTTGCTAAAGAAGTAGCAGCGATTTTGCGGGGTTGAGTACATATAATAGAACCTTCATCAGCAAGACCTGAATCAGTAAGAAATTGAACTAGCTGTGTGCTCTTTCCAGAACCAGTCTCCCCGATCAAGACCATTACCTGCATGTTTTTGTTAAAAAAAAGAACAAAAGTTGTTCTATTACACAAGTAGTTGGGTTAGTGTGGAAATCAATATTGCATTCAGTGGCATACAATTCCTGAGGCTAATTTGATACTAATTTGGCCAAATAGACAGAAAAGTAATGCTCTACCCAATCATATTCCCTATTTCTGCATTCCCAAATGCATTGTGGCAAGCAACGATCTATTCTGCCAAAATATTCAGGAGACAGATGGGCTACATTGTGCAGCAGGGCCAACATTGAGCAAATCTGAGCCATTCATTCAGTGGGGCACATCACAGTTTGTGCCTAACCTGCCTTATCAGATGGTCCTTGATATCCAATTGATAACTAGTGGATAATTGTACCAGTGGTAAGATTAATCTATAGAGGTCATCATGGACATCTTCCAACTGACAAAGAGCCCACCATATCAGTTGTTTGACTGTGTGTGTGTGGTGGTGGGGGGGTCCCTGAACCCCAAGAAGGGATGTGGAATTCAGCCTACTTGACCAAAAAACCAAAGATCCGGCACACAAAACCAGTGCTTGGTATAAAAAAGACCAGCTCCTTCCTGATTATTTAACCCATTAACTAAAAGCCCAAAAAGTTTGGCCTGCAATAAATACAATTGACATAGGATGAGCCCAAGATGGGTCCATTCTGTTAAGATATATTAGGATATAATTTAGATTATGATTGATTTCTTTTGGTTGTAATAAATAGTGAGAGATATTAGGGATATATTTCAATTAAAAAATTAGATTTCTCAAGATTCTCGGTTATCTTTGAGATTATCTTTTGTACTCTATATATATGGTTGTCATTCACTGAAATAATATAGTGAAATATTTAGTGGATATTATTTGTCCCTCCCATCTTCTAACACATTCTACCCTTCCACGATTGAAGTTTGCGGTCTACAACAAATGGTCTGGTGGAATTGAATAATAGTGGGCAAAGTGGAAAAAGAATTCATGAAGCTAAAAGGGAAGATGTTGAAAGTACATGCAACATAAAATGCAAAATGAGTGTAAATGGCTAAACACATGAAAAACATTTGTGAAATGATTATGGAACGAATGTATGCAAAGAATTAAGAAAGAAATTGAGAAATGGACCATAAAACACACGTGTAATCATGCCCAAGAATAAAGCATTCATAAAATTGAAGTAAAACAAATAGTTCATTAAAACACATTTCCCAAGCACATTTCCCAAGCACATTCCTTGCAAATACGTGTATGAGAAAACTTCGACACATCCTATGCTGACATGTTCCCTATAGAATTGATTAGCATCTCACATACATTTCTGGAACATTATCCAAAAGAATTATCAATCTAAAAACCCATTGAAACATGTTCACTTAGCAATTACCAACACATTTTTCAATACTTGTATAAAAGCTTCTCCATTTCCCACACTACCGTTCTTAAGAAACTAATTAATGTTAATGCATTTCTAAAATGTACTCAAAAAGAATCAAGAACAATTAAACAGCATGAACAGATATGAAGTTAGGTACACACCCAGTCCAGGAATCCATGGGTCTCGACCTAGAACCCACTAATTTAAAATCTGATTGGGATGCCAAAACTATAACCCCTGCTACTGGATCTCAATATCAGAGGATCATAATGTTGCTATCTCTACTTGACCACTGCTACCATCCTTGTATTAGTCCCACTCTGTTGGCATACATCCTTGCTTCCTTACTCTCTATTAACCTAGCCACTCTGCCCCATGATACTGACCTTTCTGCCTTCTAGCATGCTAGAAGGCATGCTACTATCCTGCCCCTTTTAGTTGAACAACCAGTTCCCTCATTCCTGACTGGAAGACATGAAAAAAAAAAAGGCCATCAGCATTTCCCACTCTCACGTGAACCCTCGTTAGTTTTTTTTGGCCCTTCACAAACCATTCCTAAATGTTCTCCAAAAGAATTAAAAACAAATCACTTCACACTGAAACAAATTTTGTGAGCATTTCCCTGATCCTCAATGTATGTATTAAGAAACTGTATCTCTCCTACTAGAAGGTTCCCTTAAGTATTTTTTGGGTTGTATTTCCCAAATTTCTCCAGGATATTTGAAAACTAATAATTTCCACACAATGGAAATGGATGTCACTACAAGGTAGCATTTCCTATCATTGCCATTCTCAAAGCCTTTGTCCACCATATATAACATAGCATTTCTAATAAGTCCTAGTTGATAAGCTGAACATTGCACATTGCTCTGTATTCAGACACAAATTCGAACTTGAGCCAAACATCAAAAACGCATTTGATACTATAAAAACGCACCTGGTCGGAACGTATTTGCTTCAAAATCTGTTGCCTGTGCACATAAATTGGTAAGCCCTCATCAAGCCTCCGGCACTCCCGAGCCATCAGATGTTCAATTTTCACAAAACTCAACCTACCACCAAGCTTAAAAATCTGTACATCATCTGGGACCCCACGCCTGTTTTCCTTTCTTCCCTCAAGCCATGAAAGTATACATTGGATTGCAGCCCTGAATTCACTCAAAATTGTCACAAGCCGGAATCTCTCTGCTTCAAGCACTTGCCTCTTGTCCAGCATCGCATCAACGACCACCAGGCGATTCGGGCCACTCAGCGACCCCTTAAGCTTCCCAATCTCATCCAAAATATCATTGATCCTCTTTCTACACCGGCGGACAGATTCTCCATCCAGAAGGTCCCGGGCATGGGCAGCAAAGACAGCCTTGAGTCGTCTGTTGAGTTCTTTGTAGTCAGAGTGGGATATAGCGTCAACAGACCGCATTTTCGGGATAAGGGGGTGGTCGCCGGCGAGGTGGCGGGACCAAAAGAAGTCTACAGCGTCAACCACGTCCCCCCATTGACGAAAAAGGAGACGCCTTGCCACAACGGAACCAGATGGAAAGGCGGTGGAGGAGACGGCAGGTGCCGGGCAGGCAGCAATAATGGCCTCCACGTCAAATTTCGTGACACTACGGCGGCCAGAGAGGAGCTCTACGGTAAAGTCCGGCCGGTCTGGCCGGGAATTCGAGATGGGTGCTCTTTTCATACCGGAATTTGAGAAGGGTGCTGCTTACTACAACTGTTGATTTTGGTTGGGAAGTGAGACAAAGAAGAAATTCTCTAAAAGGGAGTGAAGATTGAAGAAAATAAAGATTATTAGCGTTGACGGAAAAGAAATAAAGAAAGAGGAGAAAAAGGGAAGAGTGAGGAATAAAGAAGAGAGGGAAAGGAAGATGAAGTGTATTACTCCATTTACATTGGAATCCTAGTTCTCCTACGATTCTTCGAGTACTAAGAGAAGGCCCCGCTAAAAATAGCCCGAGTTCCCAGACAGTCAAATCTAACCATTATCTTGAATAGCGTGGTTTTAACGAGAAAATGTAAGAAAGTTTTACATAAAATATAATATTTAATAAATAAAAATTATCATTTATAAACAATTAACAATTAATTCAAACATAGAATGCACTTCAATAAATATCTTATAATTTTTAAAATATTGACAAATATTTTAAATGATTGTAAAGATTTCTTAATAAAGAATTTATCAAGAATTTATTAAAAATTAATGGGACATTATTGAAATATTACTATTTATCATATTTTTAATGTGATTTTATCGAGAATTTAATGCACAGTGATATGCATTATTAACACGATAATGATATTTTTTTTAACAAGAACATGATAAATTTAAAATTATCCATAATATTTATAATATTACTGGTGACTACTTACTGATTGAAGTCTCCCACTCACTCAATAGCTATATTGTCGTTTCAATACTTTAATTTTAAATTCAATCAAACAAAAGATAATATAAGCGCACAAATAATTTTAAAAAAATCAAAAAAAAAAAAAACTAATCAGTTCTTTAGTGTATCTAATTTTATCAAATAATGCTGGTTTAGAAGGGTGGCGTCCACTTGAGCCAATAGTGGATCATGTCTAAAAGTGAAAGGAGGTCTTTCAAATATTAAAAAAAAAAATTCATATTATAAATATTTACCCATTTTTAAATGGTAAATGTTTAATCAATTTATTGAAATGAAATAATTACCTAACACTAGACCACGCGATATACCCTAATAGAAGCACTTAAATACGAAGTGCATTAAATGAGGCGACAATAAATCTCTAAGAAAGATCTTTAATTGTATATATGATCAATCAATCATAAATCACTTTATTTAAAGTAATTAAATCATATTTTTAAGATTCATAAAATACTTTTATTTTAATTATTTTTTCTTTTATTTCTAAGGTTGATACTTTTTAAAAATATAAATTGATTGATCCCTTTAAAATAGTACACATGGTTCCTCAAACAAAAAAAATCAGCCACTTTACTACCATCTCATTTAGTATGCGATTCTCAATCTTAGAAAAATGAATCTACTATTCTAGTTCTAATAAAAAAAAATTAGTAAATACTGATGATATATCCATATAGCTAGAATTGATATCTAGCTGCAAAATCCTTTGATCTTTGAAGATCGGATTAGGGTTTTCTTTTTTCAAAGACCTTCCTTAACCTCATTTTTAAAATCAATCACACTAAGCATCATCTTCAACTTCTCAATGAATCTAACTTTCAATAGCTTCATTAGACTATTTGGAATCTAATCTTCTAATTTACAAAACTCAAGTTTGATTTCATCATCTTTCACTAGCTCTAAGTATAATGATTTTTAATGTCAAATCTCAATGTGCTTGCTCTAATCATGGGCCACTAGATTTTTCTGTCATTGTGATTGCTTACTCATTATCACAAAAAAATCTTCATAGGATTGTCTTGTTTATGCTACCTCACTCAGCATACTATGAAATCAAATTACTTGACATGCCCTGGAGCTATTGCCTTGTACTGAACTGTTGCATTCAATATTTCTTTTTTAGGACTATAAGAATCCCCCTCCTCCTAGATAAAAAATGTACATATAATTTCTCCAAACTCTTCTTCAATAGTCATGTCTTTCTATTTCTCATCTTCTGAATTCATTTCCAAGTGTCTCCTTCAATGAATTAGAGATCTCTACTCACAAATACCCTTTTTGTGATTAGATTATATAACTTATAACCTTTAATCGCATCACTATGGTTGAAGAAAATGCATTTTTTACTCTTTATCATCAAACATTCTTCTTATTTTCATCCAGTATATAGGGATATGCAACATTCTCAAATACTTGCAAGAAACATACACTCGAGTTATTGCCTCTCCAATCTTATTCTAATGTTTTTTCATAAATATTTTTCATCAAAGGACTCTCTTGCAAATATCAACACATGCAATAGCTTCCGTCTAGAAAGACATTTGTGTTTGAATTTTTATATCGATTGTACCATTTTGTTGAGGTGTATAATCGTCGTCAATACTATTAAATTGGTTGTTTTTCATAAAAATTATAAAATTCATTGGAGGTGCAGTCCTCTCTTTTATTTGATCTCAGCATCTTATTATGAAAACCACTTTATATTTCTGCAAAAGCTTTAAATTCTTTAAATCTTCCAAAATTTTGGAGTCTTCCCAAAGGTCATCGAGAGTTCTGTCGCTTTTGCTCCATCACCCCCAACGCCCAGGCTTTATAGAATCCCCTTCCAGAACCCTGACGTCGTTTCCCCCTGCCCCTCTGCACTCGAAGACTTCGCCCCCTTGATTCCATTTTAGCCAAACCCAACCCAGTCTCTCTCTGATTTCCATCTTGGTTTTCCGTCCCCCTCCTGTCTTCAACCCTTGTCAAACTCACTCGATATCAGTAGTGTCTGAATCTGATCCTGTAGCATATGTTTCTGCGTATCCTTGTTCTTCGTGCTCCTACTTCAAATAAAAGAAGAGACAATGGCGAGTGCTGGCCTTCCATCTTATTTTTGTCTTAATCTTGTTCTCTGTTTTGCAGAAACACATCTTCATCTCTGTTGGGAAAAAAAGTTCTTATGTGGTGTACTTGACGAGTATCTAATTTTTCGATAACTAAAAATTACCCTAAAGGTAAAAATTAAAAAAATCACTCTTTTTATCACTTTTTTAATATTACATTTTGGAGTATTCAAGGTGACCCTAAGTTTAAGAGTGACTTAGGTGACTCTGTAAAAAAAAATAGTATTTTATTTGTTTGCTCGTGGATTGGATATTTACAATATCATCACCGCCATTCTCTAATGTCGACATTGTTCACTCGTCCTTACCGATGCTATCATATATCTAATTGTGGCTCAGTTTTGAATCATTTGTCGGTTAGATTTGATAATTGTGGCAACCATTCAGTTCATTTCTAATGTAAATTTATTTGCTTCTATTATCCGCATCTGGATTTTTTTGTTCCTGTTATTCAAATTTGTGTATTCTAGATCTATTTGTTTCTGTCTTCAATCATAGTTCTTGTAATGATCCAATCATTGATCATGCAAATCAATGAGTTTAAGGACTCTGATCTTAGTTTAAAAACTGGATAGATTCATAGGCCTCTGTTTGAGCATCTCAACGAAGTCTAATTTAACTAAGTCCGAGCTCGAGAGTCCAAAATATAGCCATTTTATCAAACGGTAAATTAGACATCTATTGATTATTATTTTATTTTCATGAACAGTGACCCTAAATCTTTGGGGTTACCTTTAATTCATTGTTTTAAGTGAAAAAATTATGAAAATTACACACACTTGTTTCTCTAGTGAAAAAAAGATAGACACAATTTGGAAATCCCTCATACTCGCCCTTACTTTCTTTCAGAAATTTCGAAGGCCCAAAGTATTTAGATAACGGATTGTTTTGAGCTAATTCATGATAAGATCATCTGGAGACCAACTTTTCGACGTCAACTAGAGGATTAGTTGGTGGATGACTGGATTTCCGTATTAACTCAACTGAAGATATCTTTGTATTGGGGAGAGGACAAGATAAATGTATTTGAGATTTAGACCCTCATGGCACCTTCTCAGTTCAATCCTTTTGCAAAGAATTGTTGCAAACAAGCGAGTTCCCTACAATTCATCCATTAGTCTGGACAAGTATCGCTCCATTAAAAGTGAAGATGTTTGGTTGAATAGCGGGTTTAGAGAGAATATTAACTATGGATAATTTACATCGGAGGAAAATGATTATCGTAAATGCTTGCCCTCTTTATCTCTCGAATGCTGAAACAGTCAATCATCTTCTCCTTCATTGTCCTTTTTCAAAACAGATTTGGGACTATTTTTTGAACTTATCCGGAATCTATTACTGCATGCCAAGGTTCTGGTCTCAGATTCTTATTGAAATAGAAATGATGTCGGGGAGCCCTTTTCGCCGCACACTTTGGGCTTCAACAGTACTGAACATTGGATGGTCCATTTGGTTAGAACGTAACAAGAGAATTTTTTTCAAGATAAAACTTCTTCTATATTTTATCTGCAAGATCTAGTAAAAGTCAGGATTGCTCGGTGGATTTCAAGCTTAAATAAATATTTAGGCCTTCAATTATAGATCTATGTAGAAATTGGGCATATATCGATTCAATCCATCCACCAAAAAATACTAAAATTCAAATTCCTTGGGATCCCCCTCCCAATGGAATTTTGAAACTTAATTTTGATGGTAGTTATCATTACAATACTGGACTGGCTGGATATAGTGGGATTATTCGCAACAACTCTGGATCTTCTGTACTTACATATGTTGAGAACCTACACAACGATTCTGTCCTAGAAGCAGAATTATTCGCCTTATGGAGGGGTATTTTAGAATTGAATTCTTTGGAGGTTCATGGAAACATTGTAGAAGGAGACTCCAAAGTAATAGTGGGGTGGGCAAGCGACTCCAATTGTCCTTGGACTTTCTTGGATAAAATCAAAATGATTCGTCACTCTATCTCCACCCACAACTATCATCTTACTTCGTCTCCTCGGTCAACAAACTTTGCTGCCGATGAATTGGTTAAAGAAGGGGTTTACTTATCAGTGGAAAGAGTTTGTAATTAAAGGACTTTCTATTATAGCTAAGGGCTTCTAGTCCTCTTTTGCTATTATAATTATTTTACTTTATTAATGAAATTTATGTTACCTCTTAAAAAAAAAAAATAAACTTCGAAAGATGATGAAATGGAAAATTCAGATTTTAATAGCTAAAGTTTATGCATTCTCGGTGCCCAAGTTTTGTCCAAAAAAAATACCATTTAAACCAGCATGGGCTCATGGGACCCACGCCCAATTTTTTCCCTCTTCTTATTTCTTGTCCACACATTGACTGAATTGCGTGTTACCCAAGCAAAATCCTTGCAATTTTTTTAACTTTCTTCTTTTCCCCCTTCCCACACTTTCTCGGCTTTTCTCACAGACTTTGGGTCCCTTGATTCCTCCTTTCCCTGTCTCTCTTTCCTTTTACTCCGTCTCACCTCTTCGTGCGCTGTCGCACTGCGGACCAAAATTCTCACCAAGTATTATTATTTTTATTTTGAGGTGGACATCTTAATACCAGCATATTCTTTCATGATATACAGATTTTCTAAAATTCTTACTTTGCCCTTATTCATTCATACGAATTTTAGTAGATTTTTAAATATCGATTCACTGGATCACTGCACCGACCGCATCACTTTCTTCAAATTTACATTTTCAAGTGATTCGATCCGTGTACCGACCGAATCACTTTCTTCAAATTTTTAAGTGACCGGTAGGTGCACCTATCCGGTGCACCGATTCATTGAACCGATTCATTAAAAATAGAACTAATTTCTGAAAGTCTACTAAAATCCTTACAGACAGATGGGGGCAAGTGGAATGCTAAAACTCGTGTCTCTTAAAAAGAGTACGCTCGTATTAGGATGGATACCATTTTATTGTTTTAATTTAGTTTGTCTGATTTACACTATTTTAAATAAGTGTTATTTTGTTTATTTTAAAAAAAAAGAGAAAAGAAAAGAATTTAAGATTATGATGTTTTATTAAATTGATTCGTGTTATTTAAAAATAGGATAGGATACTGTTTTAAATTTTAAAAATGTTGGGTGTCCTGTCGTTTCCCACGTGTAAATTCAAAAAAATACTAATTTAAAAGAGTATTTTTCAGCAGGTATTTTCCGTTTAATAAATTTATTTTGCTTGATGTATCTATTTATGTTATGTTATTTTAAATAAAATGAAAGGGAGTTTGTTTAACTTGAAAGGCTATTTTGTTTTTGGAATTATTTGGTTTTATTTTGGGAGTGAGTTTTTATTTTAAATTTTTATTTAACGAATTCAGATGTTATGTTAAGTTGATTCTTGATGGGTTTCAAATTTTCAGGTGTGGGTATTTTATTTAATCTTTCAATTATTTGTTTATGTTTCATTATTTCAAAGATATATATATATATGCTTATGTATATAACAGTGAGGGATTGTTTCATCTTGATTTTGATTTGGTTTATCACTTTGGTTTAATGACTAAAGAAGCAGAAGGAAAACTCCTGTTCCCTCCTCCTCCCAGCAACGTCTGAAGCAGCCACTCATATACTCATGCCCAGGGTTGAGATATCGGCCGGTAATATCCAATATATATTGGTGATATATATCGTCAATATCGATCGATATTGATATGTTTTTTTATAAAAAAAATAAGAGAGAAAAATATCGGCTGATACCGATTTTTTCACCCCTTTTAAGCCTTTCTATGTATTAGTTTAAAGAATTATTATTTGATTTGGTTTGTCAAGATTAATGCAACCATATTTTGGGCAATCGGTTAGCATGATTGTTTCAGAATCTTCGAAAGGGCCATTGTTGTGATGGTTCATGATATTTAAAAATGGATTTTTTAAATGAAATAATTTTCTGAATTTGATTTATTTCAAGAAAATGATAAATAAAGTTTTGTTTTAAAACTTGAAAATGGGTTTTGAATTGAGAATAAGTTGTGTTTTGATTTTTTTATCTTAGTTGATTTTGATTTGTTTGAAAAAGAGTTTAAGTTTTTAAACACAGTTCCAGTTTTAAAAATGAGAATTCAACCTTCATTTTCTTCTTCTCCGTTCTACAAATTATTTTGAGCGTAACATCGTTCTATCAATCACCGATAGTTGATCGAACCAATCATCAGTCGACCTAACCAATTTATCGACAAACTTGGGGCCAAAACTCGAAATGGATGATCATTTGTTGTAGCTCTTTCTTTCTATTTTTAGTAGTTCCTTTATGAGTTATCTTTGGGTCATCTAGAAGCTTCTAAATTTTACGAATTTTTAAGTGAGAAGAATTATTTTAAATGAACTGTGAATGCACTTCATATTTTTTATATGAACCTAAAAATGTGTAATAATCAAATATGCAATGATGAATCCGGTAGACTCTTGACCTAATGGAAAAGACGGAATAGGATCAAAACGCATTGTTGGGTATCACTTACATGTAAGGGAATTAATAGTCGATCTTAAAATCGACGTAAGTGCAATAGCACTAGGAAGTTGAGGCCTAGTCGTCTAACGGCTCTCGGTCATTGGCCAAAAGCTGAGTAAGCTGAAAAACATGGATGCACAAAAGGAAAGGCCCAAACAAGAAGTAGGGAAAACCCTATAAGAAAAATCACTCCAACTCATCTTGTATCAAACTTTCTTATCAAGCTTTTAAATTCATGCCACCGAAAACTTGATTTTGAAGAAAATTAGTTTCCATTAACTTTGATTAATATAAAATTAGCTGCTTCATTACGTCAAAACTTACAAAATAATGACAATTTGAGTGACGAAGAGATCTACCATTGAAGATTTTGGAGGAAAAAGGCACATTTGAAAACCAATTCAGAGTTCAGAAGCTACTCAAGAGCACTAGAGGTACCCAATAAAGATTATTGGGGAAGGTACGTTTGAACTCAAAAGACAATTGAGTTGAGAAAGTTGGTTGAGTTTTGCAAATGCTCAGGAAAAAATCATTGACTTGTTTTATTCAAAATCTTAATGAGTCGAGTCTATTAAAATTATTGTCGGAGTCTTTTTGGGTTTTTGAACACCGATTTTAACTCGGTCCGGCAATGAAAATCATTTTCATGGGCTTTGCAACCATGATTAACATTATCGATCTATTATTCATACTTTTTAAAGAAAATTTCTTCTATGCCCCCAAAATATCCAATCAAATATATATACCTGACTTAACCCAATATCAAGACTCAAAATAGAAACTAGACATTATCATTCTTAGGAAACGATCACCTCAAACCAGTAATAACGAGACTAAACATACTGATCAAATATCAGTTTAAGACCCAGTAGACATTATGATATTTTTATCCTCAACTTTTCTCTAATTCATCTTATATTTAAATATATAATTTTTAATGGACTCATCATCATTATTATTCGTGGACTTTACAAAGTGATGCACATGAAATGTACATTGTAAGAAGAATGTATCTCTCTTTTTTTGGAAGGGGGAAATGGCACTCAGAGACATCACTTCATTGGTTAGTGTAAGGGTCCAACTTGGATCAGGCCCAAACTGGTGTAAAAGCCCAATCTGATCCTGAACTTGATTTAAACAGAAGGGTTCAAGGGGAAATCATGCTATTAAGTATATTAAATAATATACTATGATGATTTAAATCATTTAAGATTCTAAATTTCTAACCATTGATCTTAGTTCAATCCGTTTGCCCAATAAAACTTCTACAACCCATCAGTCCCCGACCACGACCACTTCTTAAAACAGACCTGAAAATTTGCATTTGCTCATATACAAGTAAGTCCGTTGATTCTGAAAATGGCCATTAGCAATACTGACATGGTAATGGAAAAGGGCAAGAAAGGAAGAGGGTTACTTGAGTAAGTGCTGGAAGACGTGAAGGCCTATTTCAAGCTCTTGTATTTTGTAAGGACTCGAACTCAGTTTTAAATAATTAGGGACTTCTAGGCATAGTTTGAATTTGGGATTCGTAATAACAAACTTGGGTTGGATTTTGTGAAGCTTGGTTCCAATTATGGGTTTTCGAATTCAGTCGATAGACAGCGTATTGGCCGCATCGAGTTGAATTTTTGCAGTTAGCACGTATTAGTCATAACATATTGATGTATTATAGCTTGAGTCTAGAAGGGCACAGTCAGATTTTTTTTAATTTATGTATGAAAAACTGTAGGATACCCAACATAAAACTTCCACGGATGAGTCCACTACCCTTAGAGCACACCAAAGCTAGACTATGAGAACTTGAATCCACAACCTCCCACTTCCTTACGGAGACGGTAACCAATTGAGTTACACTCAAAATTCTAAAAATTATAAGCTAGAATCGGCGATATATTGACAAACTAATTTCTTTACTCCTGGTCTAACCCCCATCATAGGTATTTAAGTCTAGTTCGATTTGACCTGACTTCACAAGTCAAGGATCGTGACCTAGCTTAGCCCTAGTACGGCACTACGGCCCAAGAGCTCAACCCTATTCAACTCTTAGGCCAAATTCCTAGCATGGGTTATATTTAAGTATCCTAGTTAGCATAGATTTTTTTTTGGGTAAGCGTCTTGATTGATATTGTTCATTTCTGAAGGAAATCATACTTTCATGATTTGATATTCTTTAAAAATTAAATAATATATATATAAATAAGGTTCTATTGATGAAGATGAGCACAAGATTAAATAACAATAATTTAAAACTTTCAAAAATATTGAACTATTGAAGTATATAATATCTATATGGGTGGGTGAGAGAAGGGTAACTTACAGTTTAATAAGGAGGATTAGGTTAGACATGTCAATTTTCCTCTTTCAAAATAATACAATCATAAAATAAAAGAAAGATGAAGCTAAGCCCTCAGATACAAGTATCGATTGCTACATATCAACAAAATGGCCGCCGTATCGCAACTGCCGATATATAATGTTGCGTTTCGGTGGCCATTTTCTTAGTTGCAACACTGTCTATAATGCTTTTAAATATGATGTTTAAATGTTAGATCTTATAATTTGTAATTTTTTAATATTTAATCTAAATTTTTGGTCTAAAGTAAATAAAAAATTGGAGGTTTTTAAAAATAAATCTTTGTTTTTATCCAATCATTCAATTTTAAAGTTAATGGGGGTGTGATTTTGTGTGACTTAGTCTTCTCAAAATATCTAAAATTGCATCATGACCAGTTTTAGGTGACCTCCAATAAGGAAATTAAATTTGATCTTTTAAACCTATGAGATAAGACAAGATCTTAAAGGATAATGTCCTGATTGGCTTAGATTATTTGCATAGGCGATATATGTGGAATCGAAGATAAGCCTTCAAAGGTTTTTGAGCTTCATGTAAAGCTCCTTTAATAACAAATTAAACGGTTCAAATTATTTCTCCCTTCCAATTTTAATTGATAGTCATTTTAAATATTTTCACAGTTAAATTAAGAAAATAGATTAAAATATCTATTTAATAATTTTACTTTAATGTTAAAAAAACCTAAAATAATTCAATAAGTCTCATTTTGCACATTTTGTGGACCTTTACAATGAACTATCCAACTACTTAAAATTCTTTTATCATAAGATGATTTTTATCATCTGATACAATTCACTGAAAGACTTAAACTTTTGAACTCAAACGTTATAAGACAAATTCTATAGCATTTTACCTTAATTTTTATTTAAATAGAACACTTATTTCATCTTTCTAATTCACCCTCGCTTTAATTACTAAAGTGTCATCGTCTCGTGAATAACCATAATCTAATTAGCCATGATCTCCTGTTTTAGAATGTGGGAGGTGTCAGATTTGAACCTCCATAGCTTCACTTGGTGTATTCTAAGGATAGTGTGTATCACCCAGATTTTACACTCGATTTCCCACATTTTTTTTTCACGTAAATTGAAAAAAAATTGAGTGAAAAAACTCCACTTTATCAATTTCTGAATTGGGTGTGAAGTTCAGTGTTTTTGAACCCTATTGCAGAAAGTGGACGGGTGAAGATATTGGGTAGCAAATCATGACAGTCACGAAAAATGATATGTTGTCCATTAGGTTAAAAAGTTTAGAATTAATTTTTAATTATAATTTTTAGATTAAAAGTTTAGATGAATTTAAAATTTAACATCCGACAACTTTTTACTCATCTAAAAATTCAAAGTTCACACCAATTTATTATGATTTAATTTACAACATATGATTTTTATTATATTAACATGAGAAATCATAATTTTGTAAAACAGCTCCTTTTATTGATATAGGACCAAAGAAACTGTTTTCTCTGCTGAATATTTGATCAAAACTCAATTAAATGCTATATTTTAAATGGGAAATTGGGTTTTTCATTTTTATATGAGATATACAAAAAATTAATTAATTGAGGTAGAGTATGAGGGAATTTTTAATTCAAACTTGTCATTTTAACTTTTTAACTCCAACTTATTGTGGTTCTGACATTTAGATTCCAATAAATATAAGCAATAAAAAATTTAGAGTTAAAAAAATTATAGTTTGATTTATATGATAAAAGTGCTAGGAGGTCCTATATCAAGGCTCACATCTTTTAAAAATAAAAATAAAAATTTAGAATGATCAAAATTGAGAGAGCTCAAACCACATAATTTCTTTCATCAAATAAATTAGATTTTTGTTGAGCCTCATATTATGCATAGAGTTTTTCAACTAATTACATCGAACCAAACTTGTCCTGATTGCAGGGCCGGCCTGAGATTTCCTAAAATCTCAGGGGCTCTAAGTGGAATGAGATTTCAGGGAATCTTTTTGACTGATATATTAAAGAGTTTAAGTGTGTGGGGGCCATTTCTGTCTGGGGCCTTTTCGTTATCAAACTTGTAGACTTTTCATTTTATTGAATCAATTAAAGTGATTTTTGATAGATTTCACAAAGGGAAATGATTTGTGCACCCCCCATTTTACCCATGGTGCACTCCTTCAATTGTTTTTTCCAATTTTGCCCCTCACCTAAAAAATGATGGAAATAGAGAAAAGGTGGGTGGAGGGCAAAATTGGAAAAAAAAAAATTGAAGGAGTGCACCATGGGTAAAATGGGGTGCACAAATCACTTCCCTTTCACAAATTACAATCATATACATAAGACTATTCAATACACACAATTTTTTTTATGCAGTTGCTCCTCAATGGCTTCCTCAATATTCTCTCAAGGAGGATCTTTCACTTCACATCTCATACAGATACAAAAGCTTGGAGTAAAAATAATAAACCTAAGTGGTCAAAATCTGAGGGCACAATAAATATAATTTAATTGATTCGATAATTTTTTATTTATTTATATTCAAGCATAGATTTTTTTCATTCAAAGTATTTTGTAAGTCTCAGAAACTCAATATATATATATATATATATATAAGCCATAAAATTCTAAGATGAAAATAATAATTAAAATACTAAAAAACTTTTCAACCTCCATGGTCTAACTTTGGTGTGTCTTAGGGGTAGTGGACTCACCTGAGGGGATTTTACGCTGGGTATTCCACGGTTTCCCACACCTAAATTCAATATATATATATATATAATTTAATCCAATGGGAGAGGTGCAAAATGAAAAAAAAATTGTCCATCTTTTAACATAATAAAAAAATGTCCATCAGATTGGATGCAGCCCAAGAAATTTTCTGTCAAATTGTCATTTACGCATATGATGTATGAGTACTGTTAGGGCATCAAGGATCAATGAAAATTATGCATGTAGACTAAGAAAACATCATTAGCAGTCATCAAAATTGGACTATTTTTGGTAGCCTCTTTACTCATGAGAATATTAAATTAGTTAACTTTTTTTTATTAAAATTCAATATTTGTATTATCTTTTAAATGATTTTTAAGTTTCATATATTTTTTTTTTATTATTAGAGTGTGAAAAACTCAGACACAGTCTTATTAAAACCCCCATAGATGAGCCTATTACTCCTAAGACACACCAATGTTAGGCCATGGGGAATTGAACATGCAACTTCCCATTTCTTGAGAGGAGAGACAAGTAGTTGAACTAAACCCATGTAGGTAAGTTTCACATTTGTATATTAACTTGTTAAGTATGCACGAGAAAAAAAGATACAACTTATTATCTTAGTTTAGTGATTTTGGTTTAGATTTTGACAAATGTAAGCTATATTTAAACATGTCTTTATTGATTAGATAAATATAATTTTTGAGTTACATTTTCATCCATAGACCTTCGCAACGGGCCAACCACATGAAGCCAAAGTGAGCCCTATGTTGAAAAGGAAAATTTAAAAATTAATTTTAAAGTCATTACAATTTAGGAACCTTAAAAATTTTGTTTTGATTGATTCTACACCCATCTAATTAATTTATTTGATTCATCTTAAAACTTTCAACATAACCCTTAAATTAAAATAGTCAAATGAGAAAAAAAATTTAAACAACTAACATTATCATATTATTTTCTTCACGTTCCATGCTCCACATTGAAACAATAAATAAAAGAATGACTTCATAGAATGGCACACCCTTGGTTACAAATTTTGGTGGAAAGAAAAATTTTAGTCAAATTTTCAATCAAAATTTAAAAATATCAATAGTATTTGAAAAATATGAGCTGATGTTTTTAAAATGAAATATTTTGGTCTAAATTTAGACAAAAAATTTAGTCAAAATTTTGGGATCTCAATTTGAAATTTGTAAATGAGGGCACTCTTGAGTCTTGACCTTCCAAGTTCCAAGTTCCAATTGGCAAGGCTTTCTTTTTTTTTTTGTTTTTTTTTAAATATTAATATTAATTCATTTATATAGGACAAAAGGTCGTCTCTGCTTTCTACTTTTCAAAGAAATACCACGTGTACTAAAATAATTGGTTAGCTGGCTGTTTCATTTTCTATTACTTTGTCAAATTAGCAAATTCCATGGAAAAAATTAGGTTTTCGAGTTGAGTAATATTAGACAGGTGATGATGCCGCCAACTAAGTACTGTTATTAAATCAATTGAAGAGTGACTTGATCATTATAATTTTTTTAGAAGTATTAGATATGAAGTTTGATAATTAGATATTTAATGACATCCCATCTCAACTATTGCGGTTCTGAGTCATTTCTTCTTTATTTTTTTTTTTTCTTTTGAGTATAGTGGATTTGATTTGAACCTATAAATATATCGAAATAGAATTATATAAATCTCTGTACTCTAGTTTGATTATGTGTATTTGATTTTCTCCTTTTTATTTTTTTCTTTTTGATATTGTTGTTTCTGGACAATAGAAAATGTGTTTCCTCTCAACACATATGAAATGATCAATTGAAGCTAGAAACCCACTTCATAAAGGAGTTCTGAATGTGACTTTCACTCTACTCTAATGGGACATTCTCTATAGAATTATCTAGTGTCTGCGAGTAGAGATACTTTTACATGTTTCGAATATTAATCAGATACTCTAAAAGGTTTGAAAGAGAAATAACGGTCGTATGGAGTTGATATTTAGACTGAATTACATCTATACTCTTTTTGGCGACCGGCATCCAAAGAAGGAGGAGATGGGAGAGTGGTTGGCACCACTTCCTCTCAGACCAAACCAAAGACGGTTGAATGCGATTCATCCTCTTCTTCCCTCTTTGCTCAACACCCAACAAACATCATTGCAAAGTTAGAAAAGGGTGTGGTGGTTTTGGAGTGAGACCTGCCATCTTCTCCTTGTTACAGTGAATACTTATCATAGTTTGGCTAAGGAGAAAAAAATATCTATATGCAACATGTCATGCTTATTATTATTATTATTATCATGAGGTTGGATAATTAAGTCACCCACAATCGGCCACGCTATTTAACAAGTGGGGCACAGATTATCATTTAAGTTCAAGGGTTGGCAATTCTTGCATCTCTTAATTTATTTTATCTTCTCTTTTTACACTGTGGGGCACCTATGAATTGAATGGTCTGTCCTCATTGTTGGGTTAATTTATATGTATAAGAGTTCTTAAAATTGGACTCGGAAAAAATTCAAAATTAATCTGAGATGAACCCTAATTTGATTTTACTTTAAAACAAGAATCAAAATAGTGGTTGGCATTTTATGTGAGCCAGTCATTTAAAAAAAATATCATTAGACCATGTCTATGACTGCCCCACTTCATGAAAATTTGAACAAACTTATGAAAAAAGAATTTGAAGTAAATGCCAACTTTTATCATTTCTATTTCTCATACCATCGGTAAGATGTGGTAAGAAATAAGACTTGAAGATATGAAGGAACAGAGCAAACTGAAGTACTGACAAGGTATAAAATTAAAGCATGTGACTACCAACAACCCTCTGATTTTAGGACTATAGTAGGATATATATTAGGATTATTAAGGATATAATTTTAATCATATTAAGGTGGCAGGTAGTATATGTTTGTTACTCCTATCCCTTCTATCAACACTTGATTTATGATGATGTGAGCTCAAGAAAACAGAGTAAGAAACAGAGGACCAACTAAAGTAGCAAACCACTTGCTGAGGCATCGAGTGTTCGAGTGTAAAGCAAGGCATCCTTATCAAATGAATGAAATTTAGAAGCCCAATTATGAGGACAGCTTCTTTAGTTTTTTTATTAACCTAATCAGAAAAAAAAAAGAAATGATAAAATTAAATAAAACCAGATTAATTTAATCCACCTTGGCTTCTCTATATAAATCCCAACCCCTTCATATAACTTGACCACCAACACCATTCACAGATACCCCTCTCTCTCTCACTCTCTCTCTCTCTCTCTCTCTCTCTCTCTCTCTCTCTCTCTGCAGAAATGGCAATAGCCATGGCTGCACTCCTTGTTTTGTGCTCTGTAGTGTCATCAAGCTCTGCTACAGTATACACAGTAGGCGACACGACGGGATGGGCGACAGGTGTCGACTACAGCACTTGGACAAGTGCCAAGACCTTCAAAGTTGGCGACAGTCTTGGCAAGTGATACAATCACTTGATCTTAGCTTTACTAATTCATTGCCATTTGTGGGTTAATGAAGTTTAAAAACTACCCTTTCGAAAATCTTAGATGGTTATGCACCAAATTATTGTTGCCACTTGAATTGTAGCAGCCAGTGGGCATCACCATTGATATAAAGGAACAAACAATGAAGAAGAACCACCAACACCAGTGATGCCTGTTAATTTGATTCATTCAGCTTAGATATTTATCTATTAATCTTGATTGAATGTTGTTTTTTTAAAATTAATAACAAATTGTGTAAATTACTAATCAAAACGTTTAAGTGATAATTAGCTATTTAATTGTGCTCTTTTAAATTTAAGTGAAGAAAATGTATACATCTAAAAGGGATTGATTATCACTCATTATCGTTATTATAAGATCTAAATGGTTATCTGTTTGCCTCTCTTGTGGGCGGTTTCTTCCATGTTTTTCATGTTGTTAGTTTTATTTGTTATCTGCTCTACATTTGTTCTTCTGATGCCTTTTATATATTATATATTAATATATGAATCATTTCTAAGAAAAAATAAATTATGAGATCTAAATGGGCTTCAATCTTTCTGATGTACGATTTTGGCCCATGACAGTATTCAACTATGGAGGAGGGCTGCATACAGTAGATGAGGTGAGCTCAAGCGACTATAGTAGCTGCACCACCGGCAACTCAATTAGCTCAGATAGCAGCGGCGCGACGACAATCGCTCTCAAAACGGCCGGAACTCATTACTTCATCTGTGCGGCCCCTGGACACTGTAGCAATGGGATGAAGATGTCAGTCAAAGTTGCCGCAGCTGCAACTGCTCCGGCCGGGACGCCCACCACCCCCACCACCCTTCTAGCAGCACACCTAAATCTTCCACTACCACTCCTTCCACCACCACCACTCCTTCCACCACAACGACGTCACATTCGGACGCTGCCACATTTTCTCCTTCCATTGCCATCTTGCTCATTGGAGTCTCACTATTCAAACTGGCCCTCTTCTAAGCTAGCCAAGGAAGAGGCAGTGCTCTCTCTTTCTCTCTCTAGTGAATCTGTTGGTGTTAGGAAGATTAATTTTCTTTTGTTATATGAATATCTACGAGATTGTTCTCATGTGTAGGGTGACCTATTCATGAATAAGAGGAGTTATTATAGTTTATTTTCAGCCCCTCTTCTTAATTTTCCTTTTTACGATCTCTACTCTGATCTACCAGTTCATATCATAGTGTTTGAAGATGAGATTAATTATGGGTCCAAATTATATTTTGATCTAGAGTTTCTTTAGAAAATAATGGTTGATCTACATTATTCAATATAATATTTGTAATATAAAATTATAAGTGGCATACAATGTATCTCTAAATAAATATCAGTATCTGAAGTTTCAATAGAAAAAGCCAATTTATTAGGAGTTATACCGTGTTGATTTGATAAATTATTCAATTACTATCTTAATTAACTCTTTAAAATTATAAAACATTTTAAAAAGTGTAATTTTAGAGTAAATATAACAACTCCTTTTAATAAATATTGGTCTACATTTTAATCTAATGTCACCAGTTGTAAATATAAAAAGCACAACTGACTGGGCTGAGTTATTCCAACAATCATTATAAAATCCAGCCTCAGCTTTTGTGTTTCCATCAGAATTTTTTTATTGAAAATGTGAAATATTATCTGGGTAATTGAGAAAAACTTCTCTTTTTTTTTTTTTTTTTCTCATAATTTTTTCCATCTATCTATAAGAAATGAGTTCTTTGAAAGATGAGGAAATTTCTCAATTTTTTATATTCTTAGCCAAAAACTCTTATTTATGAAAGAACAGAGAAATGTTTTTATGATCTTTCTCTTTTAACAGAAAAGTAAGTTTAAAATAACAATTTTCTTCTCATTAAAAGAAAGCCTTTTATAATGGTGGGAGAAATTCTCTGAAGACTTCAAGTGTGTATCAATTGAAATAAAATTTAAAAACAGTTCACCAATTGACAGTACTCCTCTCAATACCTACAACAGCTGATATTGCAACTTATATTGCAAATGAATACTTCAACTTTGATTTTGATTGCATTTATGTAGAATTTAAATAGATTTTAAGTGGAGACCCATTAGGAGAAAGTGTACGATGGTTTTACCCTTCAATATTTTTTTTTATGAATGAGCTGTCTAAGAATTTCTTAGAGCAGGTGACTAGTTTTCGAGATGTCATTCTTTGAGATGGAATGAAATTTGACCGCTTTTTGAAACGAGTTCTTAACCAACACACTAAATTTCTTAGTATTTTCACCCTTCAATAGTAATGGTAGACGAAGAACTACTTTGACAAATATACGTGTTGTAATAGTTCAATCAAAGCAATTTGCTGAGGACATTAGAAAATGTGTGTAAATTTGCATCAAAATCTTTTTTAAAAAGAAAAAAAATCTTCTTTCATTATTCATTAATATTATTAATGTGTTGGGAAGGTGATGTCATATAATGGTTGAAACTTTCAATTAGGAAGCATAAGTTTGGTAAAAAGCAAAGGGAGCTGTCAGCTTTATTCTTTTGCTTCATGAGTGAAAGCCTTTTGACATCTGTGATTCGCAGTCATGATCCCTTGTGTATAAAGAAAGCCCTGTCTTCTAGAAGATCAGATGGGTTGTTGGGATAGATAGAGACTACAGAATTCCTTTCTTCTCAAGCATCATTTTTTCATGAAAAGTCCATGTTGTTGGATCATGGAGAAAACATGGAGAAGAATTTGGAGGATCTTGAAAACTTTCTGCTAGCTACAATACAACATACATTGAGTTTTCTTATTAAAGCAACA
This sequence comes from Chimonanthus praecox, assembly GCA_022113865.1. Taxonomy (NCBI): domain Eukaryota; kingdom Viridiplantae; phylum Streptophyta; class Magnoliopsida; order Laurales; family Calycanthaceae; genus Chimonanthus; species Chimonanthus praecox. The sequence continues at coordinate 760,347 of JAINRJ010000152.1, forward strand.
TCTGAACTAACCAATGTCCAATCTAAATCGGGTATTGTGGACCCGAATAGTCTGTTCATTCACAGTAGTGAGTTGTATGCATGCAAATATTACCTGGCTCTGATGAAGACCTAGCACCCAAAAAAATTCTTCTGACTGAGTCGACCATCAACAGTAGCTGTTTTAGTTTAAAATTGTGGGGTTGTTGAATCACCAATTGAATCGCCTGAAAATGTTTTTTCCAGATCTAATAATTCACCCTCAAATCACCTAAAGTGCAAACTAATTAATTATCAGAGATTCATTTGATCAGTGCATCTAAACCCTTTTGATTGCTGTTTTCAAATAGAAACTCACTTTACTTTGTTGGTGATGATAATATGTTGAATTAAATTCAACCATTATTAGATATTTAATCAATACGTAAAATATCTGAGAGTTGATAAAATACAGAAAATCAGGACCATAATACTAGGCTGACCTAGCCTAATGCTCATATTCTAAATTGAACCCTACAAAACACGTGATCATACTGCTTCTCATTTTTACGGTTGAATTGAAGTGTCAGTATGTGTGGATTGAGAGATTTTCACATGTTCTCGAAAGTTAGTTGAATAATACTATGATGAACACATTTAATCATTAAAAAAACTATAAAATTCTAATGCTTTCTCTATGAATCATCAATTAAGGGACCCCAACCACAAAGAGTGTTTTTCTGGAACACTGTAACATGGCAGGGTGCAATTAGATCAATTTTCCTCAAATGTCCATAATCGTTAGCGAGGGAAACTTTGAAGCTACTCGGTTTCACAACTTGTATTAATAGGCCCTTACCAGCTTGCCAGTAAGACAGATCTGAAAAGATTTTGTTTATATTTAAAGATAAGACTTATAAAAAATAATACAATAAATTATCATTTATAAAAAAGACTCGAGTCCATTTAAAAAATAATAAATTCTCAAAAAAAATTAATTTCATTTTATATTATATATTGTGTAGTGGTAAGGGAGTATAACATCGTTCAATTTGATAAACCAATGACTATATATATAACACTTAAAGCACTCTCTTCTTCATGAATAGTTTTAAAGAGTGGGTTATACCCTAAGAATGTTATCAAGTTATGATTTTATAAAATGATATTTGAACAGGTTCCATGCAGCCACTACACACTGCACGTGAGGGCGGGTGTGAAGTGGAAAGAGTCCGACATCGCCTAATTTGATAAATCAATTACTCTTCTCAATAAGTGACTTTTGAAAGTGAATTATACTTTAACAATATTATTAAATCATGCTTTTCTAACATAATTTTTTTTTTATAAACAACTAACTTTTTAATAATCAAAATGTCTTGATCACTTATAGCATCTCACAAATTATTAAAACACATGTAAATCTCTCTTACACATAGTAAAAGAGTGATCTTTTCAAATGGAGTGAGAGTGATGTTTCCTTTTAGCATAGGGCCAACCACGATCTCGTTAACCTGTCAGTGGCTGTGGACCTAGCCCTACACTAATCAATGGACCAAATTTAATAAGGACTTGTTATAACTTTATAACTGGCTAGTGGGTAGCAGGCTAGCCCCACACATGTGCATGTTGAAAAAAGCAGGGGCTCCCCAAGTCCCTCTTTATATATGACCTATTAAAGCTGATAAATTAATTAATTAACTATTTTTTAAAAAGAACATCTATAAAGCAAATGGGTTTATGAGCAGGTGGGTTTTGTTATCGCCCAAATAATGATATTGTTTGGGATGATTTTTTCTATTTTTTTGGGGCTTTGTTAATATGAAAGCAAATCATAAGAGCATGCAGAGCCATTAACTAAGATTGAGTATGTAGAGCCCTCTACAGATGCCTTCGTTCATTTTCTCCATATAAGATCGAAGCTCATTCTTTCAAATAAATAGTTCATGAAATAACACTCCCAAACAAGGGTACAGATATCGGTCTATACGTATCGGTTTTTTACTGCCATCTAATATCGGCCGATATGTATTGTATTGGCCGTGAAACTTATTTCTTGGCCAATATATCGGCGATATATATCTGTCCGATATCGGCCGAGATGATTTATATCTGTATTTTTTTAAAAAAAAAAAATCAAAACTGTGATGGACCCGGGTCGAAATATCGGCCGATATCAGCCGATATTTATGTTTTGATTTTTTTTTTTTAAAAAAAGTTTCTTTTTCATTTTTTTATAATTTTTAATTCAAAATAAAATAAAATAATACCGATATTTTTTAAAAAAAAAAAGGAGAGCCACGCCAAATTTTGACCCCTGCTCCCAAATTCTTCTCCTTGAATCACATTAGAACTAATTTGTTTGCTATAAGGTTCCGTTTAGAATTTGTCTATTTTTCGGGTAGTATCTCTTTTAATCTCCTCGCCTACCTTGGCTAAAAGTTTGTAGACATATCCAACCGGATTAATTGGTCTAAAATGAGATATCTCTGATGGCCTCTCCCGTGATGAAAGTGTTTTTTCAAACCTTTGTTTATAAGAGCATTTCATGAAATTTCTCACACACTTTGAAGAAATCAGGACCGAATGTATCCCGACATGATGTAATGAACCTGAAATTAAGGCCATCCAGTCCCTGCTCTTTTTCCCCCTTCTAAACTCCTCAAAGCAAGATTCGCCGCCTCTAAGGTAAAGTCCCTTTCCAACCACCCTCTCTTCTCCTCTTTGATCCTATTGAAATGAATTCCATCCATGACAGGCCTGGATGATCTTCCTCCCTTCAAAGAGACAGAACTCAAAGTGCTTTAAAGGGAGAGCAAGGAAGATGATTTGGAAAAAAACACGTAAAAGCAAACTCGTTGGGGCCTGATAAAGAAGTGATGGCTGCAGCTCCGAGCTCAATGTTGAAGATTGATAAGACCTCTGGATCAGAGGGAATGGTTGTTTGTTTGTTGTATAGAACGGAAACTTGAAGGCCTTTGAGACAATGGGCCTTAATGGAGATTCTAGGTATTAGGCCTAAATGAGCTTTGAGAAGATCAACTTTAATAGGCTTTAATATTATTGGGCCTCAAAGGTGTTTTAAAATTAGGCCTCATTGGACTTCAAAAGTTAGGCTTAGTGACCTTCATAATCAATGGGCCTAAGGTATTGGGGCATAGGTGCCATCAAAATTAGGCTTCAATGGCTTTGTATATTGGGTCTTAATGGGCATTCTAGATTGAGCTTCAACCGGACTTTGAGTGTTAGTGGAATTTGGAGGAATGAATTTTAAACCTTTTAATCCATGGGCTTTGATGAAATTTGAAGGAACGGGCTTTTCGATTTTTTGAGTTCATGGACTTTAATGAACATTGAGACAATGGGCCTTCATGGGTCTATAAAGGAATGCATTCCGCTGGCAAATTAAAAACATGGAATTTATGAAAAGAGGCCCCACTTAACAATTAGGCACAATGAAATTGTCCCGTGGACAAATCATGTGTAGTTTATTGACCCAGATAGTAAACAAACTATCTCTTCATAGTTCGTTGTCTTCCGAATATTGTTTACTGGCTCATTATCAGTCTTACTTGCTAGCCTATTAATCATCCATGTATTATTTTTTGGCCCTAACAGTCATTAAAAATTGCTTCTATCCATGGACAGTCCATGCATTGTTTGGGGCCCATTAATAGTTTATAGATTAGTTTCTGGTCCTCTTAAAGGTTTTCAGGCCTCCAAATGTTCTTCAGGCCCAGTAAAAGTTTTTTGTGCATTTAAAGGCCTTTGTAATAGGCCTAAAAATATTCTAAGAGGTCCAAAAACATCCTAGGAGGGCTAGGAATAATTATATGAATATTTAGACACTTGAATAGTTTTTAACAGGCCCAAGAATGATTTTTAAAAGCTTTTTAATAATATCATAGCCCAAGAATAAATTAACATGGAATTTTAAGGTCCATGAAAAAGTTTACAGACCCATTAGGCGATTTTTGTAGAGACCCAAAATAATCCGAGGACGATACTACGGCCCAAGAATCACTCAGTCCAACGTATAGAGTCCATCTCTGATAAAAATCTTTAATAAAAAGTATTTGTAAATATGATATATAGAGAATGTATTATGATATATCACTTTTATTTAATCATTTTTCTTAATTTTATTTATTTTAATAATTAATACCTAATTATATATTTAAATTAAAAAAATAAGATTAAATAGCTAAAATAATCATTTAATAATTAAAATGTCCATCTTAACATATGAAAACTGTCTCTCTCTCACGATTTGGTAACTGGTTCGTTCCACGTGCCCCACAACTATGATATTGACTCAGATAGGGGTCCACGATATCTACTGAACCACCACTTACCCCCACTTTCTCCTTTCACCTGCTACGATGGGGAGAAAAAGAGGATCCACCCGGCGAAAATCGCCAGCTTCCCCCACCACCTCCGGCTTCTTACACGGGAACCAATGTCAGTCGTCGACATGGTTCCACATGACGACAGCCGGCGTTCCATGAAAAAAAAAAAAATTATCTTTGAAATGTATTAGATCCAAATTGTTGAATTCGAGTTTTTTCTAAAAAAAAGAACGGAATATAAAAATGTTCTCATGAAGTTTTAGAAACTAAGCAGTAAAAGTAATTCCATAATCACACCATGTTACCACATAATAACAGATAAATAGAACACGGGAATAAAAATAAATGTGAACAATAATCCTTCAATAACATAAAACATTAATGTATCAAATAATGGATATCCTGACTGAAATCGATAACAATATAATAATGGTAAGAATAGTAAAAAAAATCTCAACTACAAGACTAAACTACCGTCTAAGCGACTCTTAACTCTAATCTAAGAGCATCAAACCATAACCGAAGCCATGGAAAAGCTCTGATCTAATGGAGATCTAGAAAAGCATCACCGCGGCTAATACACCGGAGAAAACGGATCCAGCACCTAAATTTCTGTTGAAACCAGCGGCACCGCTCTCAGACGGAGTTTCTCCCGTTGGCGACGGAGACTGCGTCGGCGAATTGGAGATCGGAGAAGGGGAAGCATTCGGCAAAGGAGAAGATGAAGGGGAGGGAGATGATGAAGGAGGAGCCGGAGGCGAGACGGAGGAAGATGGGGAAGGAGACGAAGCGGAAGGGGGCTGCGAAGTGGCTGGCGATGGAGACGATGAGGGAGGAGTTGTGGCAGGCGGAGAGGCAATAGGAGTAGGGGGTGCGAGGGTGGGTGCTGCTGCCGGCGCGGTCATGGGCGACTGTGCGATAGCCGATGCCACCAGCAATACCAGAATCATGAGAGCCGAAACGAAGTTAACTCTCAAGGATGCCATTGTCTTCTTCTTCTTCGGAGAGAAAAAAGAAAAAGAAATAAACGAAAGAGGATTCTGAAAATCTAGGGTTTGATGAAGAAGTTAGAGGGGTATTTATAGAGAGAAGAGGAAGTGCCAGTTTTAGAATAGAGTCCAGTTCGGAAAATTAGTAGTTGTTTTCTAAAATTATAATTAGGAGACGAGTGACGACAACTAATGAAGACGGATTTTTAGCCGTTTAGTATCCCTACAAATCTATTTATATTTTTTAATTTGATACGCGTTTTGGACTTTCTTTTTATAGACTATGGAAATAAAAAAAATTATATATTTAGATATTTTAAGTTAAATGGGCAACACAAAAAATGTAACAAATTATTTTAATTTTAAAAAATCAGGAACAGTTATAATTAATAAGTGGACTCAATTTTGGACAATATATGAGCTCTACAATATTCTATTCAATCAACTAATTTATTTTCCTTGAAATTAGAATTTAAGTTTTAGATACAGACATGACTTATAAAAGAACCTAGACTTTTAAACATGAGCGTATAATAAATCAATCCAATAAAAAAAAAAACCTTAAGTTGTCATGATGTGATAATGGTACATCATAAGTTGTCATCATACTTTACCATCTCTTAATAAATAGATAAAAAAGTTTAATTTACATCGAATAATTTAATTGAGCCAAGACAAATCAACTTGTAAAATAGTCTGATGAAGTTTAAATCGAGATTCAAATAGGTAAGTATGAATTTAAATTAATCCTAATCCATTGCTAATTTATCTCATATGGTTCAAATCTCTGTATAAGCCTAACTCAACTTAGAAATTATTCTCCGCACGATGTCTGTACAATTTTGCAATAACATAATATAATTTATTTCAGTAAAATGATAAAAAAAAAAGAAAAAAACTGTTCAGTCACCAAATCCACCAAATCACTCTAATTTTGTTAAGGTAGGTCTATGGCTTAGCTAATCACTGGAATTAAGGTAAAAATTGTTTATGAATCAACTTGAAACTATAGCTTATGATGAATATATTCCATAACTCAGTATTTATATAAGAAATTTACTATATTTAGTTTTGCTAAAACTATAGGGAGACTGTGATTAGATAATTATTAAGTGAGCCACATATCTCCAGCTAATTATGTGGAAAATGCAATGAGAAAAGAGAGATAAAATCCACGTTACTTGATATCCTTATCTTTTGATTTTGAATTTTAAAAATTTAAATTTTTTGGATAATTATAATTTAAAAGCAACAATAATTGGATAAGCAAGTTTCCAACATCCTCTGTTGATAAACTTTCTAGAAATTATATGTGGTGAATCTCTTTAGAGAAAGTGCCTACTTCAACTTTTTCAAAGTTGTTTAATTAAAATATATTTCATTCAAAGTTTTTTTATGGTCTATATTAGAGAGTGAGGTGCCTTTTGTCATATTAAATAATATGAATATATTTCTAATTTTGAAATCTATGTGCATTTTCAAATTTAAAACCTTAAAATTATGCCTGTGATACCATAAGCTCCAAAATATTCTCTCTCTCTCAATATTAAACTTTTTTTCTTGAAAACAGAAGCAGCAATTATTCCATTCATATGTCATACTAAAAAAAGCAGCCAGAACTAGTGTGTACAAATATTTGGTCATCTCTCAATTCAAATGAGTTTAATAGCAACAACATAATTTATTCTCCCATCATATTTATACGAGAAATTTTGCATTTTAACGATGGAATGCATTAATAATTTTTTGACATTTTTTTTTTTTAATTTACGTGTGGGAGACCACAAAAAACCCAGTGTAAAACCTCCCATAGATGATACCCCTGTCCTTAGGACACACCAAGTAAAGCCATGGAGACTCGAATCTAACACCTCTTAAAGATTACCATATTTGAACAAAGATGTACTATCTTCAAGATGAGTATTTAGTAAGCTGTATGTGTAAAACACTTGCATCCCAGTGTATATGACAATTGTATATTTTAAGAAAAAGTTCAAATTGATTCATTTTTTGCGTTTTACATAAGCCTAAGTCCTATATATGTTATGAACTCACCATTGTAGAAATATGACCTCAAAAACCTCAAATTAAGACTAAGTTAGCTAGTTAGATATTAAACATTGGTTTGATGGGTTTATTTATTTATTTTTTATTTTAAGTTGTAAGGGAACTTGCTTGAATCAGGAATTGGTACAGCTGTTTAATGGAGAGATCACCTCCTCAAATTCGTCCTGTGTAGAGTTCACCATCCTACAAAGTAGTCATCTTTCCATGTAACATCGGTTCAACAAAAATATGTGCGCTTAACACGAAGTTCTTCCATTCTCACTTGTCACAAGAATAAGAATTGCTTTTCTTTAATGCCCAAGTTGTCCACGTCTCTTAGAACATTCGACTAATTCTTAGAACATGTACAAATCCCCTATCCATACACATCGAGACAGATTCTTAACCATCGCTCTAACCCCTTTTAATTAATAAGAATTGCTTAAACTTTAAACTTCTTCATTTTCTTGACTAATTCCACACGTTTTTTGTTGGACTGTTGAAAGCTTTCTGACCAGTTCTGATAGGTAGGTTTTCGGGTCGCTTTCTTGGACACAACTTTTTTACTTTTTATTTTTGTGATGAAAATAATTTTGCAGAAATTTGAAAAATAAAAAAGATAATAAAAACAATAGAGAAGAACGGTTTAATGTAGAGTTGGGCAACTCCCATATTTGCTATTGAGATATTTTTAGATATTCTACTAAGATTATAGCAGTTAGAGATTCTCTTAATTTGATTATAATAAGATCAAATATCTGTAAAAAGGAAAAATATAATCATTGAATACAGAGTATTTATAAGATGTGTTCTCACATGTCATATACATCATTCTAACCTTTGGTGCAGCAAAAAAACATTTCAGACTCGAATAACATGTATTGTGTGACCATGCATTCAAAGATAGAGATGCCCACCTGGTGTGCCCTAAAGGTGAGTATCACTCGTAGGGGTTTTACGTTAGATTTCCCACGATTTTCCACCCGTAAATTAAAAAAGAAGAAGAAGATAAAGATGTAATGCACAAGATATGTCTGTCTAGAAGTCATAAATCGAACAACAACAATGAGTTCATTTAATTTACCTTGTTTATCTTATTGTGTTTGGAAAGTGTGAAGTTCTGAACCTATTAAATGCGAATGCTGTTAAATTTTATGTTCATCATATTACAATCATGTGAGATTAAAAAATGAGAAATAGTGAGGATAGGACTTTAAGCCAAACCCAAATGCTAATCTGGTTGAGTTTCCACTGCAGACAGAGAATCAGTATGTTCAATTCAAATTCAACTGCATGGCAGATAATGTATCCAATATTCATGTTAGATTCAGATCTGAACACAACAGGAACCATAAATATTGGTATAAATGACGCAGAAGTGGCTTGAACAAACCTGATTGCATCCCCATGTCCAGATTGAATAAGCACTGATCAAGGCAAATTATTTTGGCTGCATATTTTAGCCAGCCAGGTTAGTATCCATGGGCTACAAATTTCAGCAAGGCGAATGGCATATGAATATACCGTTTGAATCAAACTCTTAAAGCTAACCTCCCATCTTGCAGGCCATTGCTTTTAATCACCTCCCCATCCAACCATTTGAACATGAGCATGAGCCTTGCTGTGCCCCACAGTTTGTCAGATCAATTAAACACAATTTGCAATCTGGGTTGTGCTCAAGTTCACCATCATAACTTTTTTTTTTTTTTTTTGGAGTGGTAAAAGTTCACCATCATAACTGTAATTGGCCAGGAAAAACATATGCACCAAAGTTCAGCCTAGATAGATCAAGGGCCAGCAAATCGGTCCTTGGTTATTATCATCTACTCAGGCCAAAAGCTCTCTAAAATCACTCCAAAATTATAAGATGAAAATATGCTTAATCACTGGAATTTGTAGAAATTTGACGGTAAAAAGGGATAAACTGCAATCCTTGTGAATCTTACGTGCAATCAATAACTATAAAACATTAAGTGCAAAATTTCATAGTGGCTCAGCACGAGCATCTCCAAATTGGTTACAATAGAGGTCATCATCATTGTTGTCGTCGTCATTTAAGTCATTTTCCCATCAACTTACAACAAAGGTGTCAGCGCATAACAAAAACTTCAGTTGCACATTGAAATAATTTACATATTGAGCCAATTTAGGGAAAAAAATGAATCCATAACCTGCAATAACAAAGAAACTATCAATTTCAAGGAAGTTCTATTATGACTTCAATGAAAACAAACGTGAGATGAAATTGAATCATGGAAAAGACGTGAAAGTTATTTTTAACAGTAAAACAAATACCAATATATAAAATGATTTTCAGCAACAACTCCCTTGTCGTCTGATCCCACTTGGTGATAACAGCAATGGGTGGATTTGAAAGGTTAAATGCACAGGAGACAGGTCAGCCAAAACACGCTTGATTGTAGTCATGATGTTGACATTCCCAATGATATTTATAGAAAACCTTGGATCATAATGCAACAGTGGGGGGTTCAGGATCCATTTAAATTGGGGAATGGTGGGCCCCATACGGGAATTTATCCGAGTGAATTAGTGTGGTGCTGAAAATTGGTATTCATATCATCATGTGTGCATGTACACAAAAAACTCATTTTGTACCGCATGCCCACCTACATAATGTATCTTTGAGGGATTACTAGGGCTCCATGTACATCCATAATTGAGAGAGCATGAGGCGGCAAGCATTTTGTAACCTTATAGGCTTCCTCCTCCTTAGGGCCATGTTAAGTTAGCGGAGCAGCTAAGGGTAAACTCAGACAAATAAGGATGGGGGCCATTTGGCATAATGATTGGTACTAGGTTGATGGTTTTCTTTGAACCTTTGGGAGTAAGAGATTCAAATGAGGCTGAGCTTATGGTTATCCTGCAGGCCCTTAGGAAGGGTGGGTAATGGAGTGAGTAAGCTAATTGTAGAAAGGGATTCTACGAATGCCATTGGAGGGCATGTGGAAGGAAGAAGTCCCATGGAGGCAACTAAACATCAGTAGGGAAATTTCCTGTCCTCAAATTTGGGCACTTGTTTAAACATTTAAGGAAATTGACCAAACGTCATGGCTGATATTTTGGGTAGAAAAGCAGTCTGTTTTTTTTTTTTTACTTGTAATTATGGGTTTATTCTTGTTGTTTTTTGGGTGTGACAATCTGACGCATGACAGAGGATAGGATAACCCTAAATGCCCAATGTGGTTCCCCTAAAGATTAAAAGGGGATGAAAATTATGCATCCTAAAACTAATATGGGCTGAAATTAAATTCTAATTAATATTCACAATTTATTACTATAAGAATAACTACACATAATCATGCAAATACTAAAATCTAATGTGTTGATGGAAACAATGGGTTGAAAAATTAAATGAATTAAATGGCACATGGGTTAATAAGTGGAACTTAGGCACTTGCGATTCTAAATGGGTTTCAATAGGAATTGGGATAAAAGGCAATACGGATGGAATTAAAATGAATGGATGGCTTAAGGCAAAAAGGCGACACTGGTGGGATTGGGATAGATAACAGCAAGAAGGGAAAAGAACTTCGGCGAAAGCAGTAGAAGGGGTTATGGAAGGGTTGGTATGACAGCAGAAGGCATGCAATTGGATCTGGGTGAAGGTTTAGGGGTTACGGAAGTGAGGGTGGGACTGATGGGTATGCAGCAGTAAGGTAAGGGGTTAGAAAAGGTTGCAGCAGTGTGTAAAGGACTAAGGATGAGGGCTGTGTGGGTTCTTAAGGGTATCGGTGAAGAGAGAAGGCCCAAAAATGACTAACAACGACTTTAGGAGGCCTACTTGAGGGTAACGAAAGGTGTAGATGGGAATTTAGGGAGGGGCGACAGCAGGGGAAGGGGATTTGGAGAGGGGCGAAAGCCCAGAGTGGATTTGGGAAAGTAGCAAAAGGCAGAACTGGGTCTTAGAGGCTGGCGGAAGGTTAGAGGTTCTGGGTTTTTGGTTGCATGTAAAGGAGCAGGGGAAGGTTACGGCAAGGTGGAATGGGCAATGGGTGCGGCAACTTGTATGGGTGGATTTGTGGGATGCGGAGAAGGGGATGGATGTTGGGTTTGGGAAGTCAAAAGAAAACAAAGAAGATGGGGAAGAAGAAGAGAAAAGATAGAAGACGGAGGAATAAGAAGTACCTGGGAAGATGATGGCTTCACGCCATTGGTCTCTCACCAACACATACACTGCAGGGTATGCTAAAAAAATCTCAAATCTTATTCATCAATCGTATGTTTGCCTCAAAGAGGCTACAATTTATATAGAGTTCTTCCTTTCTTAAAATAAAACATTAACTAAATAAAGTAATAAACAAAATAGAAACTAACTTAAACAAACCTAAAAAGAAAAATAAACACGGTAACTACTAATCATGGAAATTGCAATCTATGCTCCGCATCAGAATCAATATATACCTCTTCTAATGTAATTCTCCTCATTGATTAATGAACCAGAATAAAATAGCTCCCATTTGCCATTCTCTTCCAAGGAATGACATGGCTCCTGAAAATTCAGTTAAATTGTTTATTATTATTATTTAGCAAAACTGCTCTTTTGGTGTCTAAAAGGTGAACATGGAGTGGTGGAGAGAGTTTTTCTTATTTGTGGGGAATATTCTGGAATGGGGTGCCGGAGACATAGTGAGAGTGTTCAGAGTAGCTGGAGTAGTGTTCGATAGTTTCATTTCGACGGATAGGAGATCAGGGAAAAGAAGAAATTTTGCATTTGTGAGATTCAAAACTGAGGTAGAAGCGGAATAGCCATCAAGATGCTAGATGGGCAGGCATTCGATGGAAAAAAAAAATATTTAGGTGAATCGAGCTCGGTTTGGCCCTGAAAACAGAAGGCATGGAAGGAGAGAAGGGGAGGAGCTTATACCTAGGAAAAAGGTTTACGAGAAAAATCCCGAAAAAGAAAAGGAAAAAGACCACAACCTTGTTATTTGTATGTCTCTCCCAAACCAGAACTGCTTCAAGTAAATGACGAATATGTTGGCAAACACAAGGAGACTTTGTATTAGACCAAGATTGGGGTGGTGAGATATGCAGATGTGGAGGAGGATGAGATTAGAGATTGGATCCTCGATGTCTAGGGCTTTCATATGAGGGTGATGGTGCATCGTCTTTCCCTATTTTGTTTTGGATTGTCCCAGCCACTCAAGAAGATCGAAGAAAGTTGAGTCTTGGAGGATCTCATTTCGCCGATGGTACTCTGAAACGCCTCGACACCTGGACGGAAACCTTGGAGCCTTTGATGGTCTCGAACTAGGTTGGTTGTACGGTATCCCTCTGCATGGATGGGACAAGAAGACTCAAAAAATTGGGGAACTGATCAGGAAGAAATAGATGAAAGATGCTTGAAATTGGAGGTGGTGGAGTTTGTGAGGATGAAAATTGTACGCACTTTTGAAGCTCAAACTCCAAAATGTTTGGTTGGGTACTGAAGATGTTAGATCACAATTTGGCGGTTCTGACAACAACGAAGGTGGAGATGGCTAAGGATGACCACGGTGACAATGGGGAAAAGACACACACATGGTGATGGCAGACTGGTGGAACCCCTGATCCCATCCACCATGGCAGAAAACCTTAGGCTCTGCACCGAACCTGTGGATTTGCCAATAGAGAAGGAAGGGACCACTGAGCACTGTTAGAGTCATGGGACTAACATTAGGACAACGTCGTTGACTCCATCGATGGGTCTTACGAAGAATATATTGAAAAGATGATGGGATATCCTGCGGTCAGGGGTAGGGGTCTTCGGCCGAAGCAGGGGAAGAAGGGAGAGACCATGAGTCTTCAAGATGCCTCCTGTTTAAAGAGGCATTGTTGATGAGTTCAGGTAGAGTCTGGTCCAACTCAAAGGCCCAAGTCTTATCCCGAGCCCACAAACAGAGCCATGTTATTTCTAGTCCAAGTAGACCAAGCCCAACTCCCGGAGCTGGACCAAGCCCAAGTCCCAGGAAAAAACCTAGCCCAAGTAGAATAAGCCCAAATTCTAGAAATGGACATGGCCCAAGGAAAACTAGCCCAACAACGGATCCAAGTCACACCAATCGAAGCCCAATGGAGGATCTAGACCTACGACTTACCTGAGATCGATATCGTTGGGGAATTTTCAAGTCCCAGGTAGTCCAGATTCGTTTGGGACTCTCTCCCATTGTGGTGATGAAAATGGAGGGAGAAAGAGGGGAGATTATAGGTGGAGCAGTGGAGGGACCGGCATCTCCGTCGATGTCGAAAGATGAGGGATGGATCCAGATCCGAAATAGGAAGGGGCGGGGGATGAGTAGAACACAAGACGAAGAAGAGCTTCAATCAATGATTGTGGGCGATCCTTCGATTTCCCTAGAAGTGCAGATGAGGAGTGAAGATTCATAGAACACCTTGGCAGTGATAGTGAGGACTGAATTCGATGATGAAAGGGTTCTCCTCGTGAAGGCCCTATTGGGGATATCGTCATAAAACAAGACGGTGCAGCTAAAGGAAATTTTACAATTTTGGGAGGATGAAAAACGTGTGAGAGAAGAAGAAGCTCAAGTGAGAAGAAACAAGAAAAGGGATACAAAGCTCAGAAACCTCAATATTTAGTCAATTATGATTGTAATGTGGATTTGAAAGTCAGAATGGCGATATCAAGATCGTCTTAATGACGATTATGTCATGGAATGTAAGGGGCTTTAAATCAAAAGCCGAATGTTCTATTTCTACAGGAAACCAAGATGCAAAAGGTGCAGGAAAGAACAGTGAAAGCTGATGCGGAGCATACACCCTCCTTGCCATTTCCGTGATTGCTCCATGATGTTCCCGTGCTTTCCTTGTTTTTTTTTTTTATTATGTAGTTAATTTTTATTTTTTTTTTTTATTAAGGGTAGCTTAGTCATTGTTATTGTTTCAATTTTTATTTTAAGAAGGGGAAGTTTATATAAGCATTGTAAGCCTCATTGAGGCCTCAGATTATCATTGAATAAGATTTGAAATTTTCGAGCATACCTCTGTGGTGTATGTGTTGGTGAGGGACCAAGGGCGTGAAGTCAACCTTTTCTAGGTACTCTATCCTTCTTCTCCTCTCTTCCATTCTCTTCTTTGTCTTCTTCTCTTTTCTCCTTATCCTCTCTCTTTTCCTTTCTTTTTTTACTGTTGCCAAGACCCCTTCGAACCCTCTTCCTTCTATTGTGTCCCATAACCCCTCCCAAGCTTTCGTGACTTACCAAATCCCATCCCTGTTTTATCGCCACCCCTCCAAATCTCCATAACCAGTTTCGCCTTCCCCTCTCAAGGCACATGGCCCTGCCGCAACCACTGACCCTTCTTCTAGCTTCCACCAGTCCTCTTTATCCCACAGTGTCTTCTGTAACCCCTCGTACTCGAACCCCTGCTTCCACCCCTCTTTGCAAACCGTCTCTTCTTCCTCACGTGTGTCCTCTTTCGCTGCTTAAGTCCATTTGCATCACTTTTCCATTCGTATCCCCCTCTCCTTTTATTTCCTTTCTTTAAACCAGATGCCTTTTTAAGCCTATATGTCTATTTCATTTAAAAGCTTATCTACCCTTTCATAAACTCATTTAATTCCCCTACCCTTATATTCTCTATTAGATTTCCAAACATTACTTTGATTATTTGTGGTAAATTTATATTTAATTAATTGCAAGTATTAATGGATTACTTAATTTCAGCCCATTTTGAATTTAGGGTGCATTACTTTTTAATCTTTAGGGAATCACATTTAGGCATTTAGGTTACCCTTTTGTCTTGTCCTACATTAAAACCACTTTGGGGTGCGACAGTGTGGGGGGGTAGTTAAAGCTTCTCAAGGGACTTCTGGAGGAATATGAACGGTTTGGAATGCTAATAATTGGAAGTTAATATGTTCCGAAATCGAATCTTTTTCTACCTCGGTGGTTTTAGAGGATTTAGCATCTAGCAAGAGATTTTTGTTGATCAATGTTTACAGGCCTAATGAAGATTCGACAATAAATGAATTTTGGGATGAACTGTCTGAGATTAGGGGATCTAATTCTCTGCCATGGCGTGTAGGGGATGACTTTAATGTGGTTCACAGAATGTCAGAAAGAAAGGGTTGTAGAAGAATCTCAACAAGTATGCAGAAGTTTAGCAACTTGATTGATCAAATGGAGCTTGTTGACTTGTCGTTGGGAGGGGCTTCATACAATTGGTCCAATATGCAGGGGAACCCCAATCTTGCAAGATTAGATAGATTTCTGGTAAACATTGGCTAGCTAGAATGCTTCAATCAGACTGTTCAAAGGACGGCCCCAACTCTAGTATCAAATCACGTTCCTATTATTTTGAATTCCTAGATGGCCTCTTGGGGTCCTCCATTTCATTTTGAAATTGCTTGGCTCAAGGAAGAGGGGTTTATGGAGTAATAGAATTGGAGGCAAGAATTGAATCCAACGGGTTGGAAACGTTTTTGTCTTCATCAGAAATTAAAATTCTTAAAAGGAAGGCTTGGGGGGTGGGATAAAGCCAGAAAAGAAGCTAAAGCTCAATAGAAAATTTTGCTTCTTGAAACTTCAACAGATTACCAGCCTTGAAGAAGATGTTCTGTTTCGGTGGAAAATAGCTCGTATGAAGAAATTAAGGAGATTTTAAAAGGAGGTCTATGGGAAAAAGATTAGATGGAAGCAAAGATCGAGAGTTAAATGGCTCAAAGAAGGGCATAAGAATACAAAATTCTTTCAACAAATGGCAAGTGCAAGAAGAAGAAAGAACTGAATCCATTCGTTACAAATAAATGGGGAAACATTGGAGAATAGAGGTCATATTTGTGTTGAAATCATTGAATCTTCAAAAGTTTACATTCAGTAACTGATGGAGATAGGTCAGTTCCTTGCCCGCTTAATTTCAAGCCCTTAGAAGAGAATTATGCGTCGGCTTTAGAAGAACCTTTTAGTGAGGAGGTGAAATCCACAATCTGGCAATTGTGTGAAGATAGGGCCACGGGTCCTGATGGCTTCCCAATTTCGTTTTTCAAATGCTTTTGAAATGTGGTTAAACAAGATGTTCTAGAGTTCATCTTGGAACTCTTGGAAAGGAGTATTATCTCCAAAGATCTAGGTGTGTCCTTTTATAAGTTTGGTTCCAAAAAGAGACGGAGCCGCTAAATTGAATGATTTCCGTCCTATTTGTTTGTTGGGGAGTCCGTATAAAATTCTAGCAAAGGTGTTGGCTAATCAGTTGAAGGGTGTTTTTCTGCGGTGTATTTTGACAAATCAGAGTGGTTTTCTGGAAGGGAGACAACTAATTAACTTGGTAGTCGTGGCTCATGAAAGCTTGCATACTAAATCATATCAGGAGAGGCTGGTGTGGTGTGCAAGTTGGACTTTCAAAAAGCCTATGATAGAGTGGATTAGAATTTTTCTAGAGTTTGTTATGCAAAGAATGGGATTCGGCGATCGGCGGAGAAGATGGATTTGTTCTTGTATTGCCTCTACTCACCTGTTTATTATGGTGAACAGGAACCTGAAAGGATTCTTCAGGATGGGTAGGGGTATCAGACAAGGGGACCCATTATCTTCATATCTGTATGTTATGCTTGATGAAGCTCTCTCATGCTTCACTATGCTACTGCTCAGGCTCTAATTCACGGGTTCCATGTTGAGCACGAATCATGAGATCTCATCTTCAATATGTGGATGACACAATTTTGTTCCTCAAGGCAGATAAACGAGCTGAAGCTGGTAGTGGCAATCCTCTTATGGTTTCAGATATGTTCGGACTTGAAGATTAATTTCCTTAAGAGTGAGTTGATGGGGATATCGATTCTAGTTGGTCTGTGGAGCTGGAAGCGGTTTTGGAGTGTAAGGTATCGAGCTTTCCTACTACCTATTTGGCCTCCTCTATGTGTGGGAAAACCAAATAAAAAATGCTGGGATAAAGTCAGTGAAATGGGAGAAAAAGCTTCCAATGTGGAAAGTCAAGCATCTGTCTATTGGTGGGAGAATTATCCTTATTAAATCTGTCTTATCCAGCTTCTGGTAACTTCCTTAGCGTCTTCTGATGTCCTGAAGCAATGATTAGAAAATTGGAAAGCATTTAGAAAAGAATTTTGTGGAATAATGCTCAAGAGAGGAAATTCCATTTAGTTTCCTGGTCTAAGGTGACTAAACTCATTGAGGAGAGTGGGTTGGGGATCCGGCCGCTGCATTGCTTTTTTGCTCGCTCAGGGAAGTGGTTCTGGAGGAGGGGGGGGGGGGTGGATAATTCAGAATGGTTATGGAAGTCCATCACCATTGGGAAGTACAACCTAGGAAGAAAGGGGTGCAGGGTCTCATTGACTTCAAGACGAGCCTCAGGTTTTTGGAGAGGGGTTTGCTGTATATCCTTGGCTTTCGGGAGAACATCAGATATAGAGTGTATACCGGGCCTGAGGTCTATGTTTGGAAAGACAGATGGATGGGTGAATCTTCTTTTGCAGCCAGGTTCCCTCTTCTGTTCTCCTTTGCTTCTAATAGAGATGCTTTGGTTGTTGATTGCTATGGTATCACAATGTTGTATGGTGCCCACAATCTCAAAGGGGTTTGGAAGATTGGATGATGGAAGCACGGATGTCTCTTATGGATCTAAAAAACAACTTTCATTGCAGGGAGTGGGTAATGATAGAAGGATATGGGACAAAGATTCATGGGAATTTCAGTGTCAAATCCTTCTGCAGATTGCTCATGCGTTCCGGCAAAGTTCCTCATGTTCATCCGAACATTTAGAAGGGAGAGGCTCCCTTCAGGTAAAGGTTTTTGGTTGGCTAGCTAGAATTGAGAAGATTTTTGAGCATTGATCACTTGAGGCATTGGAGGATGATCATTGTTAATGCATGTCTTCTTTGTTTATCTAATGCGGAGTCAGTGAATCATCTTTTGTTGCACTGCCAATTCACCTATTCTATTTGGTGCCACTTTTTCTGTCTTTCAAGTATTGTTTTTTTTATTCCGGCGACTTGGTATTTGCTATGCAATGAAGTGGTTATTGTTGGGGGTAGTTCCTTCTGCAGAAATCTTTGGAAAGCTACAGCTTCGAGCATTGCTTGGTCAATTTGGTTAGATAGAAACAAGAGGATCTTTCAAGGGAAGACATCTTCTACAGCCCAAGTCATAGAGCTAATAAAATTTAGAGTCGCATGGTGGATGTTGGGGACCAAGTTCGTTCAGGGAATCAGATATTTATATGAACTGCACATTGGTCGATTTTAGAAGAATGATTCCTCCTCGTTCTCGGCAGGTATATTGGTTTCCTCCATAGCCTAATCTCTTTGATGGTAGTCATATGCGGGACTGTGGCTTGGTAGCATTGGAGGGGTAATTTGATGTGAATCGAGGTAGTTACACGAACGTGCCTCGATCATACAGGAAAATACGGGATTCCAAAATGCTAAGGTTGATGGATTCCGAACCGAATAACGATATTTAAATGGTTCCTTGCCAAGGAAGACAAATAGGTCCGTCGAAGCGAGCAAGCCCAACGAATTAAGTGTTATTACAGGCGATTCAAAATTAAAAGATGCAACGCCAAGCGGGATTAAATGTTCATGAATTTAACAATACTTAGGATATGCAAGTTCTAATTTGAAATCAACACATAATAACAAAGAATTAACACCACTTCGGGTACTTGTGAAACAAAAAATGGAGCTTTCCTTTGACTAGGGTCATGACCCTTCTTGTATATTCAATACTTAAACTTGAGTACAATTGGTGCTGCCGAATGTAGTAGCCAAAGAGCCTTTATATAGCAAAACTCAAGACTATTTTGGGAAGATAAAAGCTAGGAATTCACACTAAACAAATCCCCAATAGAATGGACTTGAGGTACCATCGTATGGGACTCCTAAGTGCACAATTAGTGGACTCTCATACGGATCCATCATTGTGCTACAAAGACCAATTAAAAGATAACTAAGCAACTGATAAACCAATGAAAATAATGGAAGAAAAAACCACTAAGTCTAGGCGTGCAAGCAAGGAGGAAAATTGGGAGAGAACTTAGGTGTTTGAATTTTGAAATTCAATTGGAAAGAAAGTAGGCGCATGGATTCTCGGGCTCCAAGTGACTCTACACTTATTCATGAAAACGGTCATAACTTGAGCTACGTAACTCTGATTTTGACGTTCTTGTGCTCGTTGGAAAGTTCTTTGAATAAGCTATCCACGTTTAGAATTTCAGAATTTTCCGAAT
This sequence comes from Chimonanthus praecox, assembly GCA_022113865.1. NCBI lineage: Eukaryota > Viridiplantae > Streptophyta > Magnoliopsida > Laurales > Calycanthaceae > Chimonanthus > Chimonanthus praecox. Next base: position 779,886 of record JAINRJ010000152.1, read on the forward strand.
TCATTTGATACCTAAAAAGTTCTCTAAAAGTCAATGTTTTTTTTTTAATAATTAATAAATTAAATAAAATGAGGCATCAAAGGTGCAAGTACAGAAAAGAAAAAAAAAAAAGATGCAAAGCAAAGAAACACTACTACCCGCAACCCCAATACACCCTCGAAGAAACACAAAAACTGACGCAACACTAAAAAGATCTAAGCTAAGTCAACACATTCTTTCTAGGCACGCAAGATATCATTGAGAGATATTCCCGAATTCCACAAGAGTAGAGGTCTATGATGTACACTTGGCAAAGACTCTTGTAAAAACAACTTCAGACTATTTGGCGTGATCCTAAAAGATTCTATTGTTGCATTTCCACCATAGGCTCCAAGAGCCACAATGAGGAGAAATTTGGGGAGACCGAAACAATGTCCCAAGCATAAGATAAGTCAGCCACCGTAAAAGGCATAACCCAAAGCACACCAAACTATTGCAACATTAAATTCCACACTGCAGAGGAGAAAGGGCAATGGATAAGGAGATGGTTTGTCGCTTCCGAGGCTTGGAGGCACAAAAGACAAGCACTAACGATGATTCTTCTTCTTTTGCGCAAGTTGTCTTGAGTCAGAATTTTCCCCAAACCCGCAGTCCACAAGAAACAAATAGCACGGGGAGGAGCTTTGATTTCCAAATGTCTGGGTTGACCATAGCACGAGTAGTCAACCTATTGTACTTGGTGAATGACTTGACAGAGAAGCACTCACAAGAAAGTCAATGTAGTTTTCAACCATTCGATTCAATCTAGATTTGTGCCAAGTGTCAACTCATCATGCCCCACCTGAGTTTCCTTCTTTCTATAGGGTTCCTAAACGTGTACCCCTCCACCAAGTGGGTCCACATGTTCTCAAGTGGTCCTTGGGCCCACGTTCACCAAATCTTCCAATTCGGGCCCTGGACTAACTAGTTTGGCCTGCACTTTCCACGGTCGAATACGAAGCTCCTTTCACGCTCGATTCTGGGATTGATTCCCACATCATAATTAGTGGGGTGTGGTAATTAGAGATCACTCTGGGCAAGTCTAAATTTCATTTGTTGGCACTCTCCCCAATAGTTCGGTGATTGAAGTTGAATTGCATGCCCTATGGAGGGGGACCTCGAGATGGAGGCATTGGGTGCGGCAGGGGATATTGGAAGGAGATTCCAAGGTAACTCTGGGTTGGGTTTCAGGAGGTTTATGTCCATGGTTATTCCTTGATAAAGCAGAAAAAAATTCGGCACTCAAATCTCTTTAAATGGCTTCTTGGTTTCTGGGGTTCCAAGAGCGCCTAATTCGGCAGTAGATGATTTAGCTAGGTAGGGTGTTCATTTGTCGTCTGATTTTGTAAATAGAGCTATGTAATTTCTTGGGTTGTTTGGGTGGTGGTTGTTTCTTCGCCCGGTTTTGTGGCCCCCCTTTTTTAAAGCTACTCTTTTTCCTTGTGAATAAAATAGCTATCTTTCAAAAAAAAATGACATGGTCCAAGGAAGCTTGAAAATTCAATTGGAAATTCATAGAGAGGGGTGACTACTCATACAGGAGATCATTATACCTCCCAATTTAGCCTTCCATCTAATACTTTGGGTTTGTACAATAATGCAAAAGTCCTTAGTGGAATTGGATTCTGGAAGTTTTGTGGATTTTTATAACCATGAGTGTCATCATCATCGTTGAAACTTTAGCCCCATTTATCATCAAAACCATGTGTATAGCCTAGAATTCCACATAACTCATATTACTGATCATCACATTTCCACAGAATTCTAATTCCCCAAGGAATTCCAGGCAACTAAATACACTACGAAGAAACAAATTTCTCTCTGATGAATAATTAGCCACTAAAGGCCCACTAGAGGAGCCAAGTGCTGCAAGTATTAGATAATTCTTATATCACAACATGAGAGGGCTATTTGTGGCAGAAGAATCACTTGATTCCTCTCAGGGCTAGTTGAAAGTGAAAATACAAAGATGAGTTGGCTATCAATGGGGTTCGAGAGATAACAACATTCAAGTCAACGAAGAAAAGTCAAGTAACAAATCGAAGGTCATGGAGATCCATATGCCAAGACGGGATGTGGTATAACTTTAGAAGGTAGAATTAGAAATGACCAAATTGCTGAGATCTTGAAAAAAAAACCCATTAGAAGAGAAGTTAAGGGAGAGTCGTCTAAGGTGGTTTGAATAAGTAGGATTCCAAAAATAGTTCCCATTTGAAGAATTGAAAACTACACGGTATAGGGAGAAGAGGGGGCCATTGAAAACCAGGAGAAATTTGATAAAAGTAAATAAACAAAAGAACATGATAGATTGTAGAGTGGACAAGGATATGGCTTATGACAGGTGAAACAACCAACCCAAGAGAGATAGGAAAGTGGTGGTGATGATGATGATGATGTCGATGTAGATATAATTGTATCACATTTTACATCTATCCTCCGGGAATATTGTCACTCCATATTTGAAATCCAAGGATTAATTACCAGACATGATGACGAAAGCCATCTCTCGCTATCAACTTGATGATGTTTTCAGCAAGCTGGGCTTGATTGATATCTTTGCACCAACTTGAGGGATAGTGTTATAGATATAGATGTAATTGTATTACATATTTTACATGTAGCATAGATAGAAACATATTTTCTTCCTTTTTCCTCCATCTCTTTCTTTCTTTTCTCCCTATTCTCATTCCAACAGATGATAACGTAAAAACAATCATGCAAGAAGAGATCTTCCTTCTTATCTACATTTTCGGCAGATTTTTCATACATACAGCTAATTATATTATTTTTCCACAATGGTTGAAGGATGCATCCAATTATCAAGAACTAACTGGTTTCAATCAATATAAAATGGCCTTTGAAATGTCTTTAATGCAGAAAAACATATTAGCAGCAGTTCCTTATATTCTTTAGGGCCCATTTGATTTTAAGAATAGTGTTAGTATAATGGAATGGACTAGATGAATCTGGGCCTAACCCAAGCCCAGGTTCATGAATTCCATTCAATTTTATTCCCTTTATTCCTGAAACCAAATGAGCCTCACCAAGGATCAGATAATTCCATCAACTAATCAAGTTATGCTTCAGATACACGTAAACTTTCAAAATAATTGTATCGAACTCCAGAATAATGCATGCTCAGTCAACTCATGAAAAGCGAACAGTTTATTCGTACCTAAAATTGTTGGCATTTGCCCAAAAATGCAGGAGAGCAAAACAAGCATACCACTAGGAAGTATACAGCCAATAAGAGGACCAAATTTGGTTGTCAGGAGCCCAACCTGTTTGCTTCAACAGCTACCATTGTAGGAATAAGGTTCAATCATGAAACCTTGTTTGTATGCAGAGAAGCTGAGGCTGCTGAAGCTTCTGCTATCAAGGAGACTGGTTGACGAGCCTGCAAACAAGCTCCTATGTCGAATGGGTTCAACTGAGATCCATCAAAAATGAGATTAACACCAGGCAGGACTACTTCCCTGCTATCAGCATCATCAGTTTCGGGTTTTGCTGGAGTTGGTGAAGGTGATTCCTCAATGGGCCTCGTTGCAGCCTCATATACAGGAGTGATAGCGAATGACCTAAACATAACAAATCAGAATCAAGTTTATTTTTCTGGTCAATATATGAACATAAATCTCAGATCTCAGGAGAAACTGATGATTGATAATTACTTTTTGAGAATTATATTTTCCTTTTCTATTTCTTTTGTTCCCTTATAATGATATTGATTCTTTTATCAATCACTTATTTAAAAATGTATTACGGGAAATCACAAAGTGATATGTTCACTATTAAATACACATGGAGAACAGAGAGATGTTGCACTCTTGGATGCAGGGTAATACGGTGACCACCTAGGGGTGAAGCCTGCCAATGGTTGGTATTGGTCCATTGGAAAGGTTTACCTTTGAATATATGGCGCATCAATATAAATTCTCAATTGGATCAATCAAACAATAAGAATGAACCATCCAGAACTGACACCTCCAAAGAGAGCATGGAGGTGTAGGCTATGATCCATGGACCTTTGGTCGCAGAACTAGCATCCATGAAAAGATGGGAAGAAGAATGCCATGGGAGCATTATTTTAAGCAAAAAAAAAAAGAGCAAAATGCTAAGAAGAAGAAACAAAAAGAAGATTTCAAGGGCCTTATGAAACAAAATCGCAGGTGTAATGTTATTGAAGGCCACAAAAGGATAGATTCAAAATATAATTTAAAGTGATCAAATTTTACAGAGCTTAAATAACATGGCTAGATTAATCCGATCAAGGTAATATTTATAGGTCATATTCAAACAGAGACCTTTTAAATGGATCCATCACCATCATTGGTGGACCCCATCCCTGTGCTGGTGAGAGGGCAAACATTCCCACCCAGAAAGTGCTCTGAGTATTTGATACAAATGGAGACTAATCATTATCAACACTGAAACATCTCTCTCATTTACCTGGGACAAATGGAGACATTCCCACAACTTGGAAGGCCTCTGAGAAGGTAGTCAGGATAAGGGATTCAAGAAAAGAAATACATAAGCAATACTACACATAAAAACTATATATAAGAAATTCATGAGAAGCATGTCCAGTATGCATGCTCTGTATAACTATCTACTGAAAACAGTATGGAAGGCACCCCAAATAAATAGCCCAAAAAACACCCTGACAGGAAGCAAAATCAAGAAAAATGGGCATTTGGAGAAACATATTCTAACTATACATTTTATAGGCCATTGAATCTATTGCCACTGTTATCTAACTAGATAGTTTCAGGGCCATTTGACATCAGCTGTATGCTCCAATCCCCACAGAGCACCAACTGCGAAGGCAGTCCCCACGATAGGGGTCTCAATATATTACAGTTTAGTTCATCCAATGTATCATTTCAGCTGAAAATTTATACACTTGTGAAGATAAATACCTAAGAATGCTACCATCAAAGCTTAAAATCTCAGTGCGACAACGTTGTCGATTAGCAAGCTTGAGCCTCTGATGTTCACTTAAGGTTTCAGATATAGGCGTTGACGGCTCCAAAAGAGGATTCCACCTTCCACTAGCATAGTTCATTAGTTGTTGGGGAAATTCTTTTGCTTGTTCCCTGTGGTATAAGATCTTAGAAGTGGGACCTGTTGCTTGGTACTCAGCACAGATTTCACGCAACCTTTTCCTTAAACCATGCATAGCATCATGATGTTCATTAAGTAAATCTGTTTGAAGCAGCTGTGATGAAACCACCCTTTCACAAATGCTAATGCAAAGTTTTGGGCTGAAAAGTGGAATCCCAAATTCCAGACTCAAAGGAACCCATTCATACTCTTCATTATCAGGAGAAAGTAATCAGCCTCTATTTCTTTTCGAAGCTTCAACAAGCGAATATAACCAATTGTCCTTAACTCCATCTCATTAGATATATCACTTATTACTGAGTTCAATTTTGTACTTTCCTCGGTGGAAAGTCCAACCTCCTTCCCTATATTCGGAATTGAACCATCAGAGTTCATCAGAGGCAATGGAATATCCACTGTAACAATCCTTCCCGACTCATCAAGGTCATCTTTGCTAAGGGGCTGCACGAGCACAGCTGAGTACTTCAAAAGCGAGTTTAAACAATGTAAGAGTATATTTCCGTTAACCAAGTTCCCTTCAAACTTGCCTCCTAATCCTCCGACTGTAGATCCATCCCAAGACCATATCAGGGCTTTTTCACAACTAGCCAATGGTGCAGGAAGCAAGCGCAAGCATTGGCCTTTCATTAGAACAACTGATAGAGGTCCATTGTGCACAGCAGAATACAATACCAGTTTCAGCCATGGTGTCATAGATGAATAACAAGGTGGACCAAAGTGGATGGGGCCTGCAGGTCCAGGTAAAACTGAAGTCGATGGAAGAGGAACCATTGATACAACGATGTCATAGTCACGATGAAATAAACGATCTAATGTTGCTGGTGCAAGTGCAGCCAAACTTTCACAACGTAGAATATTCACACAGTATTTCCTCCTCCTCTTTAAGATGCCCTTTTCAGGGTTTGAACTATCAGCTGATTTGAAATTTCCGTAACCAGGGAAATCCTGGTCTCTCTGCAGATCTTCATTTAATCCAATGGTGCTTTCCGCCACATTGCTTGTAAGAGATTCATGACAGCTTTCAGCAATGGAATCAATGGAACCCATCACCAACATTAGGTGTTTCAGGGTGCACCAAATCTGAAGTAACTTCATCCAGGACTTTCATTTCTTTCGTGTTAGAGTTACCAGACTCCATTGTCATGTTGACATCAGCTACAAGAGCAGCAGCTTCATCATGGATTGGAGATTGCATTATCACATCATGAATGTCCTCAACGACAGCATCAGTTGTTACTCCACCTGATTGCAGACACTCCAGTACACATCGAAGACTAAATGCATGATTGGCGAATTCCTGCAATTCTCCCTCAAATTTTGTTCCTTCCAATGTAGTCAGGTCCTTGCAAAGGTCTGCAATACTAGCATCACCTAACTTTCCCGCTTCATATAGTGTCACAGCATGAGATTTCAAGCCTGTAAAATGGAAATTAAATGAATGAACTATAACGCATGAAAATTAACATTAAAGTGCAAGACTGAACATATAGATAAGATGGCTGCAAAGAGCTGTCAAAAATATCAATGACATCAATCAAAACCTGGCAGCCGAATGCCAGAGAATAAATAAATGAACCACAATGCATGAGAATTAACAAGCATAAGACAGAACAAATAGATAATATCATAATATGGCTGCAAAGAGCTGAAAAATATTAATGATAACAATCAAAATGCAGCAGCTGAATGCCAGAGAATAATGAATAGTTAAATTTGGAAGTGCAGAGAGCTGTCCAAAGATACTTGAGCACAAAATGACTACACAAGCGCGCATGTGCATGCACATGCACACAGGCACACACGTGCATGTGTGCATGCACACTTGATGTTGAAGTAGGTCCCATTGCTACAGAATAAAATGGAGAGATTAATGAGGATATTGAAAATATAGCAAGTGCAGGTTGGTCAACTGCAGAAAAAAGCTGGTGGGGTCTTATGAGATCATCAGGTGCCACCTTGATTATAAGGAGTATAATCAAAAGGCCTTTGATAAGACAGAAGTTAGACCTGTATTGTTCAATGGAATGGAATGCTGTTTTTCTTTCTTTTCTTTTTTCGAGCCAGCGTAAAAATTATTTTAATAGAAACAAGCAAAGCAAACATACCACCAGGGGTTAAAAAAGGGTCACAGGTACGTATTAGCTGATACGGCATTATCGGCGATATGTATCAGCCGCTTTTCAGCTGATACGCACTCTCTCCTCTTCCTCCAATTTTTTTAAAAATTTTTTTTACAGAAAATTAGAAAACAAAGTGTGAGCATATTTTGGTAAAAAAATGTCATTTTCATAAAGCAATGTTTTAAAAACCCACTTGTGGATCAAACCGTCCTAGGAAAATTGGGTTCAACAGGGTTCAACCGAGGTTCAACCTTAGTCAAACTCGATCAATCCCGTAGACATCAGTATAGTAGCATACATAATATTAATTAACTAATTAATCAATTAGTTAATAAATACATAAATTTAAAATATAATAATATGCAAATAAATCTGAAATTTAAAATGTCAAATATAACAAATATAAAATATAAAAATTAAGAATTACATTTTTCATAAAAATATCTTGTTCGCACTAATTACAATTATAAATCACAAAATAGTTCAACAATTTAACACAATAAGTTCCAAACCTTTTGGAGGGTTATTGAGGGTCAACCACCTAAACTCTTTCAAATCGTGGGTCATTAAGGGTTTGTGAGGGTCTGAGTTTTGAAAAGGATTTAAAGATAATAACCAAACCGCATCAAGTAAAATTCGGGGTTGAACAAGGTTGAACCACTGAAAAGTTCATATTTTTCAAACACTATCATAGAGTATTAGATCCTTGGGAGCAAAATTTTTGATATAATTGAAAAATGGCCAAAAAATTTAGAAAATCGAAAACCAATATGAGGAAACACCTAATATGAAATTCATGTTCTCTAGGGAACCATAATATTGTATATCTTCTCTTACATTTCATGGTCTTTTATTTTGTACGAAAATGTTAGAAGATTAAAAAAATCACACAAAAACTCTACAAACTATATGAATCACATTAGTAGCTCTTCATTTAATTCCATGAACATTTGTATATCATTTCATTAATTTTTCCACAAGAAACCCCAAAATGAGAATTATCTTAGAAAATCTGGATTTCATGATTTTTTAAAAAGAAACTCGGAAATTCACACAAACACCCTACAAACTATATCACATTAAGGCATCTCCATTCAATTACATGGACACTCAATATCATTTCATTAATTATATGATAGAGAATACAGATAAAGGAGTCTGCTTGATCGCAAGCTGGATTTGACTTAAGGATTTGTTTGCTCTCATAACAATGTCTTGTTGGGCAAATACAAGGCCACAGCCATGGCCCACCAACAAGGATTCATTAGCAAAAGATGCCATGAGAGGTTTACTTCATACATCAAACAACAATAAAGAGGGCACACTCAGGCTTTCATTCTTTTTTGTTTTTTTGAATATCATGGGTATCCTGATGTGGGCATCATCAAGGATTCGATAGAGGACAAGATTGTGTCATTTGCCGTGGATTATTACGACAAGTTCTACGGTGGCAAGGTCAAGGGGAAGATAGCTAATGAGAGCTACCAGTTGTTGGGCTTATCGCATGTGGACCCCACAAATGATGTTGGGACCCATGGACCCACCAATAAGCCAACTCAGCCCTCAGATGTGTCAAGAGGCGTCGAACTTGGCAGCCAACTCAGCAAGGCATAAGACCGTGTGCAAGACTACTCCAAAACCGTGTGGACTCATCAACTCCACTCGGATGGGGACTACTACTCACCAACTGACACATTCACTTCCTTGAGCGAGCAACTCATTGAGTCCCACTTGGATTCAGTCACCAAGGACGTGTGAAGTTATGGGACAGCCAACTCACCAACAAGTTGTGATTTATTATTTGTTTTTGTTCTCTTTTTTTATGGGTTAACTAGATTGTAATTAGAGTTAAGAGTAAGTTAGGGTTAGGGTCTTGAGTTTAGAAGGCTATAAATACATGCGTACTTGGCCGAATTTGGAGAGCCAATATATGGAGTTTTGAATAAAAAATTATACTTCAAGGGTGAATTTCGAGTAAGCTTAGTAAAGCTTGATTTATCTAGCAATTGGAGTAAAGTGCATTCTCCTCTTGTGTTCAAGTAAGTTATTTTCTTTGACTAGTTTTGTTTGATTGAATCAAGTGCAAGTTTATTTGATTTCACTGGAGCTTAAGCAAGTGTATTGCTAAGTCTAATCGGACATTTTAGTGTGCGATTCGGCTGTGTTTTAAGGTCTCTAATTCAGTCCAACTCAGCCCCAACGTGACAGAGTTTTGGGCCATCAAAAGGACCAAGTTTAGTTGCTGTTTTGAGCCAGCAAGTGGACTGAGTCAAGCCATAATTTGGGCTGTGTAAGGCACCCAAATACAGTCATTAAGGACTGGTTTTCTTCAGTGTTGAACAGCAGCCATCAGTCCATTGATCATCCTACATTCAGCCGCACATTATTGGGTTTGGTTTGATTTAGATAGTGTTTGATTCAATCAACCAATCTAGTCTAAATCGGACTTATTTCACCAAAGGGTTGTGTTAGCTTCCTGTTTGGCTTGTACCAATTCCGGGTGCCACCGGGATGGGTCTGTTATTTCATTGTGGTCTAAGGTTGGGTACCCTACCCCTCCCTATTGCAAGTGAGACTAATCCCATGAATACATGAAATCACCCGCAAGCTTCATGTATCGGGTAACTCTTAAGGAGAGTCGAACCCGAAACCTCTAGGCTGCGTTTGGATGAGGGGTAAATTTTACAGGGGTTATCTCTGAGTAGGGGTCTCCCTTGAGTAGGGGTCACCCTTGAACAGGGGTTACCCTTCTCTTGTTTGGTAATTGCAGTGGTAAAGTAAAAAAGTTATCCTGAGGGTAAAAAATCTTGTTTGGTAATTGTAAGCAGGGGTAACCTGAAATATTAACAATTTTATTAGAATTAATATTTTTTATTAAATCTATAAATATAAAAAATAAAAAATTATGAAACATAATTATTCAACAACCTCATCAATTAACAATTATTTTAAAATATTTTTGCTCCGTAGGTGCAAAGAGGGGGGAAAGAGGGGTAAAGAGAGGCAAGGGTTTCATGAAAACCCCCATGGTCCAAAGGGTTTTCAAAAGAGGGGGAGGGGGGGGGGGTAAAAATTTGAATTTTTACCATCACCCCTCCATTACCAAACAAGGGTAATGAGGGTAACCCCCCTGTTACCCCCCATCCAAACGCAGCCCTAGTCTATTCATAGAAGCTAAAGCCAAATGAGCTACACCCGTGCGGGTCATTGAGGCTTTCTTTGTTGTCCTAAAAGAAGATAACAACCCAAGTTTCTCTAGTAGATGTATCATGTGTAGAGGTTGTCTAATTTTGCAATATTTACCTTATATCCTGGGCTCCTGTAAATTGGTTCAAGTGTAGAGAGCGACTTGGGCAACATTCCCAGCCCAGAACAAAAAATTGATGACACCTTTTTCCTTTTGCCATATGTTGGTTGAACTGGAAAGGAAAAAAAGACACCACTTAAGACACATGAAAGGATTTGCCATTATCATGTAATCAAACAAGCTGCCGTTTGCCAAATGGACTTCTGCTTAACTCTTTCTCTAGGATGACTCTAGGGACATCTTTAGGGCTTTCCCTTTTTCTATATTAATCAAGCTTTCTTTCTCTTCACTGGAGTGATACATGCTCGGTGTTCAATGCATGTTTGTTCTTTGCAATTTTCCAGTAAAATTTTAATCTTTCTCTTCAGATGGTAACGTGATGAACCCACGACCCCTATGGTCACAACAAAGAGCACTTACCAACTGTGACACAGACTTGTCAGAAAGTTTACTTGTTACCTTTAAATAATTTTTTTTAAAATATAGCTTAGTCAGAGATTATTATAGACAAACGCATCACACGATCTCTTAGCATCTTATCTTTAACCGAAATTTGAGAGCTTTAGAACAAGAGAGTTGTGAGGACTTAATTCAAAGGCTGAATGCTTTTCCTTTAGCAGTTGATGAAGAGGATGATTTGCTTTGGGTGGGTGACTCCTCGGGTATGTTCTCTGTGAAGGCGTTAGTCCACTCAACCCTTCATCAACACAACGAGGAGGAGCCTACAACGGACCTGGCCTGGAAGGGCCTTGCCCCTCCTAGAGTACAAACTTTCGTGTGGTGTGTTCTAAAAGGCAAAGTACTGACAATGGCAGAACTTAATAGAAGAGGGTTACTTGGGGTGGATAACAACCTCCATTGCATATTTTGTGGCCATATGGAGGAGGATATAGATCACTTGTTTGCTAATTGCCATGTGGCTAGGAAGATGTGGGCAAGCCTAATTGATATGGTGGGGGTATCATGGGTGTTGGATCGCTCATGTGCAGGAATCGTCCGAACGTGGAACATTAGACACTCTAATCCCAAGATAAAGGCGGTTTGGAATACTATTTCATCAGTTGTGCTTTGAACAGTGTGAAAGGAAAGGAACACTAGGATTTTCGAACTGAAGGAGACAGAAGAGAATGATCTTATTCAAAAGGCTAAATGGAGGCCTTACACTTGGCTTCTGTCGGGAACAGAATTCAATGGGTTCAGAGCAGTTGACTTCCTCTCTTCTTGGGACGGCTGCCCCAGCAGGGGGTAAAGAAACACATAGTCAAAACTCCTTAGCAACCCCCTCAAGCAGATACCTTTAAATTTGATGTCGATGGGGCTACCAGAAGAAAACTTGGCCCGGCCGGTATTGGTGGCGTGTTGCGTGATTGTAATGGGAGGACGTCGGTGGTTTTCTCTGAATCCATAGGAGAACGTGATTCTAACGAGGCAGAACTTCTTAGTATTAGGAAAACTTTGACCATCTGGTCCTCAATTGGAAGGGGTAAATTGATCATTGAAGGGGACTCCACAAATAAAGTAAAGTGGGCGGCAGGGTTAAAAAGACCTCCATGAAAATTGATCACAATAGTATGAGAAATTAGAGCTTTATGCTCAGGAACGGAGATCATTTTCGAGGCAGTCAGGAGGTGTTGGTGACTTCGTTGCCAAAAATGGGGTGGACTCTAACACCACGGGCGTGCTTTATCTTTGAGGCTTCTTGGGGTGTTTGGGCTTTTGTTTATGTTGGAGGGCATTTCTTGTACTTCTGTACTCTTCTCTTTGTATTTTGCTTTCTTCTTTATGGCTATCTTGGGGTTTATGTCTCTTAGACCCTTGTTTGGCGTCCTTTGTAAATTCTCTCGTCATTAATATATTTTCTCTTGTTACCACTCAAAAAAAAAAAATAGAGATTAGATTCTGAAAACAAATTATGTACCTATGGTATACAAACATAACATATGTTAGCATTAGAAATCATAAGATAAGCAGTTTTAGCAAAAGTTCAAAATCAGAAGCAATCTCAGAATGATCACAATAGAAAATTACAAGAAGTGAATAAATGGCCCAGAAAATGTCATCTGTGAATAACCAAACCTGGTGAGACGGAGCCCATCATCAGATAAGACGTTATATTAGCATCCACAAGTAAAGCAACACGAGTTGGGCCAGCCCTAGAGTTTTCTGCTCCCAAACCATCCCCTTGTGGAACAGCATTACCATCAGCAGAGACGTTTGCTGAACTTAAACTGGCATGAGAAACATCATCTTCATCGCTAAGCATATTACTAGGAGAGCCAGGTAAGCTTGAATCCTGAAGAACAGATGCTGGATCAATTACTTTAACAGCCCAGCCCAATCGACAGGCAAAAGATGCGGCAGCCTGCAGCTGAGAAAGGTCAGCCTGTAGTGTAGAAGCCAATTCAGCAACAGTAGCGTTCTCACTCGAAACCACAAAAACAGCATATAGCAACCTGGATAGACTTCAAGATGTTAGGACAACTGCCTGCAAGGACAAGCATATTTGTGGAGCATCCAAAGTATGCAAGAATTTTTTTCGAAAGGGTTGAGTGAAAAAGTAGAACTTGAAAAACCAACCTTAAATAGATTGGACAAAGGCTTTGATGATGATGGCAACAGAGAATCCAAGATATAAAAGTGAATTTATTACAGAAACTTTAGGGAGGCTTTAGTAATCATTTCTCTTACAGAGGTTGTTCATCTTATATGACTGGAAATTACATGATTGGGCAAAATGCATCATGGACCACTTGGATATGAGGATTGTAGGGAAATTCCCAATCTACTCATCATATCTTTGTGAGATAGATACAAAAAATCAATGCCAAATTCAAGGTCCAAAATCTTAATGATAGAATGATCTAATGTGGATGAAATTTTACTCATACACTGTCCATCTCATTTTACACATCCTACCCAATCATGTACTGGCCCACTTACAAAAGTAATGAGTGAGGTCCCTTCTTTGGGAGGCTCAGGCAGTCACCCTAGAGTTTTTTAGTGTACCATATTAATATTTCAGAATCCCTTATGATTTAAAATTGCTCCATTGTGAAATTTTCCTTTTTTAATTTAGCCTTAGCTTCCCTCAAAGCTATAAGGCTATGATCTGTTCTCTGTCTCTTTCCGAATGTATCTGTATTACCTCTTAAAATGATGATGATGATGATGATGATTAAAAGAATATATCAGAAAACTTTCATAGAGATGTTGTGGAACTTACTCTTCAATAGGATCTTCATAAGATTGTTCCCTGTTGGAGACAAATCCTTCCAACCTGGACACTGCATCATAAAATAAAACATCAAAATTCAGATGTTCAAGGAATAAGAAAACAGTATACGCACAACCAAAAATCTGGATAAATTCAAACTCCAATTCCAGAACATCTTATTCTGAATTAGTTAATTGATATAAGACACTATTATGTATGTTTACTTAAATGAAATAGCCCTATGTAGTGCATAATGTCCGGAGTGGTCCAATTAGACTATGGATTGAATTTACCTAATTGAGCTTATAAGGGGGGAAAAGCATTCAATAATTTGTGTATGGTGAGAAAAGCATGCAACACAATTGGTAAGTGGTCATTGTTGCAGCCATAAAAGTTGCAGTTCAAGTCATATTACCATCTGGACCTTCCTTGGGATTGGATGTATCTTTTGTCCAAGTGAGTCGTATAGCAAATGGGGTTACAGATTTCTTTGCCAAACATGGAATTAACAATCCAGAGTCCGGGGTCATCTTTCTTTGAGCAAGGTGGGCCTCAAACAGGGTTTTTTTATATCTTTGTGGGGGGTTATATTGTAGCATGTTTTTTCTTTCCTGGTCTAACTCTTTTAGTCCTCACTCATTTTGATGGAATGATTCTTTTCGTACTTGCTTTCTTTAATTAATGAAATCTTCTTTGTTACCACTCAAAAAAAAAAGTCATGTTACCATCTCAAAAAATATAAAGACTAAGTAAGATGGTCAATTAATGGTTGCCATCCATTGTGATGTAGCACACGTGCCTAGTCACGAATGGTCCCCACTTCTATTTTTTTTAGCACATTTATTAATTTTATTTTCTTCTAATACAATCTGTCCTTGTTCTAATCCAACTTGGACACTCATACAGTGTCCTCGTTGGAGTCCAGAGAGTCCAAGTGTTTGTGGTAGTCTAGTTTAGGGTTTTATTATTTTTCTATGTATACACGGTATTACGGCAGGAGGGGGACCTCTCTCTCAGTGAATGAAAATCAGAAATTAAAATTTTCTACTATCTTTCTATCTTCTACCTTCTGCCGCTGCTGCAGACCTCACCGCTTGGTGGCCGAGATCCAGCCTTACTACCGTCGCCGGAGCCTGGGCGTTATCCCAAGCCTGTATCCCTGTTCTTCTTCCCCCTTTTCTCCATCTTCCTCTGTCTTTCCGCCATACAGCAGCACCTTCGTCCACCTACTGCCACCTGAGACTGCCCAAACCTGCACCAGATTCCATCGCCAGACCAGGCCCTCAACCAGCGAAGGTTCTGCCACATGTGCCTTCACACCTTCGCTGGCTGCCAACCAAACCCTGCTTCTACCATAATTTCCATAATCGCTGGCCCTCAACCCTGCTTTCACCATTTTCCCCATCTTGTAATTTCCCAATATTTCCAACCTTTCGCATACAACCTTAGCTTTTGGACCGATTAATCCCCTTTAATTCCACCTCTCTTCCCAAGCAGCACCCACTGTACCCATCCTTATTTTATTATTTCTTCCCATCATTCAATGCCCTCATTAATGCCATCACTTCCTTGTCCCCTCCACATTCCCAACCATCATTAATATCCTCACCTTTTTCCTTAATTCCCAAACCATCCCTTTCCCTTCCATCTTTCATATGAATTATTAGCGGGACCCGATTTTAACCAGGCTGACCTCCGTTGACCCGTGTTTATCAGGTTTGACCAAGCTCCTTTAAACCACTACTACTTCCGCTACGTCACATTGGATGTTCATATTTGTATTTATTGGGCTTTTGGTATGTTTGGACATCAATTGGAATTGTTGGGCCTGGTCTTCTTCGAATTTACTTCAGGAAACTGGCACTTCTATCAATTCTCTGTTGAGTAGTTTAGTATGGGTAAGTTTAGGACTTTTAAACTTTGACGCGATTGCATTTCTCTGAAATATAGACAATGATGTGTATCTTGAAACAAATATTTAAATAAAAAAAATCAAGAGAGAAGAGAATACAGCCTACTCAAGTTTGGGAAATTAAATATCAATTTCCTTCTAAATTTCTAGCCATTCTACGAAACATATACACTGACTGATGAATTTCATATTCTAGTGATTTTGAGATAGTCAAGACTTGTCCTGATTCTTGGATATCAGAAAAGTAGCTTTTTGGTGTTAACACAAAATAGAAAATATAATCATCATTGGCTCGATTGCTTCAGTGATGTTTGGACCCCTTCCTGGTGATGCATATGAGGCTTCTATGTATTGGGAAGCCTAAGAAGGCTTTTTAATATCTGATTGTAGAGCATTTCAAAAAAATAAAATAAGAAGGGGGGAAAAAAAAAAGCCACATCATTAAGGATAAACGCCCTACTTTTCCCAGCTGCATTCATTGTCACCATCAAAGATATTTATCCCATCTATACGATGTTGGTACTCAAAACTTGATTTAGCAAATTGTTTTCCATGGGCCAGATGCCTTTCTTTTGGCCAACACATAACTTTTTAAGTCAAATTTATATTCATTTCCTATATATAATCTCCTTGCCTTTAAATGTTGAACTAGTCAAAATTATATTCACTTCCTATATACAATATGCAACATGTTTCTAGTCATAGGGCAAACATCCATGATGTTGACCAGCAACGATCACCCCAAGGATTTTGTAACTTTAGAGATTGAGGTTTCAAGTCACACCTCAAAAGAAATGCTGTACTGGGCTGATGTTCATACAGTGAACAAATTATTTCCAAATGATACACAAATACTAAAAAATTAATATAGTCCATTTGTGGGTTTTTTAGGAAAAATAACATAATCCTTGCCTACATGATGCCTGTATTTTGACATTGCTATAGACAGGCATGAAAAACTACATGCATAAACAGATTGGCATAACAAAGTATTTCATTTAAAAAAGGGCAAGAAAGAAAGTGTGTATGTGTGTAAGATATACCTTTAAACCGGTCATCAGGATAAACAGGGACATCAAAATAGATTAACCCTCGTCGATAAAGACCCCTTATAATGTCAGGATCAAAAAGAACAAATGCATTTGCTTCCTCCTTGCAGACTTTGTCTATTGTTGCCATTTCTTCTTCAGTGAGTTTCTACAGTAATAAAATGAAGTAAATATTAAATCAAGCATGGAAGCAGAAACCGCAACTTGTGTCCACATGAATAAAAATCTTAAATGTGAAAAAAGTGATATGGTACTACTTTGAATGTGATACATATTGAATTACAAATAATATAAAATGATCCTACAGGTCCGAACATGCTTGTTTTATAGATTTGAACTAAAAACAACATTGATATTATTTGTCACCTTAAATTCTTCCAATGTGAAGTTAACGAGGCCAACACCCCACCATGGTTCAATTGGAAAGTCTACAGGTTGTGTAGGCAATAATTCCTTTGCAATTGACTTGTTTAGCTTCCACATGATTTTCTGAATAGCTCCAAGAGAGGACACAATGGTCAAGTGAAGCAGTGTAGTCAAGAAAGCTCAACAAACAAATAAGAGAACATAGAAAGTATGATAAAAACCCAAACTGACAAACATTAGCAATGTATAAAGCTTATTAGAGATGTTGCAATAACATGATATCTATGCCGTATTTCATGGGGCGGTATTCATTAAATTGAAAACCAGCAAAAAATCATCTAAAAGAATTTATGACTAAAGATAAACATAGATATGCATTTCTATCATTGCATGGAAGCTTTTTGCTATCCAAAGGAAAAATGGAAACTTTCTAATGCAAAATAAGAAGATACCTTAGACCTACACTTGTTCATGATATCTATAAATTCGTTCCTTCCTATTCCAGTAACTCTTAAGGCATCTGCAGCACTGAAATTTGGGATGCTATCATATGGTTGCTCTGCAAGTATTAGAAACAACATAAGGCTTCTAAAATCTTTGGAAAATAAACATCATTCATCAACTATCAAGCCGTCTATCACATCTATCTGTGCTTGTAACTTGGAACTCATAATTGGGATTTGCCAAATTGTTTTCCATGGGCTGACTGCTCATATCAAGCCCTCCTTTGTTACATAAACAAAAAGAAAAAGGGTTCCTCAGTTAGATTATGATCTTGTAGATAGAACAAAAATGGAATGGATAGAGCCACAACATATAAATCAGTCATTTCTTTGGCAAGAGATAAAAAAGAACAAATAACCAATACTTACAAATTTTATCAAACAAACACAAAAAAAGATACTGTTGACATGTGACACCCACAATGATGCCCAGCTAGGCAGGCAGATCTTCATTGCACTCCCCCCAAAAAAAAAATATTATATAAATAAATAATAAATAAAGAAATGATTTCCCCAATTATCAAGGCCACATGATGCAGGACAACTAATAGAGTAATCCAAAATGCCTAATTTGGTTCCCTAAAAATTAAAAAGGATGAAAATAATGCACTCTAAATCTAAATGAGCTGAAATTAAATTTCAATTAATACTTGCAATTAATTAATATAAAATTACCACACATAATCATGCAAATATCAAATAAACTAATGTGCTCAATGAGAATAAAGGGGTCCACAAGATAATGTATTAAGTGAATCAAAGGGGCACATGGGTTAATAAATTGAAAAAGTAGGCATATAAGAAATTAAAAAAAAAAGGGTACGGAAGAAACAAAAGGGGATGTGTATGGGCTAAGGGTTACGGAATAGAGGGAGATGTATTAGGGCTTCACGATTGCAGTAAAGGTCCCTTTTCTCACTTGCGGCGGAAGAAAGGAAAAAGAGAAGACCACGGCAACAACAATGGGAGGGATAATGGGATCGGACAGTGATGGAAAAGGAGAGGATGAACTCGTGATATCAGATCTGAGCTTTGGAGAGGGACCAAAAGGTCAATGGAGGAAGCGATATTTGGGTTTGGAAGGGGTGGAAGTTGTGGAGATTTGGTAAGGGTTCGGCTGGCTGTAAGGAAGAAGGGGACATATTTTGGGTTCGGGAAAATCAAAAGAAAACGAAGAAGATGGGGAAGAAGAAGAGAAGAGAGAAGTAGAGAAGAAAATAGAAGAAGAGAAGAATCGTACATGAAGAAGAAGGTGGCCTCACGCCAAAAGGAATCGCTCTAATCTCAATCGCACAAGAGGTTTGCGAAAATCTTTCTCAAATTTTATTCATATCATCTATCGTATCTTTGCCTCATTGAGTCTACAACTTATATAAGCTTTGTCCTTACAAAAAATAAATCCTTGCTCAAAAAAATAAAAAAGCTATGGAAATAGAAAACCACGAAAATAGCAAAAAAAAAAAACGAAAATGGAAGGTGCTTGTTGATCCACCACACCACATTCGACTACCACCTACAGTGTTCAAGCTACACCCATCATTCGATAGCCAGGGTCTCCTGCCCCTATTTTGAATGTTTATCTTCGGGACCTTGAAAACTACATTACATATCATCATCATCATCAGCTAGTAATCCCATCTATATGTAATCATACACTTACTTTTCCAAATAACCCTTTAACAAACCATACCATCAATCACTCCATAGTCTAATATGTCGTTTTTTATCCCTTCCCTTCATGTTTTCGAAGGTTGGTCTCTCCTCCTAATGCCTTCAATCTGCATCCTCTCCACTCTACATAATGGGGTTGTGCTTGGTCTTCTACTCACATGACCAAACAATCTCAAACGAATCTCTTTATTTGTCATCTATCGGAGTTATCCTAATGCATTCATTTCTAACTCCATCTTTTATAGTTAAATCACTCATTCAACGTAGCATATGCATCTCTGTTGTTATGACTTTGTTTACTTGCCCTTTTTTCATTCCCAACACTCTGCTACATAAAGCATCGCAAGTCTAATAAATGTATTATACAATCGTCCTTTTAAGCGAATGGAGACTCTTTTATCACATAAGAAGCTTTACTTAAGGATCGGGAAATCTCTTTCATCAAGGATAGCAGATCGGCTGATGGTGTCGCAGACTTCTTCGCAAAACAAGGAATAGACTCAACAAGACAGGGTGTTTACTTTTTGTGACACAGAGAGATAGTACCTTTGGGATGGAATCTTTCTTTTGTTATTTTGATCTTATTTTGGGACATATGGGATCATTGGTCAGATGACTTTGTATTTTCCTTTCTCTTCCTTGGGTTCATTACTCCTGAACCCATGTTTTTCTTTCCTCCCTCTGTACTTTTTCCTCTATTAATAAATTCATGTTACTGCTCAAAAAAAAAAAAGACCCCGCTAGCTTGTCTAAATTTTGTCCACCCCCGCTCCTCTCTTATTTGTTATATCTAAGTCGAAACCTCCTTTCTACCATAGAGCCCATGTATCTAAACTTATAACAATGTGCATCTACAGAGTTAGCCTCACTATCGTCTAACCCACTAAATTACATAATCCACTCAAATTTATTTTTGGAAGCTCCTTTCAATCTCCAATACCCGCTAGAATGGTGGTGGCACCAGGTGGTCCACACAAATCTATAGTTCACATAATTCTGTGAGCTACATACCCATGGTGGCTGGTGAAATTATTTTAGAGAGGAAAGGACCGAAAATAACAACAAGGGAGAATGACTGTGAGTTGTGACAGAAACAAGAGAAAGAAATTGAGATTTTTTTTTCCAGCTGACCATTGACACAACCTCATGTAAAAAACCAATGGCAAAGCTCTACAACACTTTAGAAGTGGGAAAATGGTCCTGCCATATCCGGGAGTTCAACCAAAACCATATTTAAATAGTTTTGTCCTGACCCAATCTGAACTTTAGGTTTGGGCAAAGAATCTGACTATGATGTAACTCTATATTTAACTCTAAGCCTCTTTCTAGTTTGAAGAAGCATAAATCTGCAAATGTCAAATTTTATGGGCAAGAATAACAGCAAGCACATGATAAGATAGAAAAATGATTTTCTTTCACTTTCTTCAACCAATTGAGAAATACCAAGGTGCTGTTTGCCATTTTCCAGCTGATGGAAAATGAAGAGCGTAGAAAATGAGGCCCTTCTCTCTTCTTCAATGGAATAAAGGCTCTTTGCCTTTGTGACAACAAAAATGACCTTTTCCTATTCTTTCAAAGAAGAGGAGTGAGGGGAGGTGGGTTTTCCTTGTTTTGTAAGTTTTTTACGTGAACAATAAAAACATCAGTGCTGCGTTTGGATGAGGGGTAAATTTTGCAGGGGTTGGTAACCAATTATGAATACCCTTTGCTTCAAAAGTGGGAGTGGAGGGGTAAACAAGAGTAAAATTGAGATTTTTACCCTTACCCTTTAGTTACTAAACAAGGGTAATAAGGGGTAACACCTCATTCCCCTTACCCCCCTCATCCAAATGCAGCCCAGGTTTCCATGGCCCGACACAGTGCTGGATTTCAAGGCACTCATTGAATGACGCAGATAAAACCCAAACATATTTTTTTTGGTTGAGTGGCATCACTCAGTAACAAATAAATTAAATTAAAAAGAAAAGACAAGTGGCATGTCAACTACTGAAACAAAACTCTTTTATATAATAGAATGCAAGAAAATTGTTTCATGTCATAACATAAAGATGAAAGTGCAAGTGATTACCATTTTTCATAACCTCAAATATCATGTCACAATAGTATCTGAAAGGTGACACCCGCATTACACGGCAAACATACTCAGCAAGGTGATAAGGAAACAACTGCAAACACAACAGGACAAGTGACTTCACTCAGGTGTCAAATTTTGCAGATAATTTACACCAACTAATTTTAATAAATACCATGCAGTTAGAGGACAAAGGACTAACATGTGCCTCATTGATAAGCCCATAGAAGCAAAAGATCGAGATCAAAGGTTCAAAGCAAAAGGATCGAGATCAAAGGTTCAATTCTAGCTTAACCCAAGGTCCTCCTGCTGCATGGTATCACCATAACAAGGAATAATAATCACAAGATTTATAAAAAGCAATCCTTGCAATCCCTAACATTTTTAAATAGTCACTAAACCATGAAGCTAACAAAACCCAAATTATTTCAAACCGCACCCCTAGATTCTTACGCAAATAACGCATCATCTCTTCATAATATTCCCCTTCCTTACAGACTTTGCGAGCAAAACAAGTATTCCATTGGAGCCGTTTCTTGATGCAATGGTCTATAACCCTGCACTCAATTCATGCAAGACACAGCTTATAAATATTCATTCAAGAAATACACATTACAAAAATGAAGAAAAAGGACAATTAACATAACATATTAAAACAACTTGAAATTGATTGAAGGTGCAAGGTAACAGAAAACAGCATATTCAAAAGACCGGAGGAAAAGAAACAAATTAAAAAAGGAAAACCATGGAGATTCCAAAACTGGTCCTAAGCTATCTGCAAAATGTTTAGGTAGCATCTATATCATACCAAAACCACACAAGTAATGATTTTTTCCACAGCATGTCAACCTTTTTTATTGATTTTCCTTTGCAAGGTCAAGATCTCAGGGAACATATATGATATTCTAACTGCTCAAAAAAAAACATATATGATATTCTAGCACAAGAGAAAAACGAGCAAATAATAATTGAACAGGAAAATGAATTTAACTTATAAATGAACGAAAGTACTTGTGGCCAAGAAGGGAATGCAGAGAAGCTCAGAAGTGAAGCTGAAGGAGACAGAATGAGGGATAGGATTTAAGAAGATAGAATGGAGAAGAAGATGAAATGAACCTGGGAGGCGCTGGCGATGAACAAAGCTCAGGTAAGGAGAATGTAACAACCCGTCTCTTCAGCACAATATTGTCCGATTTGGGTCCATAAGGGCCCACACGGAGTCGCATTGGCCAACCCCAAAACTGCTCCCAAAAGGCCTTGTGATGTAGGGCACGGAAGATGCAGCACAAAGATTTCACTTTTATTTATTTTTATTTATTTCTTTATTTCTTTATTTATTTATTTCTTAATTAGCAAGTAGAATTTGTTATTTTCGTTTGGGATCTTAGCAGCCCAACTTTAGTTAGTTTCCTATTTGATTTAGGAGTCTTAGTTTAACAAGGAAGCCAGGTCAGTGGCTTCCTAGTTGAGTCTTTTCCTATTTTTGTTTGGATTGTTTTATTATAAATACATGTACCCATAAGGGAGTAAGACACACAATGAATATTCAATGAGATTATCTAAGGCATAGCCATTTCCTATTTTTCTTTTATCTTTGTTTTCCTGCCTAGTTGCAGGTTGTTCTACATTAATTGGTTCAGAAACAAGTTCTCTATATCTCTATTATACAGAGACGTTCCTGTTCCAAGACAGGTTCCTGCGTTTTCAGGGACGATCGTGGTCTCGATCCCCGCCATCTTCGCCAAATCTTGGCATTATCCCAGGTACAATCTACCATCTCAATCCCCATCCTCCTCCCTTTTTCCCACAGACAACAAAAAACTACCAAAAAAAAAAAACAACCAAATATACCAACCTCTTCGAGCCAGCCTTGTTTCCGCCTCCCCTCTGTGTCGCCTCCTCTGCTACTGTTTCGCCTCTGCTAGCCGTCGCCTCCTCTTGCTGCTTCCTCTTCAGTACAGGTACAAGCCCCTTTCCACCTTCCCTTTCCTTTCGCTTCCGCCTCGCTCTTCTATTCCACAACATGAAACCCACTCGCGATCCTTTTCTCTTCCCTGATTCTCCTCCTACAAACCCTTCTTCTTTCCTCTTCCTCTTCTTTTCTTAGCTTCTTCTTCCTTTTCCCATCTTCTCTTCGCGAAACTCTTTTCCTCTTGCTTCCACCGCCGCTATCTACGACTTTTCCCATCTTCCACTTCTTTTCGCTTTCCTTGTTGTCTTTCCTTTCCGTCCCCATTCGATCGCAGCCCTAACTTTCCCTTTTCTTTCCGCCGCAACTCTCTGCAAGTGTCCTCCTCTTCCACCTTTCTCTTTATTTCTTTCCCTTTTTATTTTATCCCAATCGCATCCCTGCCCTAATAGCCTTACCCACACATGGCTTCCATCCTCCTTCAGTCCCAGTCCCACACGTGCGTGACTTAAATCTCTCACACGTGTTACCCATCTTAAAAACTTGTCCCACGTGCCTCACTTCTTCACCTTTCTTCCATACTTGCTGTGTGACCCATGTACCCACTTCATGTCCCAATTACTTTTGACCCACCCATCTTTGACCGGTTGACCAAGTTTGACTATTTGACAAGCTATGTGTCCACTTTGACCGATCCCATGTCTTATCGTTCGGTCCCACCTCACCCATCCATTAAACATTTTCCCCACTCCAACCGTCATGTCTTGGATTATGTTCACCCCGATCTGATTCCCTGCATCATGTAGCCCCATTAGCATCCAACAAAAATGGTGCTCAATTTCTCCGCCAATCTGAGTTCAATGACTTTAAATCCGAGTTTATCTCTGAGTTGAGATCTGACTTTCACGACTTTCTTCAAGAATTTAGAGAACTTTTGCTCGGCCGAAAATACAGAGTCCCGATGAAGGTGAACAAAACCTTGAAATATGTGCCCGCTTCCTCGAGATGTGTGCCGACCACCTCAAAGACATCATCAGCGTTCGTGCATGCTGCCCCGGAGTCAGACTCAGAATTCACGCATCCTCCTCGTGCAGTCGTGACCCCACAGCCAATGCCCGTGTTGGAGATAGAGCCAATTGTGTTGCCGGCGCCACAGTCGATGCAACCGACACGTGTCGCTACACCACCACCACCGCAGCTTACCCAACCTTCTCCATTACTAAAGCCTAATCCCATTACGGATACCATTAATTCATCTATGGTTATTCGCACATTATCATGCCCGCCTCTTGTCCTCTCTTTGGAGTTGTGTCCGACACACCATCCGGACCGTGTTCTGCCCCCAGTGCCATTTGAAGATCCCTTCTTAACAGAGTGGCTTCGCCCTTGATTGAGCACATATCCATTTCCAGATTTCTTCGTCCACCATAAAGAATGTTCTCATCATTCGTGCATTGAAGATTGTGCAGTTCCATGCTTCGTGATTCGCATCTTCGGACTTGGACTCCATCTTTGTTTGGTGCTTTCTGCTTTTGTTGATTTAAACTCGAGGACGAGTTCTTTTCAAGACCGGGGGACTGATGTAGGACACGGAAGATGCAGTACACAGATTTCATTTCTATTTATTTTTATTTATTTCTTTATTTATTTATTCCTTAATTAGCAAATAGGATTTGTTATTTTCGTTTGGGATCTTAGCAGCCCAACTTTAGTTAGTTTCCTATTTGATTTAGGAGCCCTAGTTTAACAAGGAAGCAAGGTCGGTGGCTTTCCTAGTTGAGTCATTTCGTATTTTTGTTTGAATTGTTTTATTATAAATACATGTACCCATATGGGAGTAAGACACACAATGAATATTCAATGAGATTATCTAAGGCATAGCCTTTTCCTATTTTTCCTTTATCTTTGTTTTCATGCCCAGTTGCAGGTTGTTCTACATTACCTTGTGCTAAAAGGAGGAGAAGTCCCAACTTATATCCCACACCCAACTCTCTCCTCTAGGCAATATGGGACCTTTCCAGCGCTCCTTAAAGATTTTCTAGGATCCCATACACGCCTCAACAACACAGGGGTATTACAGAGAATGGATTCAGTGGGACAGATAACAAATGGCACAAGCAATGGGCAGAAGACGGAGGCTTCCGGAGAGTGCGGGACGGGTCTCGTTTTTTGTTGCTAATCTTCCTGATTTCACAATGAGGAGCTGCCTACAGGCTTTCTTCCGAAGATGGGGAGTGGTTAGGGATGTTTTCATCCCTCACAAGAAGGACTCAGCAGGACGGACCTTTGCTTTTGTAAGGATGGAAAACAGGAGTCAAGGTTAAAGAGTAATTACAGGGCTTGATGGATTTCTGATGAAAGATCAAAGGTGGAAGGTGAAATTAGCCCAATTTAAAAAGGAACCAGAGACTGGGAGGCTCTGTCGACAGTAGTTCCGAAAGTAATGCAGCATAAACTAAGAGGATGATAAACGTACAAGAGAGGAAGCTTGTACTAGGCAAGAGAGGGATGATGAATGGAGCTCGTAGTTGGGCTGATGTGGTGGGAGAATCTTCCAAGGCCGTAAAGAAGATAACCATGCGAAGTCGACACCATTTTTAATCATAATTATTAAGTGTATAAATTGTTTTCTATTATTAGAAAACTATAATTTTATATTTTAATCAAGATAATATATATAATACAATATTAAAAATATCAGATTTTTAATCAATATCAGATTTAATCAATATCAGATTTAAATTAAAATATTTTAATCAATATAAGATTTATAACTTTTTTCTAAATTATTATTTATACTATAATTACATATAACATGACATAGAATAAATATTATTCATACAAATATATTAAAGAAATTTAAATAAATCTTATTAGCATTCATCAAATAATTTAAAAAAATAAAAAAATTAGAGTTTTTTATTTTTTTAAAATAGAAAAAAAATTAAAAAAATAAATAAAAGAGATGTTTTTTAAGTAAAAAAAAAAAGTTTGTAAAATTTTAAAACAAAAAATAGTGTGAAAAATAATCCTCATGCGAACCTTATTCTAGAAAGAAATTAGGAAACTAACTAAAGAGGGGAAAGTGTGCGATCCTTGCGTGTACAGTCCTCGCACAACTGTCTAATGAAATTAAAATCCTAAAACTAACTATAACATGCGATAGAAATATACAAGTATACAACGAAAAACCAGCGGCGGAAACCAAAGCAGAGACGACGATGGAGAAAAGGAAAAAAAATAAACGAAGAGTAGAAAAAGAAGACGAAAGGTAGGATTAGGGGCCTCTCGTTTCCATCTTCGATTTCTCTTTTTTTTCCTTTTTCCCTCTTTTTTTTCTTTCTTCTAGATCGCACGATGTAATGATCCACTGCGATTGACCCAAAACTAGTACGATTATGGGCATATTTCAATTTTTTTATAAGTTGACTCGCTGGACCATCGCAACTCGGACGATTTTAACAACATTGATTGGGAGTACGAGTTGACTCACAACTCGGACAATTTTAACAACATTGATTAGGAGTATTAATCTCAACGAGCTATGCAAAATTGTGGTTGGAGTCGGGGCCTCAGTTTCTAACGTGAGCCTATTAGGGGAAAACTATTACTTGGTTACCCTGAAGTCAGTTGAGGAAGCAAAATTGCTGGATAAGCAGGTTTCAACAGAGTGAAGGAGAGGATTCTTAGCATTCTTCCCGTGGTACCCCAATTGCTCTCAACATACTAGGAGGACCTGGGTCTTTGCTATGGCTTCCTTCTCACTAGAAGGAATGAGAAAATGATCTGTACATTCGTTAATCGATTGAGAAGATTGATTGAGGTGGATGGTCATAATATGAGGAAAGAAGATTGTTCGGTGTTGAGGCTTCTCATAGAGCTCGAAATGAGTAAACTCATACCCTCAGAGGCCATTATTTGCTAGAATGATGAGAAAGAAAATCTTGAACAAGGAATTTGATTCCTGCCATGGTTACGTAGAGATATTGAGAATTTTGTCGATCTCTGACTCAGCTCCCTTGCCGCGGACAACGGTGGAAGGTGGTTTTCTTCCGCTTGGGTCTAGTGGTGGTCTACCAGGGACAATCAAAGGGCCTTCCTATGTCTCGGCGACACGCGGAACTCATGCAAAAGAGATGGGGCACAGTGGTGAAGACAAGAGGATCCAGGTGCTACATGCGCGTCCCTACGTCTCGGTGACATGTGGAACTCATGCAAGAAGGACGACGCACTTTACTGCTTCCAACAAGAAAAATCTAAAGGGGGTTTCGGTGGATATCGAGCCTTCCATTACCTCAAACACAAATAACATTCATGCTGAAGGGAAGGAGAATATCGACGAGTCCAAAGAAGGGGAGTTGGGGGAGATGGCGGAAAATGAACGTAAAGCAAGGGAGGCAAATGCAAAAGGGTTGGGGAGCTGGAGGTTGGAGAGACCAAGAGAACCCTAATCTCCTCTCTGGGTTGAAAAAGAGCTTATTTCCAACGCACTGGTCAGGCACGATTTTAGGATCTCATGGATTTAGTGGCTGCTACACCGAGACTCCCTCCAAAGCCTGGATTATGGGCTTGGGACAATAGCTGCCCAATCTTCTAGTGGCTTGGGCCAAGGTTGTAAGTTAGGCCCACGGGCCCAAAAAGCAGCAACGACATGGTTTTTGTTGGGCTTCTCTCGCCAGAGGGACCTGAAGTTTTGGGTGAGAGAAGAGATGTTTAATGTCAGCAAAATCAAGGAACAAATGGGCGTCAGTAGTGGAATTGTAGAAGCCTCGAGCCATGACGAGGAGGGAGAAAAAGGAAGAGGTTTTTTATGATGACAGAGCAAAGGAAGAGGATTTCAAGGGAGTTGACATCAAAGAATCTAAGGGAGTTTAAGGTGAAGTTGATGATGTTGACCATAAATACAAGGAAAAATCAAGAGATTTTAAAAAAGGGGTAATCATCTACAGAAGATGTATTTAAGTTGATCGAAGTGTTAAAAGAGATCGTGTAAAGGTTGTTGTTCAGTGGCTTACTGAAGGGTTTGGGTCTAGAAAGAAAAAGAAAAAGAAAAAAAGGAGGAAGGAACAAGAGTTAGCTTGTGGCTGTAGGATTGTCCGGGGTTTGAATTTGTAAAGACATTTTTATTTGTTATCCAATATGGGGGTGGGTACGGTATAGTGTTGTCCCTATTGTGTTTTTCTTTAATTTAAATTAAATAATATTTCGTAACCGTTCAAAAAAACTGAATTGAATTGATATATTCTGATAACAAAGATATGTTCTGGACATTACACACCAATGACCCGGTCAAAAGAATTTTTTGGGTAAACATAAGCCAACCCCAAATAGATGGGATTCTAGCTCATGACAATAATGATGATGATAACCTTGATAAAAAAAAATTTGAGAGGTAACAAATAGAAAAAATTATATTAATAATAAAAAATATACAAAGGACGTCATCAAATGGTCTAAGAGGCATAAACCCCAAGATAGCCAAAAAGAAAAGAGCAAAGTGCAAAGAGCAGAGTGCAGAAGTACAAATAATACCCTCCAACATAAGCAAAAGCCCAGTCTCCCCAAAAGATCTCATAGATAAAACACGTCAGTAGTATTAGAATCCACCCCGTTTTTGGCGAAAAATTCAGCAACCCCATTTGCATATCTCCTAACGGCCATGAAAGCAATCTCTCTTCCTGAACATAAGGCTCTAATTTTTCTTAATATTGTGATCATTTTCCATAGAGGTCTTTTTAACCCTGCCGCCCACTTCATTGCATTTGTAGAGTCCCCTTCAATGATCAATTTACCCCTTCCTATTGAGGACCAAATGGTCAATGCTTTCCTAATACTGATAAGTTTTGCCTCGTTAGAATCTCATCGTCCTATGGATTCTAATAAAACTACCGACGTCCTCCCGTTCCAATCACGCAACACGCCTCCTGTACTGGCCAGGCCTGGTTTTCCTTTGGCAGCCCCATCGACAATGAATTTAAAGGTACATACTTGAGGGGGTGCCATGGAGTTTGGACTCTGTGTTTCTTTGGCCCCCTACTAAGGAAACCTTCCCAAGAAGTGAGGAAGTCTACCGCTCTGAACCCTTTGAATTTTACTCCATACAGTAGCCACCTGTAAAGCCTCCACTTAGCCTTTTGGATAAGATCATTTTCCTCTTTTTTTTTAGTTCGAATATCCCAGCATTCCTTTCTTTCCACACCATCCATAGCACAACTAATGGAATGGTATTCGAAACCACCTTTATCTTGGGATTAGAATGCCGAATATTCCATGATCGGACTATTCCTACACATGTTCGATCCAACACCCACGATACCCCCACTATATCTATAAGGCTTGCCCACAACTTCCTAGCCACATGTCAATTAGCGAACAAGTGATCTATATCCTCCTCCATGTGACCACAAAATATGCAGTGGAGGTTGTTATCCACCCCAAGTAACCCTCTTCTGTTGAGTGCTGCCCTTGTCAATACTTTGCCTTTCAAAACACACCACACAAAGGTTTATACTCTTGGAGGCAAGGCCCCTCCAGGCTAGGTCGGCAGTAGGCCCTTGATAAAATTAAAACATGATATTGACCTTAGATAAGGTGGATCCCATCAGATAAACTCACTTGGGCATTGAATAGCTACCAAATCAAAAGATCCACATGCTCAACTAGAAGAAACAAGAAACCACGTCTTTGAATGGATCTTTTTACCGTTCCACATCTAAAACAATTATAAAGGGAATAGCTTTCCTTATGATCCAATGGGGAATAGCTCATTTACGAATCATATGTATTATGATATAAGGTAATAGACTGAAAGAAAACAAACATAATAAGTTGCTCATCTTCCTATCAAAAAAATGAACCCTGAGGAATGACATGCTCAAAAAAAAAAGACATAAAAACATAAATGCATATATATATATATATATATATATCATGGTTGTTAAAATCTTAAGATATACGATTCGTATCTTACGATTCATACGATATGACAAGAGGAACGATTCGTATCTATCAATAAATCTTACGAGTCGTGTAAAATAATAAAATTATAGGGTTATTAGGAGTGTGAAAGCATGAAATATTTCGTTTTAATGGTTTTTAAGACTTGAGTTTATGAGTATTTAAGACATTTTGATTTTTTGAGGGTCTTTTTAGTTCATTATTGACTTTTCACGGTATAGTTGGATTATATACTGGTTTTATACTTTTGGAAGTTGGAGGGTTGAAATTTGAGCTCCAATCAACTAATTATATAAAATTCATTTAATATTGAAAGAAAGTTGGAGAATTTGCTCATGTTATTATATTTTAAATATATTTTACGTTATTTCATATATTAAATATTTTTTAGGAAAAACACTTATGAATCTTACGATTTTACGATTTACGATATACGATTTACGATTCAAGATGTATTAACGATTTACGATACGATTCAATTTTCACAACATTGATATATATATATATATATATATATGAACATGTATTGTTTGATGTAGTGTATCACTCTTAAATTTCCATCACACAAAACACATCTCATGTCAAAGCAAACGACAGAGCAGTCTGTTCCTTTTAGCAAAATATTCTAAACTCATCCTCCTTTCCTTTTTATATTTTGGGTGAATTTGTGTCCTTCAGCCAATCAGCCTCCATTACATCAATGAAATAAACATACTTGTATATTATATGACACATAGAGACATGCAGAAACAACCCCCATGAGAACCATAACTTGTCATAATATCCCAGGAATCATCTAGTGGGGCCGACATTTAGACAATGGACAAGGGAGGGTGCACCAGGGTTGGTGCACAACTGAAACCTCACAATCATTACTTCATTAGGCCTTTGTCTCATCAATTATGGTTGGCTTTCTAAGTAATATTTTTCTTCTCAACCTTATCAACAATCATGTCCTATGTTTCCATCATATCCGACCTTACTACCTCAAACCCTTCTACCAATAATCCATCGACTCCTCAACACTCAGGATGTTTTTGGTCATTCCCGAATGTGCTCAAACCATCTTAGAGAATATTCCCCCATATGTTAAAGCAACCATTAGACTTTAATACTGCCATTTCTTATTCTTTTATTGTTAAACCATACATCTGTCTAAACATACACATCTTTGTCGTTGTTACATCATTTACTTGTGTTTACTTCATTGTGCAATAATTGAAATCCCATATGGCACGGGTCCAATCACCATGTTACAAAAACACTCTTTAATCAATACCTGATGTAGGACTAATGCAATGGCCTAAATCTTAATGGACTGAGATAAACAAAAAATTACTAAGTCAATAAAATTATTGAACACCATGTCAATCACGTGCAAATAAAAAATCTCACGTAAGCAAAAATTGTAAAAGTCCGAAGTCACGTCACAGTCCCACACTATTGTACCTTAGAATTATCCACAAGGGTCCATGGGATTCTGGACTTCCACTAGGTTAGGAAATGAGCCCAAAAATCGATTTTTTATTTTTTTTTAGGAAAAGAAAGGAAGGATTAAGACACAATGGGTTTAGGGAATAAAATTCAGCATGAATGGTTCATGTCTCAAGAATTTCAACATCTGAAACTTTTTCAGCAACTAGTAGTTTGTTTATACATCAAGTAGGCCAAAGGGCAGCAACAAATTTTGATTATCTAAGATTGGAGTTGAATGCAAACAGAAACTACAAGGAAAAAAAAAAAGAAATACCTCTCAGACAACCATCTCTGTACAGCTCAGAATGTACAGTCTCAATACCTTGCATTTGTACATCAGAATTAACCAAGTGCCCAGTATTTTTCTCACTCTCAGGCTCAGCTGTACTATTATCCTTTTTCAGAGCAGTGTTTCTACTAATGGTTCTCCATCCACCCCTGTTCCTACAAGCTTCCAATCTGTATGTGGTTCTCTTGGAGTTTCTTCATATGTTTCTCACTCTCAGGCTCAGCTGTACCAGTATCCTTTCATAACAGCCAACAACATGTACATATACAGAGCAACCAAGGATTTACAACATTACCAACTTCTGTAACAGCAGTCGCAACAACAACAGCAACATGTAACGCAGAAGCAACAAGTACAACTACAACAACTTTCTACGTTCTGGACAAGAACAGATGCAAATGCAACAGTCAGGGCATGAAAGAGATGGAAGATTGCAACAAGATCTGTAAGAAGGCTTGTCCAAGTAGGGGCAGCAATGGCTGTTGTAACAGCAGCATCTGTGACAATTCTTTGATGGGTTACATGAGCCAGCAGCATCAAGTACAGCGACTACAACTTTGGAGAGAAACAGAAATAGACTGGGAATCACTCCCTGGCTTCACACCATTACTCCATTCACAGGAGGTTCTTTCCAACATGTTTGTGGAAGAATAACATTTCATTCATCATCTGCTGTCCTCTCTAATTACAGTCCTTAATTATATAAACACAACAACTACCCTAATGCAGTTCTGCAGTAACTGCTGTAAACCACTTACAGAACACTTTCCCTCTCTAGTAACTGTTGTAGCAGTTAAGCAACTGCTGTAGCAGTTACGGAACTGTTGTACACTAATCTATTGCTCTACTGCTGTAAAATACTGTACAGCAGTAACAACTCTACTGTAAAATACAGTAACCATACTGCTGTAGATTACAGTCACTGCAGTAAACTATTTACAGTTTTTGTACAGAATTTTCCACCACTGGCCCCCCACTATGAAGATGGTTTCAATCTGCTGCATCATCAACCCACAATGAAATGTGGGCCTTTTTCTTCCTCCTTTGATAAACCTTGTATCTTGGGATGTCCGCATCAATACCTCACCCTCCTCATGTTTGGATTTGACAAGATTTTTACATGGGACAAATTGCCTACTAATGCCCTCAATCCTCCTTTATTCTAGCTCCTGACATGAATATTATGGAATACCAATATGATGAAGGATCCTAAATATATATTCAGGATCCTGCACAGCCGCTTGTGTGCATCCCTTTGTGAGGCCCAAATGGAACCATGGGAAGGGGGGTTGTTGGAAATATCTATGCTTGAGTATGGGGCCACCAACGTAACCCTGTTCGATAACTCTAGTCATGCTTTTCAAGGCCTAAAAATTAACAGTCTCCTAAGGCGTGAGCTTGATCCATTGTTAAGTGTAACTCAAGAAGTGGAGAGAGAGAGAGAGAGAGAGAGCAATAGAACTATAGAATTGAAATGGAACATAGAACTTACATAATTTTTGACCAGGTGGGCCTAAAATTATTATTGGATAGTGCTTATGTGAATACATAGATACTTATATACAAAAGTACAGACAAACAATATATAAGTACATATGTGAATGCAGCTTAGAGGGCATGAACAAAAACTAAGAAAACAGAGATATTAACCTTCTATGCCATTCTTCTTTAGAAGTCAAGGTTGCCTGAAGTCGTTTTGGAAGATTCTCCCAAGGGCATTCCTCTTTAATTGATTTTAATAAAAGCTGCTCCTCAACAGTGCTCGGAAGGTGCTGCATTTTATACTGCCTGAAAAGACATTGAAAGGCAATGGGATTAATGAAATTACACCAGTTCAAGATGTAAGAGTTAAGCACAATTCGAAGTCATTGTCTTTCATCAGGTTTTTATTTATTGTCTTCTAACCTGACATTGGTTAGCACACAATCAGTAATTCATCGACTGAACAAAATCGGTTATATGTTACAACTAATCAAGTCACCATTCAGGTTAATCCATCCAGGATAAGCACTGGAAGATCCGTAGCGCTAGACAATCCATTTATAGATTACCAACTGAAATATTAAGAGCATCTAACTGATAATTTTCTTCCAAGACCAATTGACAGTGTAGTCCACAAACTTGGAACTCTCACTCAACTTTGACATAAATTTAATTGAGGTTTTCGACTCAGTCTCCCCAGTTCTACTGAGTTTGCATTGAGCCTTGACCAGACTTACTAAACTCAGAAGCCTATCTGGTCAAGTTTAGTCAACCACGTCAGAATGAGTCATATCCCATTTTCAAACTATCAGACAGAGAGGCCTTTCAGATATATGTTTAAATCATAGACTAAATCCATGTGGACCACTCAGAATAATTAAATCTCAGTGCATCCACAGGTTAGACTTCCACTTCAATGCATTACAAACAAATGACAAGGGAAGACAGAATTAAATGTATGTTTAGCAAGAAGATAGATATGAAACTTTTCACTGACAGATTTTACAACTTCAGATTCATGCATTCAAGAAAAACGAAGAATATCTCAGAAGCTATTACAAAATGTGATAAGTGTTGCTAGCGGACAACCCCAATTGAAGGACTACTCTTTTAGGTAGAAATTAAACAACTATAACCATTTGAGGGAGTATGCACTTGTATAGTCCTTGGGACAAATTCTTTTCTACTTTAGGTTTAGTGTGTGTAAACCATGTATAGCTCATATATCACTAGCCTCTTAAACAGAATGATGCAATGCAAGATACTCATTTTTCTCCCATTTTCTCTCCTCTTTCTTCTGAAAACAACACCATGGTATGGAAAGATTCATCCTAGGACCTTTCTGCATGTTTTTAAGAACCTTTTTCAGTCAAATTCTGTAGGCACCTTCACCATTGATATGTGGGACCTACCATCTGTACAAACAATCAATCTGCCCAAGAAATATTCACTCCTTTAGTCTAAAGATTATCACCATTTTTTCCCGTGAGAGACCTAGCTTGATAGCGAGGCCAAGACTGAGATTGAGACGGAGACCTCAGCATCATGGGAAGAGAGAGAGAGAGACCTAGATTCTTTCTAAGAGAGACGAAAGCACAAGAGGACCGAAAGAACCCATGGAAGCGTACAAAAAGAAGTTTTTCAACTTCATGTAAGGGAGCAATGGAAGTGAATAAAAAAGGTGTTGGGGCTGAATGAAATCTTTCTAATTGCATGAGCCTTCCAATTTCACAGGGAAGCAAAGGAATGGAAGTTTTTTTTAATTTGGGGAAGCTCTATAATCTCAATCATAATTCATACATTAAATGAATGGTTGAGATTTGTTTGACAAACAAGAGAACATTCTCTTTATATATAGTAAAGGGGATGCATTTCCAAACTTTCAATGGGCACTGCTCTATCAACAAAAAGTGAAGTATCATGGCATCAAACATGAAAAAGTTCCAACCTATGTCAAAATCAGATTTGAAAGAGATTGTGTGGCCTGCATAGGAAGGGGAATTATATCTTGATTTTGTGCTTCCTAGGTGTCTTTATTTTTGTTTGGCTGTATTTTGGTCATGAACTTGTTCTTTATGTTTCTGATGTCTGTTGGTGTATTTGTGGTACTTATTGTATAGGTCTGCCTATCTTATGCATCCTTTCTTTTGATATCTAAAAGAAGGTGAGCCATACAGACACCTGGAAAAACCTGCCTCTACACCCCTATTTTCGAATTTTTGGGTGAAGTTACCATTCTACCCCCGAGTATGAATTCATTCGAATGAATTTTCAGTTCATTCTCAGTTCGTTCGAATGAATGTACTCATCCGAATGAACACCTTAGTGTAATTTTCATTCCTTCGAACGAGTGCTCTTTCGAACGAATGAACATATATATATCAATCCTTCACAAAATTCGAGTCATTCATTCGAACGAACCAAACTATTCATTCAAACGAATGAACATATATATGTCAATCCTTCACAAAATTCGACTCATTCATTCGAATGAACCAAACTGTTCATTCGAACGAACTGAAACTACACTGATTTATTCGTTCGGATGAGTACATTCATCCGAACGAACTGAAAATAAACTGACAGTTCGTTCGGATGAATAGAACACGGAGGGATAGAATGGTAATTTCACTCGATTTTTTGAAATCAAGTGTGTAGAGGTCGAAAAATCAGGTGTCTATATGGGGCGCCTAAAAGAACCCCGTTACTGTTCTCAAAAGTAACATGGTGGCAGCAGCGGTTGTTGTGGTGATGATTATATATGCATTACCACCATGCTCTCTATTGCTTTTTTATTATTTCTGAAGATTCAAAAACACAAGAAAGCTAGAGACCTTCCTGCCAGATGCAAGAAGCAACAGATTATCAAAATGCAGGGCAAATAGTAAAATTCCCAAATAATCAAAAACAGGTCGCACAGACGAAAATTTGTTGGCTAGAGAGTGCATGATGCAGAACAAATCTTTCATCCTGTATATTTAATTCGCACGCCCTGAATTGGCACTTACCTGTTGGTTCAGCAAAAATGCTTCTGATGGCAGCACATGAAGAATCAGATCCGTACTCAAACTCACTATATTAAACTCCGATCTTCATATCGTGATCTGATCCTTCCATCAGTTTACTAGAACCCCCAACAACTAGATAACACTTCGAAATTATCCAACGAAGCTACAAAAATTTCGACCAATTCAACCCGAAACCACGAAATCCAAGGAACTCACTTTTCTCATAGGTAAAGTGATTCCCAATAATCTGCATAGCTCCGTTTGGATGCATGGGAATTAAATAACTTTCTTGTGAAGATGGTCAATCCCATTTCTATTTTTCAGCTAAAAGTAATTGTAATTGTATATTTTCACTTTCGAGGAAACGGGTTCGCCCATTTTCCAAGAAAGCAGTTCCTTTCCATGCATCCAAATGGAATTTCAAGAATCCAGCACGAAAACAATGCAACCGGCATCATTCATTCTTCGACGGATCTGATGTGAAGCACCAACTACTCACGAATTTGAAGAATGATGGAAATGTAATAGAAGAACGGATGCGGATCTTACCCCGGTTTGTTGGAAGACGAACTGTACAAATCGTGATTGGATCAATCTGGAGTTCGGACTTCGGAAAGTTCCGTTCAGTGCTTTCCTTTTTTACTCAGGTTTAAATGGCAACGAGGCTACCTCTGGTCTGAGTTCTTACATCTTCTTAAATCGCTGTGAGCCAACGAAGAACTCATTTTTTTGATTTAATTATCTATATCTATTTTTAAGTTGAATTAAGTGTAGCTATTTATTTTTAATGATTTTTTTAATCTACAAATCAATACTTTTTTTTGGATTTAAGAATTATTAGACCCTACCTTATTACCACTTGTTGGATAATTTAAAACTGAGTTACGTTGGAATCATTCTTTTCATAATGCATGATATCGCTTTGTTGTAGTGATAATTATTTTCGTGCTACCAGACATTTGAGAGTAAATTACATGTTGTACAGCATTTTGGAAGTGAAGAAAAATTCCAAGATGTGCTTAATGAAATACTAATTTCATTAATTATTATTAGTATTTAACTTTAAATAAAAATGAAATGGATTGGTGAAAGTGAAATTCCTTTTCATTCAACTATCTATTCCATTTTATATTGGACAGGCACTCAACACCTGTTTATCTTCTGCAACTCATTATTTATAATTGTCAAGTAAGTAAATTGCATCACCTTAGATTTTGTTTACTATCAAATTCTAATCCTATCTAAGATCCTAATGAAAATTTTCTTCTGGATTTTTATGATTTTTTATAAATAGAGTTTAAATTTAAAATTTTCAATTTGAATCAAGGATTTCAAAGATGAAATCCTGAATGGGTTTTCTCTTTTTCTCAATTCACTTGACCACTCAAGAAAAAAGAAAGATGACATCAATTAAGGCCGTCCATCCTAAAATGGGCAAAATTTATTAGGAGACATGAAATAGAATAAAATTTTTATTTTACTCCTACCGGTGTACCGCTTATCAAACACCGGTATACCGATATGCATAACATATACATGCAGAGGGCGTGTTATCGGTATACTGGTGCTGAGTGATACACCGATATGGATAAAATGGAAATTTCACTCTATCTCGTATCACTTAACAAATTTTGTCCGTGTTAGGATGGCTGGCCATTTCAATGGGATAGTTGGCGAAATCTAATTTACCAAAAAAATTGAGTGTTACATCAAATTCAAATCAAATGTGAAATTGTATTATAGATACTTGAATTAAATCAAAAGTATACAAGAATTTAAATTCAGCACTAATTCAATTTGAAAACATTGAATCTTCTAAAATTTAAATATAAGGCCAAATTAAATGTAAAGAATCATAAACTAAAACTCACCTTAACTCAAAAAAAATTCAAACTTTACTCAAAGTAAAATAAAATTTAATTCAAATAAATTTCTGGATTCCAAATATAATACGTAGACTGCTTTTAAATAAGATTACATGAAAGTAAGTCGGCTAAACCTTACTCAACTTGAATAAAATAAAAAAGGCTAATTTCTAAATTCTAAAGCAACCTGTTTTGTGGACTTATTTTTGGAATAAAATATAAAAAACAAAGGAAACAATAAAAACTCCACCGTTTTTCATCACCCTTTCTTTCTCTTTTTTCCTCGCCGGCCGTTCCCATGACTTCCTTTCTTTCTCTTTTTTTTTTTTTTCTTATTCTTCTCCAAATTCTTTGCTTATTTCCTTCCGTTCTCCATGAATGCATGCTTTAATTAAATCTTTCAACTTGGGTAACTTTAGTAATTGGAAAGTGCTTAGTGAACAGCTGATGTGGCTGTGCATGGAACTCAGGGTGGGGCCCTCTCTTTTCTTTGTCAGATCATGAATTTGAATGGTCAATTCTTTCATTTTGACCAATCGAGTCTCGATTGGGATGATGCCTGCATCAGTCTCTTAGTTGAAACATACTCGTCTCCGAGTTTAGTTAGGTTTTGATGGAAGTGTCAAGTCGTGCCTTCACTTACCAATATCTTTGTTATTATTTTGATTGATTTTAGAGTATTGGTACAAGAGTGTGGATACTGCCTGTAAATTTATCACGAACCCTTCTAGCATTCACTTGTTTGTCAAACACAGTGTTAGCCAAAATAATTTGACTGTATGATTTGAATTTTATAAATTTATCTCAAATAGGTCTACATAGAGTTCAAATAATCTTTTAACATCTTCAACCTCATGTATTGATGGACATGAATTGAATAATACCTCATTTAACCTGAGACCGATAATTGGGTCTGATTAAAAGTTGCTCCCATTTTGCTAGTGAAAATAAATTAAAATTGTAACTCTATGAAAAAACCATATTCCTTTTCGAATGTAGATCTTTTAGAAGTGAATTTCCATAGAGCATTTTAAAGTACTCGATTGACACATTTGATTGTATTAAATGCAATGAAAGTAGTTAAAATAGTTTTTAAATTAAATGTCCAGTAAAAAAAATACTCTATGAAAGTTCATTTCTATAGGATCTGGACTCTTCCCTCTCTCTGCCTCGATAGGAAAATGGTTGGGTGGGTGGTAAATAAAGTCCTCCAAAAAACTATATAATATCTTACAGATACATGTTTGATTGTAAGAAAATTGACTAATATGTCCATATACACTAGAAAATAATAGGATATTTTAGATGAACAAATAAAAAAGTGTTTTTTTAAAAGACAATCATTTAAAAAATTACTAAAATAGAAATGACTTTAATTATTGCAGAAAAAAAAATGATGATTTTTCAAGAGAAAATGTTCATCCCTCCGTACATCCAATTGGAAACAACACATGTTCAGTGATCTAAATTTACATTTCTTCCGTACAACTATTTTGTTGTTTGTGTCAACGTCACAAATATCGCTATTGGGATATTATCTGCAATCAATATTATTGAGATATTTTTCAAATTTTAGAATTTTTATCGGGACATTATCAAAAAAATCTCACAAAAAATATAATTTTAAAAATAATAATGACATAAAAATAAAAGTTAAAATTAAACTTACCATTAATAATTTATGATTATACAAATATATTATAAGAATTAAATTACTTTGATAATTATCTATCAAAATAAAATAAAGATAATTCATTATCTCATGTTTTCTGAATCATATGATGTCCCTACATAAGTTCATTTCTAAATACAATCATCGAAGTTGTCAAAAAATTTAAATCAAATTATCAATGATCATAACTTCTTCTTTTTTTTAAAAAAAAAAGTGTAGTTGGTATCGCAATATTATCAGATTTTCACAATAGTACCAGATTTTTTACAATTATAATGAAAGAATTGGTAAAATTCCAATATTAATGAGAAATGATATTTTTCCGATACGATAAAAAATGAAAATACCATCGATATTTATTACATTAGTTCGTGTAACCTACAAAATCATATTTTGTATTTAAGACCTAGACATGTGTAATTGATTGACCCAAAAGGACATTAACTCAAATCTTAATACCTAGCTTTTAAAAACAAAAGGTGTAATTTTCGTTGTAGGCCGGCCCTTTGTTTATGGTGACAACAAACAAAAATAGAGTAAGTTCCATAGGGGTATATACTATTTCTTTTATGCCTTCTGTACAATCTCTTTGTAGGCTGTCTTGTTTTTTCATTAATAATATTCCGTCTCTGTTTAGAAAGAAAATATGGATGGCTTGATCCCTCTTACCTTGTCATTTAATAATAATACATATTCCAGCAGTAACATTCATTTAAAAGAACTAATGGAATTACATTCCTCCAAAAGACCTTCATGATCAAATGACAAATATTCCTTAAATGGAGCTGATGTTCCACTCTGGACAAATTCATATTTAAGATACTACTAAGAAAAGTATAAAAATTGTTCTCCAATAAAAATAAAAAAATAGTACATATCCTTCCACTGTTCTGACACCACAAAATTACTTGCATCCCTTCCCTTTGGAACTTCAGCTACATTATGAGGCAAAGCCAAGGAATGTAAGGGTTACTTTTAAAAAATAAAATATCAAGATGGGCTAATTTGAATCTGATCAGAAAGAATCATTCAAATGTGTCAGATAATCTCCAAATGTGTCAGATAATCTCCAACTTATTGAGAATCTTAGCCTGAAAAAATGGCCATACAGCCTCATCCATCATGTTGTCCGTTAACCCCATTTCCATTTATCAAATCCTTCAATTGTTCATTGAATTCCGGATCATACACATGCCCCATCCTCAAACGCTTTGTCTCTAAATATCTTCTGTTCTCCAATGTTATTGGTGTTAACAAGGGAATCCGACCTACTACTGACAAACCGTACCCTTTTAACCCAGTGTACTTTGCCGGGTTGTTAGTCACTAGTTTCATTGTCCGAACACCCAAGTCTTGAAGTATCTGCAAAAAGAAAAGAAGTAGATGGGGCTTAATTTCTTAAGTGGGACGGAACATGGTCTATTTGCTGTTTTGTAGATCATGCATTATAGTATTAGCAATTATTAAATAATTAGAACATTAATCGGGACTTAGATTCCTGTTAAGGGTGCAGATGGATCATCTGAAGGGCATGAAAACTGGAGTATATAGCATGTACCGATGGACAGATGAATCCAGATGCATAGATCTGTCCCCCTATTATAGATATAGAGAATCTGTCAACTTGGATACAGTTTGCAGCAAAAGATCCTTTTTCCAGCTCTTTTGCACTTTTTCTTCAACAAACTTTTATCCGTACATTATGCAATGGATTGGCTAAATCTATTATCAGCTGGTCCACTGCATATAGAGACGGGAGGGGTTCTCACATACAACTCACTGTCAAACGCCACAGACATATCCTGATTTGTCAGGATAAAGAGCCCATCAAGACGCTCCTACTTGAATTCAAACATCACGCATACAAAATGGTCTATCTACTTTTGGATGTATACAAGAAATTCCCATACTAAATGCATATATACATGTATATGTGTCAACTTTCGTTGGGAATGGCACAACATCCCAAGTATCGAAAAAGTGTCGTCCTAATAATGATGGCTAATGAATTGAAAAGGAGCAGATGCTAAGATTACCAAATGTTGGTTTTAATAAATGGTTTTAAGATTTATAGCCTTTGCACCAATTTTTCCCCTCAAAGGTAATGATAAAAATATTATTAATAAAAAGAGAAGTATACTACCTGAGCGCCAATGCCATATTCTCGTGAATCAACCGGCAACCCCAGTTCTTCATTGGCTTCCACAGTGTCACGCCCATCATCCTGAAGGTTGTATGCACGAAGTTGTGGCCCAAACCAATGCCCCTCCCCTCATGTCCACGTAGGTAAACCAGTACTCCTCTGCCAGCATCCTCAATCAGCTCCATGGCAAGTGCTAACTGGTTCCCACAGTCGCATCTGGCTGATCCAAATATGTCTCCTGTAAGGCACTCAGAGTGTACCCTTACAAGAATATCTTGCCCATCCCCGATTTCACCCTATTCTCATTATAAAACAAAAGGTAATTACTTCACTAATACCAACTAATGCTAATCTAACAGTTTATGGTTGAACCTCAATAATAAGACTGAACTTTTTATCACAAATTTAACCCCAATTAACCACCAAAAGATAGCACGATTCCAAAATGAATTACCAGCATACCACTCATATAGTCTAAACTTTAGGTACCCTTTAGATTTTAACAAGCTACGTTAACAGTAAGAATGCTCATGTGGAGGGCCATCTTCTTTGACTAAATATTACAGTTGTTTTTGTTGCAATCGATAAATAATATTGCAGGCTACCACAGAAACTAATTCTCCTGAACTTTGAGCATTTTCTTATTTAAGAGAAAAAATTAATTAGATTTGACCAGATTCTGTGAGTGTTAGTTATAACTAATGGTCTACATTCAACAAGAATTAATGAGCCAATCACAAAAAATTGTCAGCTAGTAGAGATATATGAGGCATGCTTGATATATGGAGCATGCTTATACAATCCTTTACACCAGTCCTGTGTAACAGGAAAATAAGCCTGTGCATATCATTGCTGCCCAAACACCTTTCTAGTCTGATGGAGCATCATATGGTTTACTTTTATCTTGGTGGCACAGCGGTTTGTAACACTAGTAACTCACAAAAATAAAAATAAATTGATAAATGAGTTCTTTTATTTTCAGGAAATCTTACTTTGACCATTGCAATGTGTTCAATCCCATCTAGTAGCGACCGGTAGCAGTATGCCTGAAATGGCCCCCACTTAGTGGGCATGCGTGCCTGCGGAAATCGCTC
The DNA here is from genome assembly GCA_022113865.1 of Chimonanthus praecox. Taxonomy (NCBI): domain Eukaryota; kingdom Viridiplantae; phylum Streptophyta; class Magnoliopsida; order Laurales; family Calycanthaceae; genus Chimonanthus; species Chimonanthus praecox. The sequence goes on from JAINRJ010000152.1 coordinate 823,136, forward strand.
CACCAATTTCTCTCTCTTCCTCCTATACCTGCCAATAACATTCCATGTCAGCCCAAAACATATTCTGATGATCTGATTGCTTTAAATAAATATACTGAACAAGATTACAAGAAACTTCAGAAGTTAGCACATTTTGACCATTGACCCAAGTGAGACAATCACCCTTTTTCTATGAAAAACAAGTGAGACAATCACCATACTACCAACAAAATCCTATTAACTTTATTAAAAAAGAGAAATTGTATATGGTTTTTTTTTCGGGTTGCCGTTGTACAAGGCACTATAACAGTCATTCTACATCAAACTCAATGTGTCACCATCAAATACTGGGGACATCTTTTTTAAATCACCCTTTTTCTATGAAAAACAAGTGAGACAATCACCATACTACCAACAAAATCCTATTAACTGTTATTTAAAAAAGAGAAATTGTATATGGTTTTTTTTTCGGGTTGCCGTTGTACAAGGCACTATAACAGTCATTCTACATCAAACTCAATGTGTCACCATCAAATACTGGGGACGTCTTGACAATTAGCCCAAAATGATTAATGGTAAGTAACTAGCAACACCAACCTGCAACCTCAAGGTTGAAAGACAGTGCACGTTTCATGAGGGGCTACCATAGCAAGAGTTCCATGTGAAGCCAACATATGATTATGGGGGTAGGTTGGCTAGAAACATTTGTGCTTAGAAATGATGTCTGCTAAAAATCAACTGGATTAAATGACCCCAGGGAACCTTTCAAAAAAGAAAAAAGACCAATACCAATAATACTTTTAAAGGCCCCAAATATCAACAGTAGATATGAGTGCAAGTTTATCAAGTTTCAATTCAACAGTTGGTGTAACTCAAGTATTGGGATCCAAGTGAGCACAGGAAGGTATTGGACGAGGGATGGGGAAGGGATAGGGTTCCTAACCACACACACACAATAGCACATACATACATGCCCCCTCATATATTCATATCATACAACAAAAAACAGGAGGACAAAAGCATTTTCCTCATTCAGCGAATGGTAAGAGTGAGCATACTCTTGAAGGCTCTCAAAGCATACTCTTGGTTTTAAAAAAAATAAACAAAACATTCCCTGTAAAGCTGATTTAATGCAGTCTAAAATATGGATGAAACTGTTGAATGCAAAAAATTTACATTATATGCAAATATCAACCAATACAATGAGTCAAATAAAATGTAATATCCCAACAGTTCAGTGTCTATTATGAATTTCTGACAAAATACCTGATCAAGTCTGCAATCGATATGACTTTCAAGTTCTCTTTCAAAGCGAATTCACGGAGCGCTGGTAGTCGAGCCATGGAACCATCATTATCAACAATTTCACATAATACTCCAACAGGGTCTAACCCTGCCAGCATAGCAAGATCAACAGAAGCTTCTGTATGACCAGCTCTTTTTAGAACACCCCCTTCTCTGTACTTCAAGGGAAAGATATGACCTGGGCGCCTGAAATCTTCAGGCTTTGAATCACGGGATGCAAGTGCCAAAATTGTGTTTGCCCTGTCTTTAGCAGAAACCCCAGTTGTCGTACCCTCTTTTGCATCCTACAGAATATCATGACAGATCACATAAATGATAATATTAACTGCAACAAGAAGTAGACGACCAAACACAGTCCCAATGCATAAAGCTGAGAGCCTATAGATCAAAGGCATGAGGAGGAGAGGGCGACCTTTGAAATTTGAAAACATGGAGGGAGGGGATAAAAAATGACGTGCTGGATTGTAGAGTGACTGATAGTATAATTTATGACCTCTCACAACAATTTCAGATATATTATCCTTAATGTGTCAAAATATTTCAGAAAGCTTGCTCCGCTAAATTGATGAGAAAGAGAGAGAGTAGGCATAGATTGTGAATTGTGATCTCTCTCTCTCGCGATCTAGTTGTCATTGGTGCAGTAAGTCATCCAATCGGTTCAGCTTCCCTGTTAACATGGGTGGTACTTCGATACAATAATTACTTCAGGAGAACCTTTAACTTCTTCTTCCTTTTTATTTATTTTGGGGATGGGGGAAGAGACCTTAACGACGTGAATCTTTGTAGCTGGTGGTCGATAATCCTTCAACTTATTAAGCTTGAGCTTGAAAACAACTATACTCTTCTAATTGAATTTTATCACTTCCAAGATGACATGCAACTAATTCAATGAACAAGGGACTTATACATACCACTGAAACAGTGAATGCTGTAGAAAGAGCTTCCTCATTGGCCTTTTCTGTTACCATCAAAGGGAGTCGTAGTCTCTCCAAGTCTAGTTCCTTCATGCTAACACACACAATTCCCGTTCCATGCTTTACAAAGAAAGCCATGGCTTCTGGTGTCACATAGGATGCTGCCATTATAAGATCGCCTTCATTTTCTCTATCTTCATCATCCACAACAATCACACTGCAAGATTTTTTTTTCAATTTAAAGATCAGTAAAAAACACAAAACAACACAACAATCAAGGTAGAAGATAAACCACTAAAGATGAGATATCCAACCTTGCCTTGGCGGATGTCTTCAATGGCTTCAGGTATGGAAGCAAATCCTTTTGAAGGGCAATCCAGGTCAAATTTGTCATTATTGGAAAAAAAATCAGCATTTTTCGGAGTACTATCAACAGAAATTGTTGCTGATGGTATTTCATCACTTTGTATCTTAGAATCAGCGGATAGATGTGCCCGTTCATTGACAAAGTTACTTTGTCTAAGACTACTGAAACACAAAGTTTTCCTCCGATAGATGGATGGCAATTTTAACTTGTCTTGAGTGCTTAACCATGTCTGTGAAGCACAACCGATCGAACTCCTTGAAGCATTTGCACGATCTAAAATTGAGCACAAAATGAACATATATAATAAAATGTTTAGTAATCATTAGCATAGAATCTCACTGTATACATGCAATCCCTCATATGCTTCACTTAACATAAACTTTCTCTGCAGATGGATGACAAAACTGATGATATTTGAAATTTGAAAATTCCCCACATTGTGGTGTTTGAGTTCATATTTTGATGAAAAAAGATAAGTACATGCTTCGCCTATTACTTAGGCAAATTCCAGAACACAAGCAGATGTGTGAATCAAAAACTCGCTTGGCAAATGCAATTATGCAAGAAGTTTAGCATGTTGATCTAAGTCACTAAGCTACAATATAAAACAAGCATAATTGAGAAATGTTAGTGCTTATGTATAATTACAAATAAAATCAAAATAAGGGTTGCACAAATTGTTGGATTCCCGTTTTTTATGAATGGTAACATTAAATTTTTTTGAACCAGATGATGATTACAATGATCTACAATCCAATGATGAACTGTAGGCAACAATCAAAAGACATCACATCTACATTCAAATACAACAAGATGTTCTATGATTCCATTCTGTGTCATTTGGTTCACTAGCCACTGATCGCCTGGTTAACAGGTCTTTGATCGTCTGGTTCGCGAGTTTTGGATCACTTGGTTCAACGATGCTACATCTCTCAGTTTACTAGTTTCAATGCACTAAATCATTTGTTTTGGTTCGCAAATTTTGCTAATTGTGATTCACTTGATTCGCAGCTTGGCAGATGTCCATGTCTGTTCGTTTTATCTTAAATTTGACTCACTTTGTCAATGTACAATTACCATAAAACAAAAGGTAACGGTGTAGATTAGGAGTTGGTTTTTGAGAAACTAGGCACCTCCCTCTAGATGGGAAAAAATAGCTAAGAACACAATGATAATGATAGACATCACCTTTATTTTTATTCAAATGGCACAAATATCGTGGTAATGGCCTCGTGTGTAGATCAAATCCTCCCTCCATGTCAATGACTTTGCAGCTGGTGAAAAGGCAACATCTGAGTTGAAGATCCTTTGGTGACATATAGGTAGGACCTAGTGGTGGTGGTGGTGTTGTCTAGAATGCATCTCAGAAATTGAAAGTAATCAATTATACTCTCTTGCCTACTAACACTCGAAAATTTATCATGGAAAGAAGTCCGAAGCTATTCATGTTCAAGCTACACATATGAGAATGTATAGCTAGTTGATAGACAAAAACTTTAAACTGGTACACACATATATACTAATTAAAAGAGAAACCAAGAGATTTCTAACACTAGCAACACATTCTTCGAAGTATGTTACTATCTGTTTCCTAATCAAACTATAACATGGTCATGAGATTTCCCAAAATCACTGAAGTATCTCCGCATCCAACCAACTAAAAATATAAAATAAGAAAAAGGAGCAATCCTATAAGATCTCAGTGCACCTAGGTGTAGATTTGTAACACGTTGCATGAAAATGTTACTCGAGCGACAAAATACAAACATCAACATAAATTTTGTGGAAGAAACATTCTAGGTCATTATTTTTCAAGGTTCACAAAGCCTAAATCATGTGAATTGGTGATCTCAACCATCAGATGATCAGTTTCTTCTTTTATGACAGCCCACTTTGCAAGTTATTGATATGGTATTTATCAATGTCTACTTGAAAGTGCCTCTTGAAAAGAATTTGCGTTCTGTTACCGAAAATATGGACTAAGCTATTATGCAGATGCCAATTTGACAGCAAATATCGACTGATTGGACCTCAACAATGCAGAACCACAAAGTCAAACTTGTGTAAACTTTAATTTCATGTATCATCATCATCATCACCACCATCTAATTTCATGTATCCTGTATGGAAGTAATAGTCATTTAGTTTTCTAGCCATCTTTAGGGTCCAAGAGAGTAAAATACATATTGCATCAACAAGATCCTATTCGAACAAATAGGGCTAGAGGTTTCATTCACACGTGAATAAAGATCATATGCGTGCTACTTTCTACGCATTTGGATACATATCTAGAATTTCATCAGGAGATGGGAAGCACCAGAGTGGATGTTTTATGCCTCCACATATCCAATACGTGAGATGTGCAATATAAAATGGTCCACATGATACAGGAACCAAACAAAATTAGGAGAGCTGAAGAAAATGTTCAAATTGAAATTTGAAAAGCAAAAAAAAGCAGCAATCATTACACATCCTATTTACCAACACCAACCAAAAAGACATAGATGAGATTTGCACCTAAAACCTTAAAAACGAAAATCCATTATGAATTTAATCACACTAATGTAACGGCAACCCAAAAACGCCATAAAGGAAGAAGATCATGACCCAGATAAGATTCCCGAAAATAAAATTAAAAACACAGAATTGCAATATAAAAAAAAGTGAAACAAATAAAAGGATAGGAATCAGTGCAGAAAAGTAAAAGAGAAAGAGAGAGGATGAAGAATAAGAGATCCATCTTACGGCGAAAGAGAGAGATTCGTTCTCGGGAAAGACAAATTGATGGAAGCCATCCCTCCTCTCGCCTCTGCTAATGCTCGGTTTGGGACGGTTTGGTTTTCCCTTTAAATAAAGGAAAAATAAATAAATAAAGATAGCAGGTGGCCCACCGAGTCAACTTCGCCTCTGGCTGCGGCTTTTGGAATATGGTAGAAATGCAAATATTCAATTTTATATTCTTATTTATCTTTAAATTAGATTAAGATTTTCATATTCTATTGAAACTTCTGAAACTCTTCTTCCACTTTGACTTCTGTAGTTCTGTCCATGTCCATTGAATGGTAAAAGGAGCAATGAATATTGGCTGGGAGAGCAGGTTGGGGTTGATTAAAATATATCATCTAATGTCTATTATATAAATGAATTATTTTTTATAATTACTCTTTTAATTTCTTAATACCAATTAATCTTCACAATATATACAAATTTTCTTACTCACATCATTAACTATATAAAAGAAGTAATTGATTAAATAAAATAAAATTATAATAAAAAATTCTTAAATTCACAAAATTATTGATAAAATAAATATTAACTTTGATGTGTTTAGATTGAAGAGTTGTTGATGATTTTTTCTTAATTTTAAACTTTAAAATAATAAAAATTTGCTAACGAATATATAAAACTAAGTTTAATTATTTTAGAATATTACTTTATGACATTTAGAATTATGTGCTTTCACTTTCGCAGTGGTTGGCTTCCACCCTTTCATGACTTTGACTGTCACGTTGACCTAAGGTTGGTTCCAGGCAAGAACGTATCAGCACACCGCGGTTTCCCACGTTTTTCTATGAAAACTCTTCGACGTTTAAAATACATTTTTTAAAAAATATGGTCTTTGTATTTTTTTAATGATACTTTAATTATGTTTATATGTTAACATGAATATATAATATTATTTTTATTGTGTATAACTTATAAGTTTATAAATATAACATATTTTTTCTCAAAGTAATTGATGAGTTCTCTGTATCAAACAAAAAATAAAAGATAAGATTTTTTTTTTATAAATATCTCATTATGTCTCAACAACAAAATTAAGTTTGAATTAAGTCCTTGTTTTGTTTAAAACATTTTAGAAAATTACACGAGTACATATATATTTTAAATTTATAAAATAATATTAGTTGATTTTTTATTAAATACTCAAATTGGGACATCTCATGCTTATGCATGTCATTCCTGACTCTTTGCTGCATTTATTTTTATGGCCAAATTTTTAATATGTTTTTAACACGAATAAAACTTTTAGCAGTGTTCGAGTCTTCATAAAACTTTTTCTTTAATTGCAGTGAGTTTTTAGCAGATATGGTACTGTAGTGGTCATAAGTAACTCTAACCACTCTACATTAGTTAAAAGAAAAAAGTTATAAAAAAACCTTCGGCTTTATCTCAATTGTCCAATCGCCAAACTCCATTCAACTTAAATTTACAATGAATAAACATAATTTTTCTCATTTTTTTTTATTATAATTGGCATGATTATTAACTATATATTTCATTCGAACTTTAGAGTTAGAGAGGTTAGAAATTACAAGCAAAAAGAGCAAAGGTAAACCTTTTAAAATGTAGAGAAAAGAGATAAATGAAGATAATAATAATTCACATGTGAATAAAGATTCTACCTCAAGTGCAATCAAATCATATGCCTACTATTTTTTATGTATTTGGAGACATATCTAAAATCGTACTGAGAGATATTAGCATGTTCCACATCGTCTATGGTTTTTGAGAACTTGGAGTTTATAAATGCATAGCTATCATCTCCTTATAAGATGATTTTTAGAGATGACTTTTACACATGTGTTTTATATGGTATCAGATAGAAGAGCTGAGTATCTCCAACTCTGCTGTGAATGAGAGTGTTAGCGTATTCCGGGCTTTAGGATCTTAGAATTAATAAATGCATGGTCACTCTCTTTTTATAAGTCAGTTTTTCAAGATGAATTTTATCCACGTGTTTTACAATGGAAAGCAACAAAGTGGGTGTTTTATGCCTCCAGTATCCAATACCTGAGATTTGCAATATAATATGATCTACATGAATTATACAAGAACTTAACTATATTAAGAGAGATGAAGAAAATGTTCAAATTTTAAATTTTAAAAGCAAAAAAAATGCAGCAGTCATTACACATCCTATTTACCAACACCAACCAAAAAGATAAATTACTAAAAGACACATCAGATGAGATTTGCACTGAAAAAACCTTAAAAAAGAAAATCCATTATGAATTTAATCACACTAATGCAATCAACGGCAACCCCAAAACGCCATAAAGGTAGAAGATCATGACCCAGAAAAGCTTCATGAAAATCAAATTAAAAACACACAATGTGAAAAAAAAAAGGATAGGAATTAGGACAGAAAAGTAAAAGAGAAAGAGAGAGAATAAGAGATCCATCTTACGGCGAAAGAGAGAGAACCGTTGTCGGGAAAGACAAATTGATGGAAGCCATCTCTCCTGTCGCCTCTATTCACGCCCGGTTTGGCCCGGGTTTGGTTTTCCCTTTAAAGAGAAAAATAAATAAATAAATAAAGATGGTAGGTGTGTAAGTGGTTTCACATGCGTGATTTTAGTGGTTTCTTGTATTGCCCGGTTTGGCCCGGGTTTGGTTTTCCCTTTAAAGAGAAAATAAATAAATAAATAAAAATGGTAGATGTGTAAGTTGTTTCACATGCGTGATTTTAGTGGTTTCTTGTATTGTAGGTGGTTTTATGTATCTGATCAATCTCCAGTTATAAAAAAACAGTAGGTTATCCACCCATTGTTTTTGGAAAAATAATAGAAATACAAATATTTAATTTTCTATTCTTATTTATTATCTTTAAATTAGATTAAGATTCTCATATTATATTGATTTGATGACCCCACAGATGATCGGCTATGGCCTTGTCGATCAGAAAATGGACGGACAACAACAAATATGATAGAAGGATGCACCGTCCAACATACCTGTAAAAATTTATTTCAGAGAAAAAAAAAAAAAGGTAAAATTGAACTGAAACTCTTCTTCCACTGTCCTCCATAGTTATGTCCATGTCCATTCAAAGAAAAAAAAAACAATGCAGTTGGGATGTGTGTCGGTTGGGACGAGCAATGCAGGTGTCTAGGTTAAGTGCCGATTAAGCTTATAGGATTAAACTAGATTCTAGACTATAGGTTTTGAGTTCGACTTTTTTAATATTTACTTGATACATGAGTTTTTTGAGTGATTTTATATATATATATGTGAGATTAGTCATATCCCCAATACGAGGTGTAAATACTGTGTTATTCAAAAAAAATATTTCACATCTAATATATAATAAATGAGTTAATTGATTAAATAAAATCAAATTACAATCAAAATTTTCTTAAATTCACAATTTTTTTAATGAAACAAATATTAACTTTGATGTATTTAGATTGAAGAGATCGCTTATAATTTTTATCTTAATTTTAAACTTTTAAAATGATAAAATTCTCTAACAAATATATAAAATTAACTTAAATTATTTTAGAATATTACTTTATGACATTCAGATTCTGTGCTTTCCCGTTCTCAGTGGTTTGGTTCCAGCCCCTCGTGACTTTCACTGTGAGGTTGACCCAAGGTTGGTTCCAGACAAGAACCACGTTTTATTTTTTATTTTTTAATGAAAACTCTTCGACACTTCTCAAGAGTCTATCCATTTCAAAATTAGCAATATATATTAAATACATTTTAAAAAATATGGTATTTGTATATTTTTAATGACACTTTGATTATGTTTATATGTTAACATATTGTGTATAATTTATAAGTAAAGGGTAAAATAGACAATACAGTAAAACCCGTATCGGATTACATAAAATGTCCGTGAGAGGATTGTTACCCCCAATTAACGTCATGATTATTTGTTAGAAAGCTCTTTTAATTTTTGTTCGTGACTCGTAAGAAACAAATTCATTTTTAAATTTTTTAAAATTTAATCACTTAAATTATTTTTTTATCTTTAAACTTTTTATTGTCAAGCATGATTGGATTGATCCAATAAAAATAATACTTAACTAATCAGAAGATAAAATATTACTATTGTTACTAAGACCTTTCGATGATTATGTATATCATTTCCTATTTCACTAAAATAAAATGTACTAACTAAAATTCTTTTGTCGCTTTCATCTCTCTTATCTATGTTAAATAGATGAGATAAATTATTACGACAATGAGAATCATCTTTTCTTTTCTTTTACAGAAAAAAACTTCTCATGCTTCAAAATTTTAAGATATGGGAAACTATGAAAGTATGAATTTAATTATTATAAGATTAAAAAAAATATCACTAAAAAAAATTTACATTATAGTATCAAGAACTTTAAAATAAGAGATTCAAAACAGAAATGCAGGAGTTCTGAATTTAATTCTCATTATATCCTAAAGGGTCACTCCCTCTAGAGTTACTCACTCTATAAATAGAGAAACTTCCACATTCTCAAAAGATTAGTCAGTTATTCTCAAAATTATGAACACCGTCATAAAAAATAAAATAAGGGTGATAAATGAAAAGAAAAAAAAAATAGAAAAGCAGTAATTATTTGAGAGATGGAGATTTGTTGTATAGAGTCATAGTCCCTCGTTTTCAGAGCAATAATGTCTATAATTATCATGATCTCCATGCCTCTCCCACATGGGCTTACCTCTCCCACATGGGCTTCTAGACAATAACCATGACTGGCCCATCACATGCCCACCCACTTATGTTGCAGATGCAGTAGCAATGTAGCATCCATCGAACCTTATCAATCCCTGTGCAAGAAATAGATCATACCTGATTACCTGCAGATTCTTCAGGTCCCCGTAGAGTATTTTAAATTTATGTACTCATATACAGAATAAAATTAAGAGACTCTTTGGAATAAAATGAAATTCAAACTCAAGAAGCTTCTTGAGACGGATTTCTGAATAATAGATTAAGGGTGTCCATCCTAACACGAGCGTTATTTTTTAGAAGGCATAGGTTTTAGTGAACTTCCCATTTTACCCTTCATCCATCCGTAAAAATCATTTCACTTTTCATTAAATCGGTTCGACCAGATCACTAGGAAATCAGTGCACTGATTTCTTGAGAGTCCAAATCGGTGCACCGACTGGATCATTTTATATAAGGGTTCACTTTTCACTCATCGGTGCACCAGACAGTGCACAGATGAGTGAACCGATTCACTGGAAAAGTGAGTCGATATCTGCACATGGAGGCAAAGTGCAAAATCCAAAAAATCTGTATCTACTAAAAGAGTATTCCCGTGTTAGGATGGTCACCCTAGATCAAACCCTTATGATTGATCATACCTGCATATTAGAGATCAATGTTTTAAAAAACAATAAATTATAAAATTCAATTACAAAAAAATTCAAAGATCATATATGCACATTTGTCAGTGCCAAGTGATATTAATTGCTTCTTGATTGGCCTTTATTAAAATTTGCAATATTTGATTTTTTTCTTTATTACTCCCTCGTTCCATTTTAGTTGTTTCATTTGAAACATTTGTATTTTTTAAGGAACTCTTAATATAAAACTAGCACTCCATGTGATCTCATTCATTTTCAACACACTTTATGCTACTGCAATATAAATGAAACAACTATTTTGGGACAATTCCAAAATCCATATAGGACAACTAAATTGAGACAGAGAGAGTATTATTTAAGACATGTAATACAGATTAGGTTCATTTATTTCAATAATGAGAACTCCTAATGAAAGATTAAAGAATGGGTTAATGATCGCTCTGTTCCATCAAGCATTTATTTTTCATTCCAACATGCTATCTCCTAATTTAAAAGAAAAAAAAAATTGTATGAAAATGGGTGGTTAAAAAGGGCCTAAATGTAGCTTTTTCTTGTATAACTTGGTAGTATGTAGCACATCTTTCAACCATGTCATTTTTATATGTTAAATTTTGACAAGTCAATAGGTTAATCCATTAAAGTCATTATAATGAGCCATTTGATAGGTATTTTGTTAATTTTTCTGTAGGGTGCACTTGAGAGTGAGAGTGAAGTCTATTTTTATGTTGTTTGTTTAAGAGAAGAGGAGAAAAGAGAACTAAAAGGAAAATCAGAGTCCTACATTTCTTGTATTAAATTTTCTTCGATCTTATATTTTTGCGGATGAGTTATAAATTTATTTAGAAAGTCGGATTTGAACACACCCCCACACCTCAATTCCTTTTGTTTGGATCCAAAGTTTCCTTTTGTTCGGATCCAAAGTTTCCTTTCAAAATTAAGTTTGGATCCGATCCAAAGTTTCCTTTTGTTTGATTAATCAATTCATGAAAAAAATAAAAATCGAATGCAACCAAAGGGCAAATGTTGGGAGAAGACTAAAATATATTTCTCTTGCTTGCTCTCCAACTCTAAGTATCCCACCCTCTTATATTCTATAATTCTACACATCATAATTACACTTAAGCCCACTTTACGAATACAAATATTTTATATTCCCATATACACATTATTTATATCATTTATTTCCTTTCTTCCAATTTAATTGTTTCATATGAATTTTGAAATTATCTAAAAATAGTTGTCATATTCATATTGGAATAGCATAAAATGTGTTAAAAATAGATGAGATCATATACAGTACTAACCTTAGAAATAAAGTTTCTTAAAAAATACAAATGTTTCAAATCACACAATTTAAAATGAGACGGAGAGAGTATTATTTAAGTAAATGGATTATCAGATTAAATATATTCTAATCTAAATTCTCATCTAACAGCCAATCAGAAAACTAATAAAATATCAAAGCCGGAAAACTAAAATAAATTTTAAAATTTAATGAAAACTCATTTATCTGATCAAAAACATTTTGACTTTAATTTTTTTTTTTTAAATATCCATGTAAATTTGCTCAAATGGGAGAGATGAGTTACTCATTGCACATAATAAGTGGATATCAGTAACCATATATTAAACTAAACGTGACGCAATGCACAATAAACATTGTTAACGGTTAAGTATGGCATCAATCAATTGTATGAATAACAAATAAAATTAAATTCTAAGAAGATAATTAAAAGAGAGGATTTCAAAATTATATTCTTGATCCACATGTTAATATAATAGAATTCAAATGAAAATAAACTCAAATTATTCAGCCTATATCATCCTAAATAACCCAAAAATTATTCTCTATTAGTCACAGCCAACTATAAAGAAATTTACCTAATCTAAAACAGTACTCCGTCTGTCCCAAATTAAGGCAGCCCATTCGGACACTCCCCTTTTCTGCCACGGAATACCCCTTTTCAAAATTTAGGTGCAAATTACCATTTTGCCCTCCTCCTCAAAATCCTCCGAACGATTATACAGGCAAATTTTCACATCCTTCGAACCATAGCATCGTTAGAAGGATCACGAAGATCCTTCGAATAATAATACAGTAAAAAAAATTCAATAGTAATTTAAAAAAAAAAAAATTTAAAGTTATTTTTTAAGCACTGTATATTTTCAAATTTCTCAAATATCCGGACTAATTTCGATAGCCTGATAAAAATACTTTAAGAATTCAAGGTCTTTTGATACTTCCAAATGCTTAAAACACAGTATTTTACAAATAAGAGTATCCCTTAACTGTATGGAAAATATATTTGGGAGTGTCAAAAGACCTTAAAGTCTTAAAGTATTTTATCAGGTTATCGTTATTAGTTCGGATATTCAATTTGAGAAATTTTAGAAAATACACAATGCTTAAAAAATAATTTTATTGTTTTAATGGAGATATCGACAACATAGACAGTTATTTTTTAAGTACTGTGTACTTCCAAAATTTCTCAAATTGAATATCCGGACTAATTACGATAGCCTAATAAAAATACTTTAAGAATTTAAGATCTTTTGACACTCCCAAATATATTTTCCACACAGCCAAGAGATACCCTTATTTGTAAAACACTGTGTTTTAAGCATTTAGAAGTGTCAAAAGACCTTGAATTATTAAAGTATTTTTATCAGGCTATCGTAATTAGTCCAGATATTCAATTTGAGAAATTTTGAAAATATACAATGCTTAAAAAATAACTGCATATATTGTCGATATCTCCTTTAAAACTTTAAAATTATTTTTTAAACACTGTTTATTTTCAAAATTTCTCAAATTGAATATCCAGACTAATTACGATAGTCTGATAAAAATACTTTAACACCCTTTTGACACTCCCAAATATATTTTTCACACAGCTAAAGATACCCTTATTTGTAAAATACTGTGTTTTAAGCATTTGGAAGTGTCAAAAGACCTTAAATTCTTAAAGTATTTTTATCAGGCTATCGAAATTAGTCCGGATATTTAATTTGAAAAATATTGAAAATACACAGTGCTTAAAAAATAAATATAAATTTTTTTTTAAAAAAATATTTACTGTAGCATCATTCGAAGGATCTTCATAATGCTATGGTTCGAAAGATGTGAAAATTTGCCTGTATAATCGTTCGGAGGATTTTGAGCGGGATGGCAAAATGATAATTTGCAAAAGTTTACCTGTATAATCATTCAGAGGATTTTGAACGGGAGGGCAAAACAGTAATTTGCACCTAAATTTTGAAAAAAGATTTTCCGTGATAGAAAAGGGTGGTGTCCGAATGGACTGCTCAAATTAATTGTCTTATATGAATTTTGAAATTACACTAAAATAGTTGTCTCATTTATATTGAAACGGAGAGAGAACTATTTTACCTAACTTGACCTTTACTCAACTAAATTAAATTTGAGTAACGCTTCTATTAAATAGATTGGCACAACCAATATCTAATTATAAACATTTATTAAAGCAATGGGCTCGTACTCCAATAACTAAGAAGCTCAACTAAGAGAACTAATTTACTAAGTTTACTTATAAAATTTATTAACTAATTGATTCAATCAATAAATAACCAAAGATCAATTCGATGAAAGTGGAATACCACATGGTGTGTTAAAGTTCAATCCATGGTCATCTAACTCTGTAATTACCATCAAATTATAAAAAAGTTCATTTGCATAATTTTGCAATTCAGTTCACAAAATAGTTTATTATTAATTTATAGTAGTACTCGAATTATACTAATCCAGTACAATACTTCCATTTATATCTATACAAGTGAAATGTTTTACAACTGTCATGCTATTTAAAAACCTCATTCTTTACGGAGAAAAAGCCTTTACTTAGTAAGCGTTTAATCTTTAAAGCAAAAGAAAAAATTCAACTACGCACAAACTCTTTATCTACCAATAAAGTATTATATACCAGAAAACAAAAATAAATACTTCTCATAAATGACAAACATTAAGATTTATTACTAATCATATGAAAATATTTAATAAATAAATAAATTATTAATACAAAAATTACCAATAATTTATCAAAATATAATCACTATATTACAATTTATCACAATATCGTCAACGACTTACTGTAGTGCAAATAAAGCATAAGATATTTGATGACAACTAATATTTTATCGTTAAAAATATAATAAATTTAAAAATATAATAAATTTAAAAATACCACTGATATTTGTGATAGGGGTAGAAATCTCCTCAGCCCATATATCAGATATGGGCCAAGATTATTACCCATGTTTGTGATATTGCCTAGAACCACTCTCAACTCTCAACTGATATGAGAAAATGTGCTAATTAATATATACAATGATGATGATTAGGATAAAGGGCTACATCGATTCCACACTTTAATGTGCAGAGCCTAAATTATAGTACAAATAGCATTAAAGAGGGCTTAAAATCAATTCAATTTTTTTATTATTCTTACAAGCTATAAAATTCATCCACTTCGGCATATTGGGAGGGCCCAAGAACAATTTCAACTTCTCGTTTCTTTTGAAGAACAATTTCAACTTCTCATTTCTTTTGATAATAGAATAATAGACAAATTATCTTTGTCAAGTTAAACACATATCCATGATGCTCTGCCGATAAATCAAAATAGAAAAGATCAGAATTATTACCAATTCAATTGTGCACAGAGATGCAACAATTCCTCTGTAATAAGGCATCGGCAACACTACCCATCTGCCTGTTCAATACATGTATCCTCTCAATTGAATCCATCTATACTCGTACCAAGCCATCGCCTGACACAAGTCATACCATCACTGGCCACAGAACCTCTTACAAATCAAAATAACAAATAAGCCATTCTTCATCGTTACGAACACTGGATAAGGTAGCAAATGCTTCCTTGAAGCCCACGAATTGTTCCAACTGGGCATTTGAAACAGATTGGAAAAGCTGTCCTGGCAGGGTAGGGGGGATTCATAGAGAGAATCTCCAGGAAACAATTGTTCATTTACCCACTTCAAGAACCAATTCAAATATGCAAGACCCACTCACAATAAATTATTCAAAAAACTACGTTCAATATAATTCATCCAATCAAAAACCAAATGCACTTCAGTTAGTGAAATTGTAGCCATAAAATTATCAGACAGACCATAACAACTATTAAGAATGACGGCTTAAGCACAAACTATTTATTAGATCGTGTCTACCTACATCAAACTCATGGCCCACTCACCTTCTGAGGCTTCTCCGTGTGAGTTAAGTCAGTAAGTCCAGGATTTGTCAATTCTTATTCCGTTTGTAATTTACCAGACAAACATTTTTTAAAAATATGAATACACTTCTTTCTACGGGTAGTGACTTTTTTGAAAGAGAACATAGAGAAGAGTGCGTCATAGGCTCTCAAAAGGAACCGCAACAAGAGAGAGACAAAAATACTATGACAGCAAAATATACTCCCCATTCGCGGGGCTGTTTGTCATTTTCCAACTAATAGAAAGCCAAGAATAAAGAAATATAAAGGCTTCACTCCTCTTATGAAAAAAGAGCTCTTTACCATCAGCATAGAATATGAGAAATTTTCCTCTTTTTACTAGGAAGTCCATTTCCTATGGAGGGAGATAGGAAAATTTAAGAACACTTCGCGAGACATTTTATTCATTTTTTATGAAAATAAGAAATTTGACACAACATAAACAGTGGATTTCCATGGTTCAACAAGGTGCCAGCGTTCAAGGTGTGTCAAACACAGAAGTAATTTCCTTCAAGGAAATTGATTGCATAAATTTTCTTGCAGAAGTAATTTCCTCAAGGAAATTGACAAGTAACCTCTAGCAAATTAAAAAGCTATCCTAGTTCAATAACCAATCCAATGCACTCCTTCTCACTCCTATAGCACAAGAATTTTGTATGTACAATAGGCTTTAAATTGCAAGTGCAAGGTACCATTCCATGCTTAGCCTGCTCAGGCACCCGACACACAGGTCTTTACATGTTACCAAAATCATCTACTCTTTTTTTATTGACGTTCCAAAATCATATATTCTTGGAACCCCCATCCACACAGACGCCATATAACACAAGAAATTTGTATGTACAATAGGGGCTTTAAATTGCAAGTCCAAGGTACCAGTCAACGCTTAGCCTGCTCAGGCACCTGAAGCCTAAGGTACCAGTCAACGCTTAGCCTGCTCAGGCACCTGAAGCACAGGTCTTAACATGTTGCAAAATCATCTACACTTCTTTTATTGATGTTCCAAAATCATCTATTCTTGGAAGAACCAACCGAACACACCCCACCCACACAGACCCCATAAAGCAGCTAACCATGCTGAATAACAAATCATGGGACCCCACATCTGAAGCCAAAACCAAGAAGACAAACAGAAGACTATCCAGTGATGCTGGACTAGTCCAACATACATAGAAAGAGGCTGAGGGAGAAATACCAGACATCTACACAGGAAGGGCAATAAACAAGCAAATAATCCAACACCTGTCACTACGTCAAGACATAAATAGAAACAGCAAACAGTGATATGGCATCTGCAACTTTATTTAATAGAATTACCTTTCAAAAAAACTAGCAATTTTGGATGGGTATAACTTCCAGACTTGATGATGGATATCACTGAGAACCAGCTTACAATACACAACAACAACAAGCGAGAAAAAAACTCTGCCCAGTCTGGGATTCATCCCATGCAATCTAGACCAGCTATGTCAAAAAATAATTTGATGGATATCACTCAGAACAGGCTAACAATACACACACACTCCAAGAGAGAAATAACATCTATCATCAGTCTGGCTTCATCCCATGCAATCTAGACCTGCTACATAAAAAAATAGACCCTACAGCACCAATGATATCAGTCAACTCTCCAATTTCCACTCCAAGGTCCCTAGTGAAGAAGGGAGACCAAATTGTCTCACCATTGTGTCAAAAACCCTTTTTGGCTTCTCTGTACTTGTTAGATCAAAATAAAAATAGCCTGGGATAACTCCACATAATAAATAGTACCTTCATACATTACCCCAGAGAAATGAGCAAGCCATTTTGAACCTTTGCAGTTGAAGCTTTCTCAACCCACAATCTCATCTCCAATCACCTTCGACATGCTTGAAGTAACTAAGGAATGATGCTCTCAATACACCCCCTCTCAGTTGATTTGCCAACAAGAATCTTCCATTGACTTCCACTCTTCAACTCACACAAGGCCAACAACCAATTGTCTAACAAAGCAACGTCAGCAATCAAACTTGGTCAAATAACAGGAAAGCCATCATTCAAGATTTTATAAACTTGATCATCTTCCATCAAGTCATGTTCAACACTTTAATATCATTAGAATCTTTCCCAACTGTTTACTCTAAGCTACACCCCAACAGACAATTGACTGAAAGCCGAGATTGGCAAAACAAAAGCACTACTTGCAGAAAGAGCCTACCATCAAACTACTACATCTTCGTATTCCACCTAGATAACCTCCTCTTCAAGTCTCTAAAACCATCATCATCTAAGCCATTTATCCCATCAATCTAGGGTTGGCCTTTATATTTAGACTTGGCAAATGATTTCCATGAGCTGACTACCTATTTGGCACCCAAGGGAGTAATTTATTACGTTTTCCTACAGAAATACGATAGGAATCTAGGGTTGGCCTAGACTTGGCAAATGATTTCCTCGCTCCCCTACCCCTCAAAAAAATTCCATGGGCTGACTACCAATCTGGCACCCAAGGGAATAATTTATTACTCTCTCAATCTAGGGCTGACCTTTATATTTAGACTTCATGGGAGTAATTTATTACGATTTCATACACAAATAAGCAATGAAAATGTACTTGCTTTACATACAAAAACTCATGTGATCCATCGAGTTACACTGTGCAAATCAAACTGCAAAAAGAGATGCCTCTGTTTCTCATTGCATTTCAGATGGACTCTTCCATCTATCTGTGTACTTAAAATCAGTATAGAAAAGAGAAAGATTGGAGATATCTAATGTCTCATTTCTAGCAGAGTGGAGCAGAAAATGAAGAAACAGCAAAAGGGAACGGGTAGGAAGCAATAGAAATGTTAGATTCTGGCAGTGCATTGCAGGAGAAATGAGATGCATGCAGGATGGGGATTGTAAATCCACCTGAATAGTTGCCAAAAGGATTGACTGAGGATATTAAGAGACTGAAGAGAGGGTCAACAGCTGGAACGAAGCCCGAGAAATTTCATATTGTAGTTGTGCATTGCAGGATAAGTGAAATGCATGCAAGGTGGAGACCGTGGATCCACTTGACTGGTTATTGAGGGCATATATCACCCAAACAGCCTTTTTGAGCAAGGAGATGTTCACATTGGACGTGGAGGGGGCAAGGGTGGAGAGGAGTCTGAGGGGCTGAGATGGGCGCACATACTTCCATTGTGAAAAAAGCTGTAGGGAGCAAGGAGAAAGAGAGATACCATGAAGCAGGGGCAACTTAAGGAAAAACCAAGAAGCAACTATGGTGAAGTGCAGGGACAGAGAGAGGTAGACAGAAGAAAAACAGAGAAGCAACAGTGGTATTCTTTTCGCACGGAAAGAGGATTTTTTGTATTTTATGATTTAGTGTATGAATAAGGGGATCTGCACCTCCTGAGTTCAAGTATTGAATTGAAAGCCTCTTTAACCTTTTTTTTTTTGGTAAGGCAAAAGCCTCTTTAACCTTCACGTACTTCTTTTACTTTAGTCTCAACAAATCTCTCTCTCCTAGCCAAACATCAAGATTCAATCAAGTAGATTTTCCTCTGATCTCCTAATTCAAAATCTCCACGATCAAAATCTACCAATTGCCAAAGACACCTATAGCAATGATATATTGTATTTGGATACTTCAGACTTCTACAACGGAACACAATATACATGTGTCATATTCTGCAAACTGCAAATGAGATAATAATAGTTACGAGGTTCTGATATTTAATCCTTAGTTGCGAATGGTCACCACTCTATCTAGGAACCGACTTAGCAATTTCACAATACAATGAATAAACCAGAAGATCTCCTTAACAAATACCCCAAGACAACCGTTCTTGCGATCCATCAACAATCACTGAAAAATGAGATATGACTGCATTCCTGAAATTAATAAACCTAGACTCCATCTTTCACCAGGATTCATTCTCTCAAGAGATTAATAAAGAAAAACAATCATTCGCCATAGGCCTTTTTCCCAAAATCATCTTTCACCAGGATCCATTCTTTCAAGAAAATAATAAAGAAAAAACAGTCATTCAAGTTATAGGCTTTTTTCCCCGAAATCAAGCCTAGTACATCAGTGGAATATCATTCTTTTACATTGAATCAATACTCTCTTAAGCACTGACAATGGAAATACAAAAACCTGCAGCCCTCCCACAAATTGACCTTGATTAAAAGAGCATTTCATGAATCACCTTAGATGCTTGACTGACCCTTCAGCATCAAGCTTATTAAATTGGTCACAAAGAGGCTAATATAGATCTGAAATCATTGAAGACAAATCTACTTCAATAACATTAGTCTATTGCAAAAATCATTGAAGATGTCACAATCATCTGATTTCATAGTTCTCCCAGATCACTTTTAAGAGATCATCAGGGAATACATCAGTGCAATGGGGTTTTGTTCCCATCAAGATCATAAACACCTCTACCCCCTCCCCCACCAAGATCAGTCAACCTTAGATGATTAACTGGCCCTTCAGCAACAAGCTTATTAAATGGTCAGAAAGAGGCTAATATAGATCTGAAATCTTCATCTTTTTTCTTCTTTTTTTTGAATTTTAACAAGATCAACAAACCTCAAATCTCCTTCAATAACATTCTTCTAGCGCAACATTCATCTAAGATGGCACAAACTGATTTTATAGTGTTTCCCCCTGAGCTCTTTAAAAGAGATCATCAGGAAATACATCAGTTGAATGGGAATTTTTCCCACCAAGATCACAAACCCCCCTTCCTCCATCACCCCTCTTTTATTCCACTTCTCCACGCAACCCCAGAAAACTAATTCAATAAAAATCACTCCTCAAACTCACGCCAACTGAAATTATTATATAATTGGAATAAAATGGTGGAATAATTGATACCACGCAGCCCTAGTCTTCCTATATCTTCAACCAGATAGAGATTATCTAGTTGATCAACTCAGCCACAAACCAATCAACTAAAGCATTCGCATGTGGAAAGTAATTCTTCATGCTCCCTTGTGGTGTAATTTAAGACAAAGAACATTGATATCACGAACCACCCACAGGAGAGCTTTTTTGCTTCAGTTACTCCTTTTTGGGAGTTTGGGTTTGTGGGTGTATGGGATTGACAGGCCTCTTGTGTTCTCTTTTGCCTAATACAACTTTTGAACCTCTGGTGGTTATTTCCTTAAATATTATCTCGGTCATTTAAAAAAAAAAAAAAAAGGAACACCAACTGGAGAAAGCATATACTTGTAACAAAATCAAATCTCCTTCCAAAAGTTCCTTCTAGCCACACCAATCATACTAGAGAAAGAAAAAAAAAGCCCTCAGATTATTGTTGAATGTAATCAGCACATTCCAGATTAAAAGCACTCATTCCGAGATACCCCCCCCCCCCTCTTCAAAAAAAAAAATGTAGGCCCCCTTTCCCCCACCCCGCGTGGAGGTGATCCCATGGATACACAAAAATGCTTGCAAGCCTTGTTCATTGGGTTATTTAAGAGAGTTGATGCAGTCACGTCTGAAGCCGAATAGAATTGGGTGAAATCAGAGAAAGCCCACTAGATGAAAATGTGGCAAGAAAGGACCTCAAAACACAATCTAGTGGACCCACTTGTACTTGAATCAGAGGCCATTTAAATCAGTTTGGGCCTGGCCCATTTGGGAGACATTTAGGGTCAAAAAGCCCAATAAATTAAACCCATTTGCTGCCTCAAGGGTCCTACTTTGAATCACACCAGCCGTTGAGTCACCAACATGTGGACCCCACAAGCGTGCCAACATGACAGAAAACCTACTCAAAACAAGGAGGAACCGTGTGGACCTACAGAAAGCCCAGAACGGAAGGCACGTGCATAGCTGATATTTTGAGGACAAGAGGGACCAACTGGGTGCTGTTTAAAAACAGCAACTAATCATCAATTAGTGGTTGGAAATCCACTCAAACAACGACTGCAACAGAAGGAAATCAGCAAGTGGGACATGTGGATTGTGATCTTGAGCACAGATCCAGAGGTAGTTATGCAGGGCAAGGTGATCTGATATGTGGCTGGGATTTTAGACCCAGGATTGGGCGAGATTATAACACCAGATTAGGGATGATTTTTTTGGCTCCAAAGTTCAGCAACCCGTTGGATCTCATGACAAAAGACCACAAGGAAATCCAAGTCCAGGCGTGACAGAATTGGGCTTGATTCTTGGCCAGATTTTTGGCAACTTCTTGCATGGAAAGAATGAGGATGTAAGGCTGTGATTAAGAGTTAAGTTTAGGTGCATATCACAGCAATATTATCTCTTTTGTTTCTGTTTTTTTAAGCCATATTAAGGTAAGTCCAACTTTGAAAGCATAAGGAATGGTTCATATTACTCTTCTAAATGATGTCTTTCTCAGAGAAAAATGAGTCCTGAATAACAATCATTGCCTGTAATAATCTAGGTTTGGATTTGTAGAAACAACACGAATCAGTTCCTCCTAATTCCTATATGAGGAATCTCTAACCGATCTAGGCCCAAAAGCATTTTTATGACAATACCCAGAGCATAAGGCAACAGCTCACAGCCACAACCATAAAGGTTGTAGGTTCAGCTGTTCAGGTCATGACATAATTTCAAGAGAACACATGCGCGTTTGCGTGCATACACACACTCACCCGCAATTGTGCACTCAAGCTCACACACACATTAAGCCTCTATAAAGCAATGGGTTACCATTTATTGATATTATAACATCAATACTTCCTGCCACTCCAAACCAGACCCAGATTTATCCAACAGTCTTTCAAGAAAAGCATATCATGAAGATGACCGAAAAGGATCTTGGCATCTACAAAGCCATGCCAATGAACCTTAGAAAACACAAACTTCACCAAAACCAACGAAGTCACAATGGATAAAAGACAATGCACATGGGTTGTAAAGTAGACAGGTCAACCCCAAATCATCTAAATCAAATCAACTAGGTCCTTTACCAGTCATGCAAAATTTCATGAGTTCATCCATCTGGTTTTTAAGGATTTGAGAAATTTTGACTCTGAAAACTTGTTTCTTCAACAATACTCAGGTACAGCTTACAAATAGATACTCAAGATAAATAAGCACGTATGAGAGTGAGATAGCTGAGTTGCCTATTTCACTTTTTCAAGAACCAAAAACATAAAGGAAACATGAACTACAAGAAATAATATGAAATATTATGTGAAAATAAACAAAGAAAACAACAATAATAAAATTATAGGCAAATCATAAATTTAAAAGAATTATGAATTGGACTTCTCACTCCAAATCCAAAGACTACAATTAAGAAAAAAAACATAAGCAGAATAGAATTGATAAGTAACAGACAGAGAGAGAGAGAGGAACAATTTTTTTTTTGAAAGTTAACAACATTTTTTTATTATAAAAAGGAACCAACAAGAAGTTTTTAGACATCCAAGATAAATACGAATAATATCTTACATGTACATGCCTGTGCACATACACATGTACACGCCTGTGACACAGACAGAAAGAAAAACATCAAATCTAAATGATTAAGAACATACTAAGTCAGGAACAGTTGGTAAGTGCACTTCTTTTTAAGTTTTAAAGTGCTCTATGTTGAGCTTGAATCATGTTACCAGCTCAAAAAAGAGAAAATATTTACGAAAATTTTAGGAGGCACTTGGTTTACTTCAACTCACACTTAATTGTTGTCCATTTTCAATCCCTTTCCCAACTTGAAAAATGTGCATGTCACACACCTGGACATACAACTAAATGACAACTGATTTTGCAGAGTGAAAACTTGCAAAATTAATCAGACTCCACACTTAACTTGCTTTTAATCAGCCCACTAAATCGACATGGCATTCTTCCATCATCCAGGATGCCTGACTCTTTAGATGCATCTCTGTAACCCCACTCTAACAATTTCATCATTTTGGATAAGCCTATCGCACCCACCTTCTCCAGTAACTCTCTCTAAGGTAGTGATCATTAATTCCTCATTAGCAGATATAGGTAAATGACATGTTCAAAAAAATTATTATATACCATATAGTGTTTCAAAACGCCCAACATTATTGAATATGATCTTTGAGCAATTTGAAATAGAAGACATGGCCATGAATTGCATCATGTACCAAATAGAAACCCATGCAAATCCTCATGATACAATGAAGGAACACAAAACAACAAAAATATCCAAATGAGATGCAACATGGAAAAAGTCAGTGACAAAGTCATTAAAACAATAAATGAATCTACCAACCACTTAAAAGCAAGATCATCAGCTACCATTTTAAGCTTGTGTAAAACATAAATAGATTTCTACACCACAAGATAATCGAAAAATCACTAGATATGCATATTGTCTAAGATCTAGACAGTATAAGAAATCAACAAGGCTGCATGAGCATTTGCAATCAAGTAAAACTAATGTATCCACTAGCAGCATGCATCTAGAGTTCTTAATGAAATACGAGCTAATTTCCAAGGATTGCTGAAGGAATGAGACAATTATAAACTCCAACAAGCGCAGAACCAAAAAATTAAGCTTAGAGTATAAGGTTTGGTCAACACCTCAGAGTACACACGGTTCTACTAATATGTCAATATAACTGCTGCCAAACATTTAAGGTGGGCTAGCTACATGGGCCCCTGGGAGTGCACAATAAGCTTGGTAAGATGTGATGTCAAGGGAAGGAGAAGATGGCTATGATATCATTGGTCCTCTAAATCAAGGCTTCCAAGGTAGGCCATAAGTTTCTCAAACCCTGTTCATCTGTTCTTCAGGTTTGGGCTTGAAGCTTCGTCAAAATAGGTAGGCTGGCTCCAGGCTTTGATCTCAGCTGTTTTGATAGGAAAGGGAAGGCAACAGAGGTGACAAAAGGAATATTAGCAAAAGAGGTGAGAAAAGGAATATTAGAAATCTAAATATAGGCATTGTGGATAGGTTAAGATAGGAAAACAACCAAATATATCAAATTGGAAAGCATTCATAAAATCTCATCACATAATTCAAAGTGAAAAAAGTGCAAGATATTGGAGGTTACCTGCAGGCCCTAAGCTAACACAGACTTCAGTAGCCATGCTTCCCATGGGAAGCATGATTTTGACCTGATAAACTGGTAACAAGAACAAAGGGTAGGGTTAAGAGTCATAACAACTAATTCTAACAAAAAAGTAACTAAAACAAAAGTCTAAAAGCATCTTACCCCGAACCACCAGAGCGGCCTGAATATCCACCATATCCTCCACCACTCTTCACATGTAAAAGGGGATACAAGCGGAAAAAATAAGTGGAAGGTAAGCTAATGTGTCAACAAGTGAAGCATGTAATAACAGAGACATGGGAACTCCTAATGATCGCAGAGGAAACAACAATGATGAACACAGTCATCCACTGGACATTCAGTTAACAAACTTTTAGGCACAAAGCATCTTACCTGGGATGCACCATAGCTTCCATAAGCGTCAGATGGGGGTAAATCACTAGACCCACCATATCCTCCAGAATAAGAAGAATAACCACGTCCATGTGATTTACTATCTCGACCCCCATATTTTGAACCATCAGCAACATCACCTGACATGGGAAGATATGGAAGAACGGAAGGATATGCAGACAAAGCACCCTCCCTTTCAAAGAAATTGGCTTTCAACCTCGTCGTTACTTGCACAAGAGCATTCCTAGCAACGTCAATATCTCCACTGATCTGCAGAGCATCATCATTCAAAAACATCAACACTTTTTTCAAGTGAAGCAAAAAATGACAAGCACAGGCAACTTGTGCATGCAATTCTACTGTTTGTGTGTGTGTGCATTTGCATGCTTGCGCCCTCATGTGTGTGCATGTGAGAGAGAGATGAATGTAAATAAGAGAAATCGTGGCATTACTTGAACCATCTCATCATCTTCAGAAGCAACTTTTGGAAGGTTTTCCTTTGACAATATACGAATGTTTGCTCTCGTGAGTTTCCTCATATCAGAGATGATGGCACCACCTTTACCAATCAAGCAACCAATGCGCGATGTAGGCACAAGCAATCGAGTTGTGTATAGAGATTCACCAGATTCCCTTTCGGTCTTCTCACTGCATCTAGGCTGCAAGCGAACTGCAGCATCGATGGTTGGAGAGATCTGATCTTCAAAGAACTAGTAATGTACAGAAACAAAGTACAACTTCAGTACATTAAAAAAGCATTCACTTCTAGAAACAGATACACTAAGATACTCACTTCCTTTGCCGAGATGGAAATGATACAATCATCTCCTTCAGAAGAAGAGCTATCAACTTTAATAAATGCTCCAGATTCCTGTCTAATTTGCTTTATGATGACACCACCCTTACCAATCACACCTCCAATATTTGCAGTAGGGCAAACCATGCGGAGCGAGAACTCCTTTGCAGCACTTTCATCCCTTGGAGCAGCATAAAAAGGATGTGAGGACCACTCACCTCCACCATCACCTTTGTAACTTCCATATGGACCCAACAGTGGAGTTATTCCCATAATGGGGGCACCTGCATTTGGTCCCATTAACTGACCACCTGGATGATACATGTTTGGCACGGCAGAGAAGAGCAAGTGCTGTGACCGTGAAGGATTGTCATGAAGACGAGATGAAATTTGGAAAAGAGCTTTCTTTACAACTGAAGTTTCGCCAGTTATCTGATATCAAGCAAAATTTGAGTAAGGTCTTTCCGTTGTGTTGTATGTTTTTCTTAATAAGAAACATTCATGAAGATATGAATAATTAACCACCATTCAAAGAAGAAAGATACAAATTACTATCAAGGAATGAGCATGTGTTGCAATGAAAAAGCCCAGCCAGAGAAAAAAACAGACAATAAAACCAATGGGATGGCAGTGTAAAGGAGAGGGGAAGTAGGATAAGATGTGGGTTGATAACCAGAACCAACATGCATTTGAGATGAATATTAAAAGAATGTGCATGTTCAATTAAACTCATAATTCTGTACCAAGTTCAGAGGCAACCTCACAAAGTGAATATCAAGATACAAGATGATGCATAATACCTGAAGAAGCTCATCACTGCTCATAGCACAAGAAGGGAGATGCTCATTTTTCATGATGCGAATCTGAGCACCAGTCTCACTGCGTATATTTTTGAATAATTTGTCCACCCTTCCCAATGACACATCCAATCTGATCCGATGGCACAAGCAGGCGAACAGTAATTTGATGAGCTCCTTCCTCATCTTCCTCCTCACCAGGTGCCTCATCAGCAACAAGCCTCTCATGTACCCTGAATAAAGCATCTTGTGCTGGGCAAATGTAATCACCAGTGTCTTCAAAGGCATTAGTTTCTCGACTCGAACTGAAGATTGTTATAACACGCTCCTCACATCCCGGAACACTCTCACCAATTCTAATCTTCGACTGGCTCTCTTGCCTCAATTGCTTGACTATCTCACCACCCCTCCCGATGATGCTTCCTATCTTTCTCCCAGGGCACAAATAGCGGTACACCGTATCATCTGACCCTGGAGCATATTGTTCTTTCTCAGCACCGGGATTCCTTCTCTTACTTCCTCCATTTTCAGCATTGTCTGACTGTGAGTGGGACCTCTTACCATAGCTACTTCTTTGTCCCGCCATTGAAGTAGAAAACTGACCAAAATTCTGCTTCCAATACATGTATTCACAGATATTATAAGAATAGACTCATAAAAACACGAAAGACAAACAAGCATGCAAGGACGCACTACAGCGCCTGCACCCCTACGCTCATGAACAAAAATAGACATGGCAGCGGTGGATTCAACATCTCTCTCAACAAAACAGAAACAAGATGTTGTGGTGGCGGAAAAAAGAAGATGGGATAAAGACAGTAAACCGTATGGGTGTGATATAGATGCAGTACCATCATGTGTGGCCAGATCTGCCTTAGATGTAAGAGGGTATTCACAACACAGTAAGTGTTTATTGTTGGAATCTTCATATGTCTGTCATATTTGCAGTTTGTCATGTAAATGCTAAATTTTTCAATTATAATTATGACTGTCAGCCAATATACATACGGTAAATTGCTACGATGCAATGACCACGAATGATAAGGGATAACACAGAAGCATTCGCATTAGCAGATCTTTGTGGCCATGAATCAATGGACTCTAGAGCTCAGGAACAATACATCGATCGATATTAAAAAGATAACAATAATAAATGCAGAGAGACCAAAAAAAAAAAACTTTTTTTTTATTTAAACAGAATAGAAAGGTTACCTTGATGAGAAGCAACGGATGACGAAGAGGAAGCGGATCTGCAACAGAGATAAAGGTAAAGCTATCTCTGGATTGAGATAATGGGAACCGCCTCTTGCTTTCTGTGATCGGGAAAATATCTTTCCTCTGTTATCTGGCTCTCTTATATAGAAGGGTTCTACTCGTCTGGCGTTCTAGGGCTTTGACTCGATTGATATCATGCTACCAAAATTATCCTTTTCTTTGTTGACAAGGACAATACGCAGCCAAGGGGATCTCTACCCGGTTTTCTTTTAAAAAAAACCCGGTTCTCTGCCCGTATATCCTGGTCTCAAATATTTCAGTGTTTTGAGTATATTATGAGTTCTGCGGAATTATTAAATATCAATTTTAAAATTAAAATAAATTTATATCTATGATCTTTAATCTATAATTTAGAATGTACCCAAGTGGATATAGTAAAAACAAAATAAGGGCAGACTTAAAAATTTACTTGTGCAAAATACCATTATTTTAGATATTTAATATGCAATTTTTTATATAAAAGGAGATAGCTTGTAAGATCTTTAGATGATAGTGGATTATATTAAAAATGAGGGAAGGTTATAAAATTGCCAAATACGTAGTATACTTCCTGTGCATCTCTATATCCACCAACTAGAAAGTATCTATATCGCATAATATTGGTCAATATAATTTTTTTATTTTTTTAAACAAAAACTATTTCAAAGTTATTCAAGTTAAATCTTTCACTTAGTATGATTTTAAGAAATTTTAGAAATAAGTTATTCAAATGTGAAAGGTATTTGTCAATTTTAAACTTTTTTCTCTTATAATTTGACCATTTTAAAATATTTTTATTATTTTTTAATTAACGTGTGGGAAACTGCGGGATACTCAATTTTAAGGTTTTTGAAAAAATAATTTAATAAAAAAATATTAATTGTTAGTTGAATCAAAGAGAGATGTTTAATTGTATTAATATAGTTTATACGGTGTTTGTCTAATTTTATAACAAATTTTCTAAGATAATTCCTACTTTAAAGTTTCTTATGTTTTAACTTCATATGAGCAAGGAAACTATGAATATGATAGATTTGAAGAAGATTTAAGTGTGCACCTACGCTCAATCATAAACCTTTCTCCGAGTAACAAATGGCTCTCGAGAGAGACCCTCTTAACGTGAGGTTGTGATGAAGGTTGAGAAAGAGGAGAAATTCAGTCATAGGGATGACATGAACAGGCAGATTTCCTCTTTCCTTTGTCAGCTGTGGTATTTGTTGTCCTCAAATTTTTCACGAACAATGAAGGAAAACCAAAACCTCAATGATTTTCTTAAAAAAGAAAAATCTATACAAAAAAGATCTAGATTGATAATAGGATAATTATTTTGGTACAAATTTTAACATTTTAATATCACCATTTCAATCACAAATATGATCGAAAGAAGATCTCCTATTAACATTGTTGCCCCAATCTTGACTCAAGAAAGAGGGAATTGAGTCTGTGCAAACTTTTTTTGAGATCTCTTCTAATTATGCAAATTGGAAAATGCTCATTTTTCTCTTTAACTAATGGAAACATTCATGATGCATTTTTCTCCAAAGTAAATTAAATCACAAATATTGCAAAGTGAAAGTGCATAAAGAATTGCAGTGAACTATAAGCACCAAAGAGACATGGAGCATTCATATTCATAAAATCAATCCATGGCAAATATAAGCATAAGAATCAGACATAAACAACGTGCACCATAAAGGGGATGAGAAGAGATGGAGAGATATAACTCAATTTAACGAGGTTCAGCCCTTCCTGCATACGTCCTTGCTCCGATATACACCTAACGATTAATTATACTAAGAGCATCTCCAATGTGTGTTCTAAGAGCATCTCCAGTGGGTGCTCTAAATCTCCAAATTTGGAGAGTGACCTAGCAAACACAAATCCAACCCACATGGTCTATCTTTAAAAATTTAGAGATTTGGAGTTTTGTGAATAGTATATCTCTAAATTTGGAGATGATCTCCAAAACACTATTCACGTGGGACCCATGTACTAATCATCTACTATTCAGCTACTATTTATTATTTTAAGCCAAAACAATTCACTAATAATGTATTATTAAATATTTTCATCATGTTTAATAAATAATTATTTTTTAAATTAATTCATTAATAAATTCTTTTTAGTTTACTTTTATTATTTATTTATTTTGAGATAAATTTTTACAAATAAAAAAATTGATCAACTAAAAACCAGTTGTCTCCAATAACATTATTTTTTTTAATGTATTTCATTAGTTTGTAATGGGTTTATTTATTTTCTTAATGAAATTTATTTTGTAATTTCATGGGCATATTATTTATTTTTTAAAAAGTGTTAAATAATTCAACTTTGGATAAATATATGATGTCATAATGACATTAAGAAAAAAAAAAATGGGAGCACGATATGTGATTTTTCATTTTTTAAAAATAAAAGAATAAGTATATGGAGAATGAATAGTGAATTTGGAACTTGGTATGGTTGGAGAATGAGTAGGAATGTGGGAAAGTGGGACCATGAACCTACAAATATAGAGAAGATGTCAATTTGGAGACTCTCCATTGGAGATGCTTTAACCCATCCTTCTTTTGGGTAAGGATAAACCATCACATCGATCTTCTTTCTCTCTCCTTTCGAATTTGAGAGTGACCATTTTTCCCTTTCTCCTCTCTGTAGGGGCCACTGACCCTTCACTTGTTCTTCTCTCAATAAAAGCAAATTATATTTTAGCACACTCAGAATTATTCTCTCAACAAAAGCAAATTACATTTTAGCACACTCAGAATTATGGAACAAAGATGGCTCAACTCATGGTTAGATTTGGATTGCTAAAGAATCTCTAACGGATATATTGTTTTTTCTTCATCACTCATGGTTATGGGAGTGGTGGATTACTATTTTTTTCTCTCTCCTTAGTCTACTTCTCTGAGCAAATTTCTCTTTATAATGGTTGGTATATATAATGGACATTTTGAATTTATTAAAACTGTCAACATTTTGGTCTTGAGTTATTAATTCGACAATCAACGTGCTCTTGCTTAGCTCTCTAGATTTTCAATGTTATGGAGTTAAAGGCTAGCTTTGGTCTTATGCCGTTCATATATTAAAATATTGAATTGCTGCTATTATTTGGTGTTACACTTAGTCTATATGATATTCAATGGTTAGACTGATGCCAAACATATGGTATTCCTCTTATATAGTATTTGTTGGTATTCAATGTTCTAGATTACTACCAATATATGTGTCAATCAATAATAATGGTCTTACACAGTTTATAATATTCAACGGTTTAAACTGCTGGCAACATGTTTGGTCTTACACCCAGCCTTTATGGCATGCAATGGACAGACTGATGCCAATAATTTAACACTGGATTTACATAGTGTTTTTGATATTCAATGGATAAACTAAAACCAAGTTACAGATTGATACAAGAAGTTGTCTTACATAGTACATGATTTTCAATAGTTTAGATTGCTACCACGTTAATAGACTTACACAATTATGTGATATTCAATAACTTAAAGTTATAACCATGCTATAGTCTTACACAGCTCTTTTAGATATTCAATGGTCTTGAGTTGCAACCATGAAAATAATCTTATACAGCTATATATGATATTAAATGGTTTAGAGCTACAACCGATGAAATTTTATTCCTTCCATCTTTTCTCTATATTTTTTTTTTTCTCTTTCCATTTTTGCTCTCCGCGTTTCATTTATTCTCATTCGATTTTTTTCTACTGAATTTTACTGTTTTGTAGGGAGGCTAGAGTCGCAGCCGCAGGCGTTTTAATTTTTTTTTTCTTCTAACTTTCCATTTTTTCCAAAGCCGCGGCTCACGGCTCACGACTGGATTAAAAAATCCGATTTAAACCGCGGCTTGAAACAGTTTTTTGCGGCTTAATTTATCAGAAGGTTTTTTATCAGATCGGACCGAGAAGATGGCGGTTGCGGTCGAACTTGAGGCCTGACCGCGGTCCGGTCCCGTTCTGATAACACTAGCCAAAACCCTAATACTCATCCCCGTGCCTTCCTTTCTTTTATACTCCCTCTCCCTCTCCCTCTCCCTCTTCCTCTTGCTGCGTTTTCTCTCTTTTAACTCCGTCTCTTTTCGTCCGGATCGCTATACTCTGCAGACATGGTAATGAAATCTCACCTGAATCTCTTCCTTTTCCCACTATTTCTTACTTTTTTTCCAACTTTCGATCTTCATGCATCTTACTTAGATCTGCTGTTCTCCCTTTCTGTTTTTTTTTTTTTTTAACATTTATGCCGAAGTTAAATTAAAAACGAACGAATTTCTCGTATATTCAATCTCTCTAAATATGTCATAGAACGTTGAACCGAAGAAGAAATGAGGGTCTAAGATTTGAGTCCCAGTCCCATCCCAGATATAATGAGCCGTTTGTTTTTCTTTCCCATATCCAACGCTTGGGATAGTGTCATATGCTATTTTTTGGGCGTTGGACGTGTTCTACGTAAGAAATGGGGCCTTGAACGGTCCTTTTACGCACCAAGTTGCAAGTAACATGAGCCCTTCATCTTCTCCCTCAGCTCTTTTCAACCGGTTGTCATTTCATTCCCCATATCCAGCAGTTGGGATTTTCTTTTGTGGCATTTTTTTTGCGTTGGGACCTGGGTTTTCCAGTATAGGCCTTGAATAACAGTGTGTGTGTGTGTGTGTGTATATATTATGCCTCTATGTGTAATATTAGCTTATGAGTAATGATTGGATAAGATTGACCTTATTGTAAGTTATGAATGATTTAATGTATCTTTCATACTTAGGGATAACTTGGATGTCAATATCCCTCCATGATAAGGTTTGCGCCCCAATACACTTGAGGACCCTTAGCTATTGAATTGAGGCACATAATAAGGCACCATTAGATTTAGGCTCCCCATTGCCATCATCATCATAACTGCCAACAGTATTTGGAGTTGTACTTTTGAGTTCTAATCTTCTATTCTATTATGTTAAAACCATATATTATTGTCTATATACAATCAATCATATCCTTATTTATAATCAAAGAGGAAAGAGTTCTTATGCCCAAGTAGCTTTGGAGGCTATTGCCTACAATCAAGGATATTGATACATTCCAAAGTTTTACATGATAGGAAGTTGGCTTTGCATGTAACAATGGTCAACTTCTTTTTGCTTAGATGAGGCTGATCTTATTCATTAATTCCTCTTAGGATGTTCCGTGTCAGAATTTGTATGGTGGACATTGTATCTGGTGATTCTCTATTATTGTCCAAATATGCTGTAAAAAATGAGCAATTACATATGATGTAACTCAGTTGTTGATTTCATCTTTCAAACGTTAGTGATAATGCTAGAATTCTCTCATGTAGTCATGTTTGATGGACATCCTTATCAATGCCATTGTTTTGGTAAACTATGCAGTTGTATCATTGTCTCTTTGCAATTTCCATGGTCTATTCTCATCAGTTAATTTATTTAGCTTATTTATTCAGGAGGCACTGCTTAGATTCCATCTGGGAAATATCCATGGTTTTTTTAAGACCTATGTTCTTACCAGCTATAATTTTGTTTTCTTTAATACTAACCTTGGGCAATTGCTTCGGTTTATAAAACCACAGGTGATAATTTTGCACTCTTAACACACAGGTGATCACTGGGGGGAATTTTTCTTAATTCTGTTGCTGATGATAAAAGTTCCATACAATGCATTGTATATATCAAGTTTATTTGCCTTCATTCACTGTTATAAATGCCCAAAATACTTTTTCGGTCTGCATCCCATGGTGAATTGCTGGGCCTCATTAGTGTGAAGTTGTATTTTCATTTCATTAGATTGATAATATCAAGGTCTCTCATTCGTCTTTCATGTTATCTCATAAAAGGGTATTTCCTTAATGTTTTTATCAAATTTTGGTTGCTCTAGTATGCTCTCTTGGGTCCAAAGTGTGTGATTACTAATTACATTTCTATTTCTGGATACTCCAATTGTTTATTGGCCTTAACTGAAACAAGTCTTTCTTGATGTGTGTGTGCACTCTTTTGGTGTGACTTTGTACAGTCAGGGAGAAAGAAGGTAAGGGAAGTCAAAGAGGAAAATGTGACCCTCGGACCAACTGTTCGAGAAGGAGAGCATGTCTTTGGTGTTGCTCACATTTTTGCGTCATTTAATGACACTTTCATTGTAGGTTTTCTTCTTTGTTTTTTCTATTCTTTTCTTCATCTAATGCTACTTCTCTCACTTTTAAATAGTCTTCATCGCTGATGGATTTTCTTACTAATTGCAGCATGTAACTGATCTCTCTGGAAGAGAAACAATGGTTCGCATCACTGGTACCAAATGTCTTTGATCTCTCATGATGTTGACTTGTTTTTTTCGTTGAGTTTATTTTAATTTGTATTCCTTTTGGTGCCCATGCTTTTACTGGGCGAAGGATTTAGAGTTAGACAATGTATTTCTTAATTTTCCATAAATCCAATTAACACAGCTATACTAAGTCATTGTAACCTTTGATCTCTCCAAACTTGAAAAAAAGGACAATCATTTGTATATTTACAATAAACATAGAAATGTACACATTTGAAATGCTCAGAAGAGATGGGATCTGTGGGACTACACATGAAAGAAACTGTATAATACTAAATTTTTACTCTAGTTGTTCATGACATGGAAGGCTTATGACTTACTAATCTACAGTGCAGTCTCTATATTAAATCATTCCACTTGACATCCTGATTAATGCCATTTCTCTGAAGACCATTGAACAATTTTAATATGGGCATTTTTGAAGTCTAAATCTTGTGGATGATTTTATTTGGCTGGTCTTCTGTGTCTTGCTGAAACTTTTCTCATTTTTCTTTTCAATACTGAGGAATACAAGTGTAGCATGACATATTTATATCTTTTTCTGTGGGCAGGTGGTATGAAGGTCAAGGCTGATAGAGATGAATCTTCTCCTTATGCTGCCATGCTTGCAGCCCAAGATGTTGCTCAACGATGCAAGGTATGTACATTCAGCTCTTTTTTTAATTTAATATATCCGGCACACTAGTGATCCCTCTTCTGACCTCTGGTATACAGTCTACATGAAGGATTTGTTTGAGTGCTGTGGTCTGTTTTTTGTTGTCCTGAATAGAATCAGGAATTTTGTAGTAGCTCTTGATTTGTGTGAAGTATTAAACATCTTGTTTTGGATTCACGTATGCATTCAGTGAAATTATTAAACACCTTTCCTAAATTTGTTTGCATCTGGCACCAATTTGGATTTAAAATTATGTACATCAGGTCTTTGTAATGCTTATGGTTGCTGATATGGAAAAGGTGTTGTAGTGAGGTTGCAGGCCTGTTGTGTGGTGGTGCCTCTTGCGAAGCCTGAAGGCAAGCTCACCAATATTTGGCATGTTCCTAGTTTTGTTCATGGTTGTTCTAGACGTGCCTAGTGTCACGAGCCACATGCTTGGGACTCAAACACCGAGAAACATGGCTGATAAATGAGTACCTTCTCGCATATTGACCAATGCTATATGTTGAATATATGAATGTTTAGTACGTCACATATGATTAGTATTATAAAATAATTTTAATAAAATAATTGTTTGTTAATTTGTGAACCTTTTGCAATAAAATGGAGGATGCTTTTCTTGAAATTGATTAATTATATATTGAAGAGAAATTGCAAAAATGTTTAGTACTAAAACAATAATGGATGATTTTGATTGTCAAAGATTGGTGAGTGCTACTTGAATGAGTTTTTAAACAGTTTGAACACATTTAGTTCTGACCTGATCAACCTGTTATCCCAAATGGCATAAGTGATATACATGACATCATTAGTATAAAAAACAGGAGAAATTCGAAATTTAGATCTGGATCACAAGTCAGATGTAGGTGTGGGTTCTGTAAGTATCTAGATGGATTCTCAGATTTGGATCCTGCACCAAGGATCCAAGTCCAATCCTGCTTCAAGGATTTGGATCCAAATGCGGATTTTACTTATGCCTTTTATTCATTACTAAAAAATGTCTTGGTTTTGTTTGTTTCCTAGAATCTAGTTTAACTCATTCAATGTTGTTTTTTGTATTGTCCTCATAGAGTCGACTTAGAGTTCATTCTCTGATTTGAGTTTTGAATTGTATTTTTTATTTTTATTAAGGCAATTGCTTTGGTACTGTTTGCATGTCGGAGTACTTGTTGATGTGCTTTTAACGCAATAGTGCTGACATTCGTTACCGACCTTTTTTTAATTCTCTTTAGGAGCTTGGAGTTACTGCTTTGCACATTAAGCTTCGTGCAACTGGTGGGAACAAGACAAAGACACCAGGACCTGGTGCTCAGTCTGCGCTTAGAGCCCTTGCTCGATCTGGGATGAAAATTGGGCGCATTGGTAAGGCTCTTTACCACCCTGTAAGCCCCCTTTAATGTTGAATAATATTAAAAAAATTCCAAGATTGAAATTTTATTTAAATAATACCATTGACAGATATTTCCTGCTTGCTTCTTTGTAAAAAATGATTAATTGCCTAGAGAGAGAGGGAGAGAGGGAGAGAGGGAGGGTCAAAATCGAATGTCAAGATAAGGTTCTTTGAATCAGAGTTCCATTTACGCAGAGTCAGGCCAACAACTTTGGCCTGGTGTGTAATACCAGGTGCTTTTTGATTGGTCCGAACTTAGTAATTTCCTAAAAGAAACCAATTCCTTTACTTTGTCAAGTTGTGCTATATATTTAAGTTGCAATAACTGCCCACTTGTAGTTTTAAACCAATGCATTTCGTTGAAATTAGAAAATGTTATGTTTTGGGTGTTTGGATTTGTTTTGAAAAATTTGGATACTGCACCATCTCACACTTCCATATTATAAACTTATATGACATATTACCATGTGATTGTATTTGGAGGACATGTTATTTGAAGATATGGTTGACGGCTCTCTTATGTACTCTTCTTTTTGATGTTTCAGAGGATGTGACCCCAATCCCAACTGACAGCACCCGCAGAAAGGGTGGTAGAAGAGGGAGGAGGCTGTAACGTGTTACTTGCACTATTGCTGGTTATCATGGATTGTGGTTCTTTTCTCATTCAAATAGGGTTTTAGTTGTCTTAATCTGGAGATGTGGTTTTTTGACTGATTATCAAACATACTTAAAAGATATTGTGGTGGTTATGGACTACATAAAGTGAGCCTGTAACGTGTTACTTGCACTATTGCTGGTTATCATGGATTGTGGTTCTTTTCTTATTCAAATAGGGTTTTAGTTGTCTTAATCTGGAGTTTTATGGTTTTATGACTGATTATCAAACATATTTAAAAGACCTTGTGGTGGTTATGGGCTACATAAAGTGAGCCTATTTATTTGATGTTTTTTGTTTTTCAAATTATCTAATTGTTCCTTGGATGACCCACATAGATATCTGCTCTCCACCATTTGAAAAAACCATTAATCTGTGGAACAAGCTGAAACTAGCATCCATATCCAAAACTTAGTGCAGAGTCGTCTTGGCGCCATCACTCCACTCCCAACCTCAGTTTCGAATTTCGGCGAAGTCTCTACCAAAAATAAAATTTTGGCCGAAATTTGGGTATTTTGGAAGCACTCATACTTCTGAGTTGAGACCAAAAAATATCATCCAATGTTTTTTATTTAGGCTGAAATCTGTAACCAGAGAATTGGTAGCTTCTTGGATATCAAGACAACTGATACTTTGGGCTGTCAGCTGGCTTGGAATGCTTCGTCAGACCTTGTGAGTTTGATGCTATAGAATGTTACCATAAGACTACTTATAAATCTATTGTTACATTGATCGTGTAGATTAATCAATATTATCAAAATCTAAAGCTGGTATCAGATTCAGATCTAATTCGAAGCAGTCCCTCAAAATTGATGTTCTATTAATCCCAAGATGCCCACTTCTAGGCCTTGCGGTCCTTCAACCCAAATGTTCCTCTTCTGTTAATGATGATTAGTGTTTAACCTATATGATTTGAATATTTGGAATCCAAGTCATTATGCTCGTCCATTCAAAGTCCCCAAATTCTGAATTAGAGTTTTGTGTTGGAATTTTGGAGAACTTTGGAGTCAAATGCCCCTTAATAGGTAGTAGAAGTGAGATATCATTTTAGAGTGCAACTTTAGCAAAGTAGGATAGAGGTCGTTTAAATTAAAATTTGTGGTTATCTAGTCGTGTACTGCTGTAAGTTTAGATACTTGATATCTATAATGGATTAACTAGCAGGATTTTGTGGAGTAAAGAGTTCATTTAAAGTAACAATTTTATAAAATAGTTATTAGACAGAGTATAATGTTGGGCTATGAAGAAAAAAAACAATCAGACAAAGTTAAGGTGACGAAGATATTAATGTTATGTTGGATGAGTTGATTGACTTTTAAACATAAATTAAAAATGGCTGCATCATGGATAGTTTAAGAATAGCTTCTATAGAATATAAATTAAGAGAAGATAGTAAAAGAGTTTTTTAGTTGCAAAGAGCGATAGACCACTGAAAACATGAAGAGATGAGACTAAAAGAGGACATGATGGATATTGCCTGCAATATGTTGGGGGTAAGACTGTCTATACATATAAACATTTAGCCAAATTGGAACTCTTCATTGAGTATGTCTTAGTTTTGGTAGTTTCACCTCCACTTGGCGGTCAATAACCCGTTTGAGATGCGGGAGGTCTTGGGTTCAAGTCACTCTCAATACAAAAGGGCCACTCCCCATAGTGTTACCCGGTGTGTGTGGATAGGGAGGTTTGCACATGCCCCAAGGATTACTCAGGTGCTCAAAGAGGTCTGGATACCTTGGTCTTAAAAAAAAAATAAAAAAATATCCATATTTATTACATTCATACTCTTTAGAATTCTAGCATCCATATATTTTCTTATTTAAAATTTGAGTCAGACCTAAACCATTCATTTACAGGTAGATGCATCTCAAACCAGTCTCAGATTTCGCCCAAAACAAGCAAGGCAAGATGTCAATCTTCAAAAGCAGATAAAAAATTAGACATGGAACGTATATTGTGACTTCAAATCTATCTAGCTTCACGTCAAATTCATCCAAAACATGGTTGGCTTATAGGCTACCATTTTAATAGATCGAGTCAGTCAGACAAACCTTAACTTTGAATTGGTACTGCTTCATCCCATGTTAAGGTTGAGTCACACCCAACAAGCTTGGTTACATCTTTGATGATCAGGATGGCCAATCAGGCTATCCTCACATAAAAAAACACTTGTTCTCATTAGGCAGCGCACTCATTTTGTGATTGTGAATGCAGAAACAAAATTATAGAAGATAGTAGTAGATTGTAAACATTCAATATCAATCCATGATTGCAACATCAGTGAAGTTGGCTATGCCCCCTCCTATAAGAAGGCTCGCTTGCGACCATCGGATCTGCAGCAGCACACTGCAACAGTGTGGAAAAAAAGATTAAGGTGTCGTGTTTCCACAATCATCTACACTAGTTAAACCGACTGGAGCACTTAAAATGAGATAAAATTAATGCATTTCTGGGTAAGATACCAATAATTTCATAGCTCTAATACTAAAATGAGACACTGGAAATCCAGTAGGATGCTCAGAGCTGCATTTTTTTCAGTGTAAGAAAACATTAAATATTACCCTCATCTTTAAAGCAAAGAAAGGTATCAAAGTGGAGACCAGAGAACAAGGTATCAGGAGTGAGGGATCAATGACAGTAAGACGTCAAAAGTGCATATACTCACACTTAAACACATGAGTAGAACTCATCTTTAAAAATCGGCTTTTAAGGAGAGGGAATCCATGTGCTTATAAACCTCATAACCCCAAGGTCCACAAGTAATGTGGGACTTTGCTAACGCTCCCCCTCAGTGCCAGAGTTGGAAATTCTTGGATCTCCCCCTCCACGCAGGGATGGAAATTCAAACCCGACCCATCCCTGTGGTACCCCCTGCTTTGATACCATGTTAAACACATGAGTAGAATTCATTCTTAAAAACTGGCTTTTAAGGAGAAGAAATAATCCATTTTTTATAAACTCAGGTCCACAGGCAATGTGGGACTTTGCTAACAACATTATCCGCATATGATACTTGCATCTCCTCTAGCGACCATAGTCAGATGCGTCCTTTTGAGTTTAAAATGGTAAATTCAGAGAAGCACTTGTCTGAAATGGAATAGCACTTACATTATGTGATGAAATTGTCCTTTGACAGAAAGCATAGACAGAAACTTCTACCAAACTAATCATTATAAACACTTATTAATTCACCTACCTTTTCATCCAGACCACGAATAAAATTTTCAGTAGGGCAGAGGACTCTTCCAAATGGCAATGGAAATTCAATGTTTCCCCATCTGTGATGTGAACATCTCTATTGACTACCATGAAGGCTACCCCGTTTCTAGAAAAGAACTTGCAAGAGAGTGAAACTGTCAAGAAATGAAAGTGTACTTCTTAAAGTTCTTGAATGTGGTACTTCATTGAACGCGATCATCATCATCGTGATCATTGTAGCCATTTTCCCATCTAATGGACTTAGCTTTTTGAGCTCTATATTTCCATTGTACTCTATAAAAAATCATATTACGATTAATGCGGATCTTACCTTGAAATACTGCAAAAACTCCTTTAATGAATTCCCCGATCTTCCCTCGAACCTGAGCAACAAAGACGGTGAGAACAGCTGACAGGCAAACTCCAACTTAATGCAACCTGATGCTTCACTGATAGGAGGATGCATCTTCCTAGAAACAATAGAAAATGCCAAGAATAGAAGTCCAAGTTCTCTTCAATCTCTACTCCCCACATTTTGAAAAGCTTATGGTGCATCTAAGCCTCTCAGAGACAATTGAGAAGTAAAGTTCTTGGTGGTGTGGAACAAATGGT
Source organism: Chimonanthus praecox (assembly GCA_022113865.1). Classification (NCBI taxonomy): domain Eukaryota; kingdom Viridiplantae; phylum Streptophyta; class Magnoliopsida; order Laurales; family Calycanthaceae; genus Chimonanthus; species Chimonanthus praecox. The sequence goes on from JAINRJ010000152.1 coordinate 864,129, forward strand.
TCAACAATAAAAGTGGTTATAGGTGCCTTGCACCCACCCATTTCAACATGAGAAAACCCAACTTCATGAGACTCAGTTGAATATCATAAAATCATTCATTTCTTTATTGCATTACAATGGAAATGATATATTCTACATAATTTGATTTGAAGATCACATCTACACCAAGGCACTCTTTTACAAACTCAACTTAGCTAGATCTAAGTTCAAAGCTAATAAACCACTCTTTCTGCATTTTTTTTAATATAGATATTCCCACTCTACATTGGAAGTGAGACTAATCCCACGAGCATATTTGATTTCAGTAAAAGAACGCAATGACTCTATCTGTTCATTCAGCAAAAATTTTCTATTTCATCACCTAAATCATAATAAAAATACAATATCTCAAGATTTTCCTATAATTACATTGGGTAGAAACAGTAAAGTAGATGGACTTTAACATATAGAACTCATGATTTAAAAATTAAAAAGAAGAAAATCCCCATTAGTGACTACAAAAACACAATGCAATACAGAATAAAATATGAAAATAGATTATTTTCTCTCAAAAAAATCCATTGTAAAACAATGTAGAAATTCAATCAATAGCACTAATTTGTATTGGAACCGAATACCCGATAAACAATCGACCGAAGCCCCTGTAGTCTATCGAAATACCCGATTTTTATGACCCATGGGTGACCCTTAATACATTGTAATTTTTTTTTTTTTATCTATCGAACTCTTCAAAGCTTGTCCACGGGGTGGAGAAAGAAAGTGTTTTAGGGTAGCTTTAATTTTTAAAATGCTTTAGTTTATTTAAAAACTGTTATAAATTGTTATTGTATTGTTATGATTGCAATATAATTCTAATTTTAATATTTTTATAATGATTAATTATAATATAATAACGTATTGTATTATTATGAAGGTTAAAATATGTGACCCTGCAGCACCGACCCTTACCCTTATTAAATCAAAATGGAATCAGTGGTTCGATTTTTGAAACGCAGAACTCAGGAAGCCATTTCATTTCAGTGAAGCAGATGCCTCCTCCCCTGGCCTTCCCAACCTCCGAGTTCCTCCCTTCCCTGATGATAACCTCCGCTCCCAAGCCAATCAGACACAGAATCCGCTCCACTTCCAAGAGGAGCGGCTACTGTCTTTCCTTTCAATTCTGCCCCTGCCCGTGTGGACGAAGGCGCTTTCTCACCGCCTTGGTCCCTACACTTACAGTTACAGGGAATCCTCCTGCAAATGCGATTCGTCAGCCGCCATCAGATCCCACGGTGTGCTTCTTCACTGCCCTTCCCTTTATTTGGTTTACACTTACTCTCTTCTTGCAATCGTCACATTCCAAATTTCAGTTTGCAATCAATCGTGCGTTGCGTTGTCTTCGACGTCTCAATTCTTTTTGCTTCACACCCAACTCCATACAAAACCGACTTGTTTTCCACTTGAAAGATTTTATATACGCAGCCAACGATGCCCATGAAGTAGGTAATTGGAATACCAACTTGGAATCTTGTAAGTGGTGTCTCTCATTTTCTTTTGCCAGACCCTGGTGCCGTACTGCCACCTCACGCAGCCTTGACCAAATTTGATGATTATATGGGTCTTTCTAGATTAGTATGTTGCAGGCTAATATTTTTTAGTGCTGGAGAAACTGTACTGGGTGGAATCATGCCATGCTATTCCGTCTCTGCTACTTTTAAGCCAATTGGATTCTGGCACGCCTTGGCAGAATCCTTCTACTACTTTTTATTTCATACACTGAATTGATGGTTGTTGCTTGCACATACTCTCAGGCTCTGTACGGCACCCACCCCGCGTTATCTTGCCTTGCTCATCAATTAAAATCTTTGCCATTTCTCCAATTTTATAACACTCATACAATGGTGAATTTCCAAACTCCAGATCCACGTGTTCAGCATTTTTAGGTATACTATATACTCTACCCTCTTCTTGCCTAGGTCACCTTTTAAAACTTTTGCTATTTCTCCAATTTTATACCACCCATCTAATGGTTAATCTTTAAATCCCAAACCCATGCGTTCAGAATCCTTTTTTTTTTTCAAATGGTTAATATATTAGACATAAAGTGCACCAGAAGTGCAAATACAAAGCAAATATAAAAGAGAAAAAGCAACATCTGTTCAGAATCTTCAGATACATTATTATACAATCAATGGGTACGCACTAGCAATTGTATCTCTTTTGTTTCTTTATATGTGTGTTTTAATTGGATATGCCCATTCCTGTTTTTTCATGTATCTACAAAAGGTGTCAACTATTTGCATTGGGTTTTAATTATCTGTTTAGTCTTTAACGGTTGCATTTGCAATTGAGGTTTATCTGTTGCTTTGCAGATTGGATCATGTGTGGATTCTAATTCTATATTAGAAATTTTCTATTTTCGGGGAAGGTGGTGATTACAATCATCTGGTGTTTGTGTATACAGGCTGTGCTGAACAAGTTGCATCCTCCAAGGCCAGATTGGTATGAGGAGCTCTATGCACTGCTCTTGGATCAGGGCACGAGATCTTATGAACGAGAGGTTTCTGACATTATATGGACACTGGAATTTATTTTTTATTTTTTCACCTTATGGTTGTTTTTTAAACAGTCTATTTTTTATCATGTGATTTCTTCAGTGGCATACACAGATACACATGGGTTTATCTCATATCAACTTTTCGCTAATAATAAGTGGGCAGAAAACTTTTAGTAATAGAATAATGTGTATTATGCTTTTAAGGAAATCTGAACGCTTTCACAAGTACAGCTTCAACTTCTACCATTTTAAGTGAACTTACAATGCAAACAAAGCAAAGGAAACAAAAGGAACTAGCCCTATGCCTGATGGACATGAGTCTTCTTCCACGCTTGGCATTGAAGGTGCAACTTGCAAGTTTCTTATTGAACTCCAAAAGTGATCTAGTGTAGCTTCAAAGAAAGGCCAAAAAAGGTTCGGCCAAAAGCTCCAATTGATGAAATTGGAGGTTAGGTCCAATGACTCGAATCCACAAGAAAATGTAGAAATTTGACCTCTTTAGAAAATCAAATCTAGAGATGGTGGGAAAATGTAATTGATCACCCAAAACTAATTTCAATCAGGCCAATTTGAGATGGAACTCCGGAAATTGATTAGAGGAACCAAAGAAGTTTCACTCAACGGGAAAATTCAAAGGTCCTAATCTCACCTAGGTTAAGAGTTCTCACCGGAATAAAATTGACAAAGGCTTCCAATTCAATTTGAAATTCAAACAAATAATTGTGCAATAATTAATTGTAAAATTGCAATACAAATTCGAAATTGAAAAAAAAATATCAATTGAAATTTGCAAGCATAAAATCAGTTAATGACAAGTTAATTTGCTGAAATTCAAATTAAAATAACACTCGCCAATACTTGGAGAGAGCAAGTATTAAGTTTCAATTTTATTGATCCAAAATTCGATGGTCTACATTGGATGCCAAGGCCTCAATTTATAGTTGAGGGTGACTAAAAAGAAAAGGGATAAAGCAACAAATTGCTCATGGATCCTAGGATTTTGGGTCGATCTAAATTTCATGGAAATAGATCCAACTTCATAGGGCCCGTTCCCATGTGTTCCTATTTCTTCTAAGTTACAACTGTCCAATGAATGCCATGTGGCATTATTACAGCATAAAATAAAAATCAAAGAAGGTGTGGGGCATCCAAACTTGCATAAAATTCCACAAATTTTGTGGATCTTAGATAAACTTTAAATGCTTCTCATTTTCAAACAATGGTAACTGGGGATGGACTTGGAAGTGGATCATTTGTTTTTCAGGTTTACCTCAGCCAAGTTGTAGGAAGTTTCATTGACTTTTTTATAAATTGGAGCTTGAATCTGGTATATAGAGCTTTGACAAAGTCAATCAACCTAGGTTGGTGTCACTCATCATATTTTTTTGTGCATCTGTTCTGACTTTATATAGAAAAGTATAACTTTGTTATTTCTTTTAAATGCCTTTAGTATTTCAACATATTTTTATAATATTCTCTTGCATAATTTGCTGGGCCTGTTGGCATTGCTTGTCACATGTGAAGCATAAGCCTATATGATTGTTTCAGTTGTACTTTTGTTGAGAAATATTTTCCTTTTTCACTTTGATTAGGTTTATTTCATACTTTTAACTTCTCCATTCCTGAATCTTCTTTATTGTTGGAAAGGTTGCAGTTTATAAAAAAGAACTCTTCACTCAGATGAGAGGAAAGAATACGAATGTGCTGGAACTTGGTGTTGGGACTGGCCCAAATTTTAAGTACTATGCTGGATCTGCTGGTATTCATGTTTTTGGTGTAGATCCAAATAAGCATATGGAGAAATATGCCAAGGCAGCAGCTGTAGCTGCAGGCCTACCATTAACGCATTTTACCTTTATACAAGCAGTAATACTCTTCTCTACACAACTAGTTACCACTAAAAGTTACTTGAATGATATTATTTTTATTTCATTGATGTGTTTTGGACTTTGAGAACTGATGCTTGTGAATGTAAATCAAGAAATTTTGTTTTGGTGATTCTTCTTTGCATTGATTTAAATTCTTGTGGATAGCTCCTTTTATAATTCTTATATTTCTTATGTTGGCGGCTTTTTCTTCAATGGAATGACTGCTCTAATGTGTGTAATGATCTAATATCCCTTCTCACAACCTTTTTGAGTGTTAAAGTTGCAATTGTCTGCTTTTGTTGTTTTCATTTGAAGTTCCTTGCTTGAGTAACCAAATGGAAATGAAGCAAACTAAGGATTTGCAGGAACTAATGAAAGACATGCATATAGGTGAAATTAAGTAGTAACACAAATAAAAGGTAGCATGATTCCTTCCTCAAATCAATTCCTACCTCCAATCAGAGTGATAGTCCTACAGGTTATTTTCTATCTAATTTTCCCCTCCCACCCCCTGCCCCTTCTTTGTCCTTTTGCTCCCATGTGGGCTTTGCTCGCCCATCCTTTTTGGAACGACCATTCCTCTCCCTGTCTTTCCACTTCTTCCTGGTAGGTGTGGCATTTTCATGCCAATATGGGTGGTGAGAAAAACCGTTCATACAAACAATGTGACATATCTCCATATGGGTTGGAGGATCTAACTGTACTCTTTTGCTACTGCTATAATAATGAAAAGTATATTGAGTTTAATATTATTACGATGTTGGAACTTCAAGCATCTGTTGGGCATCTACCCTATGGAACTGGTGGATGCAACTTGCCTTAGGCACATGGTGATGCAAAGCGGGGGAGGCTTGAAGGCTCTTTCCCTTGTGCTCGCCAGGTTTTTGGGTTCAAAACTGTTTGGGTTTTGAAAGCCTTAGTCGATTGGGTTTGACACAATCAGACTACTTCTCTTAGTATGATTATTAATCCATCTAAGAGGCCCAATTTCCATGAATCCATGTTTTAGAGTTGAGTTAAAATTTAATGTATTCTCTTAATCAGATTTTAATGAATTAATCAAAGTAAGAGAAATTCGAAAATTCATGCATAAATCAAAACTCAAGTCTAAAACAATGTAGAAATTCAATCTATGCTACTAACCTGGGTTGGATCCGAAGACCCAATGAACAATCGACTGAAGCCCCTCAAGTCCAAGCTTGAAAATTAACAAAAGTCCAAATTAAAAAATTAGAGTAGAAAATATTTTTTATTTCAATATCTGAGGTTTTTTTTTTTTTCAAAATTGGCTACAAACAATTCTTTAAATAGGAATTACAATGCTTCAAAGGAAAACCCTAATGCGTGGTCGATCCTAGTAATTCAAAATTCAAACCTCTGTAAGTGTAGTTGCAAATCCTAAGAAAACTCCTAATGGACTCCTACCTACCACACGTTTTCCTCCTTAGTTGTAGTTGCTTGGACGATCAAGGAGAGAACATGGGAAGCTTTGTACGATGGAATGGATTGGGGAGAGAAACAAAAGTCAAAATGGCGTTGGGATTAAATGGGAGACTTGCATGGGTATGGGTTGTGGGTTGGATGTAATTGGGTGCTCAATTGGGCATGCAATTGGGTAGGGAAGTGGTTAATTAGGTCATTCAGTGGATGAGGTCCAATACCAGTGTCCTATTGATCCAAGCCCAATCCTACGAAGAGCAAATTGGACATCTAATTTGGGTGTTCCCTGTTGAATTTCTCCACGAAGTCCAACGCAATTAAGTTGCCAAAGAATTGGACATTGTAGGTATAGAGGGTGATCTCATTGAAGGAGACTCCTTTTCTGTTGTCCAATGGATTAAAGGAAGTGTTTGTCCCTGGGCTTACCAAGACATTGTTGAGGAGATCAAATCTATAATAGCTAGAAGTTCCAGTTAAATAAGATTCCTAGATCTGCTAAGGAAGAGCTGCTCGGTTAACTAAGGAGGATGTCTCTCTGCTGGAGGCTAGAATTTTTTTTTCCGATTAACTTGTGGGAACCTCAGACACAGTCCTACTAAAACCCCCACGGATGTGCCCACTACCCCTAAGGCACACCAAGGTTAGGCCATGGGGGCTCGAACCCGCAACCTCCCGCTTCTTGAGGCGGGAGGCAACCAGTTGAGCCAATTTATCTGTTCTTGTTTCCTTTGGCTTAGATCGTTTCCTTTTTTTGTGTGCTGTTCTTGTCTTGGGCTCTATTCTTTGTGGGATTTTCCACCTAATCTATAAATTCAGTAATTTTCGGAAAAAAAATGGTGAGAAGCTTGTGGAATGTTCTACAACCTTGAGTGCCTCTTCAACTAAAAAAGGTGATTCTAGTAGATGGTCATTAACTTCCATTTTTATATGGTGGTGGATGTTGGGCAATTAAGAAATGGTGAAAAGGTAGAGTAGATGTGGCAGATATATGTATATTAGATGAATCATCATCATCATCATAGCCAAAATCTCATCTTTCTGGATTTGGATTTTCAAGTTCTGCTTTTCTATTTGACCCTGTCATAAATCATGCAATCAATCACTCCACTCTCCGGCATGGCTTTCTTTATCCCTTCCCTCTATGTTTTCACCAATCTATCCATCCTAGTACCAACAACTTATAACCTCTCAATTCTATGTACTAGGGCTTTCTTTGGTCTTAGACTTACATGCAAAATCCATTTCACACGAGTTTCTCTCAACTTGTCTTTTTAAACCATCCCTAATGCGTTTATTACTAACTCTATTTTTTAGAGTTAACCTATACATGTTCAATATAACATGCACATCCCCATAACCCTAACTTTGTCTATTTGCATTTTCTTCATTGCCCAACACTTTGTTGAGTTTGCTTCATAGAGAATTGCATGCTTGATAACTATGTTATAGAAACTCCCCTTTTAAGTGATGAGGAAATCTCTTATCGCACAAGAACTCTGCTCGCTTGTCTATATTTTGCCCACTTTGCTCCCATCCTATTTGTTATGACCAAGTCCAATCCTCCAAGAGATTCTACCATGAATCCCAAATATATAAACTTATTGCAGTTCACTACTGCATCATCACCAAGTTTAACTTAATTGTCCTCTCTATCTTTTGTTCCATTAAAGTTATACTCCATGTATTTTGTCTCAGTTTTACTAATGTTTAGACCATTAGTCCCAAAATTTCTCCAAGATTCTAACTTGTTATTGACTACTTGTTTTTTTCCATTAATTAAAATAAGGTCATTTGCAAAAAGCATACACCATGGCGCTTCATCTTGGAATCCTGTAGACGAATGGTGAAAAGGAATGACAAAATTGGGATGAGCACATAAAAAGCAACATAAAGGTTGCTCTGTTGGATAGAATATCAAGGAATGCTATTTTAAATAGTTCGGGCATATAAGCAACACAATGTTGGTGAGTTAAATGAACTAGGAGGGAGAGACCAATACTGACTTTTTTTCCTCTCTTTTTTTTAGTGAAGGGAGACCAATAATGGCTTGGATGAAGATTCCCTCTGGAGGTGGGCAGGATTCCACAACTTTCCTCTTTCCTTTACTAACCCTCATGCAACCCTCCTTGGACATGTAGAAATCCTTTAGAGTCAGCCATTCAAACTCTTTTCTTATCTATAATCAGCCTAACAATCTGACTCTAGCCCACTCAAATAGCTCCTCAACCCTAACTATCTATATTAAAAAAAAAATTCTTGTGTCTCTCCTTCCAAAGGACCAAAATACAGCTGCAGAGATCATTTTCCAAGTGCATCTCCTCTTTCCGCTAAAACGATTTTGTTAAACAACTTGACTGACCATAAGTTGTCTCGAAACAAAATAACCAAATCATATCTCTAAAGTACTCGATTCTTGTCTTGAGCATTATTTTCTCTCTCTTCCAGAGTTTCATAGTGTGGTTGGCACAATTTTTAATGCCACTTATTCTTATAAATAAGACCATATTGTTCTTTCTCCATTTGTTGGGCAGTCTTTTTAAAACTAAAATTATGTTAAACAACCTAGTTAACCACCGAGTTTCAGTTGTACTCAACAGTAACCATACTTCTATAGGGATACCATCTAGATTTAGTACTCTCTCTCTTTCTCATTTTTGTTAAGGTTAACCTGTACTTATGTTTTTTTTTATAATATTTTATTGATCATTCCCCAAATTTGTCTTTTCATCCATGTCTATGTATTTCGTTTTGTTTGTGTTCAATAGAGATCTTTAGAATACATTCTCCACCTATCCTTTATTTCCATAGAACTATGACTCTCTGATTTTCATATTTAGCACACCTTGTGTGATCTAGGTCTGTTGTTCTTCTCTCCCTTATTTTGTCAAGCTTATAAATACTCTATGTTCTCCTCTTCCTTGATTTTGCATATATTAATAAAATATCTTCAAGTGACATTACTTCATCATCATCATAGGCTAGAATCCCATTTATCTGGAGTTGTCTGTACGAGTTCTTATTCTCCAAGTGACATTACTTGAGCACAAGAAATTGGAATCTAAGATAACTTTTAGATTTTAACACATTAATTAATTCTCAAACAAAGAAATTTAATTGAAACTTGTGAAAGAACTGGACAAGGACTTATTGATTGGAACTTCCAATCTTTGAATGCTACATGAATGAATAATATAATTGCAACTTGTGAAGGTTGGTTGTATCCAAAATTATGTATATCATTTCAGGATTTAAATGAACCTATATTGTTAATTTTTTTTGTTCAAGCAACATATAATCTTGAGTTGTTGATGTAATGTTTCATGTTCCGGGGACAAAACTGTATGTTGTCCCTGCTGCCATATAACATTCTTTTGAGAGCTTGAAGAAACCCTCCCTGCTCAGGATGTTTTGGTAGGAGATTGTATTTTTACTTGTGTAATGAGTGCATTAGAGTAAGCATATCTAGCATTTCTGTGCTTCATGTTTGCATCCTGTTCAATTAGTTCACATTTGATAAATTCTGATTGACGAATTTCTTTTTTCTCTTATTTTGGTAGAAACATTATATACGTCATTTTCTGGATTTGGATGTGTGTGTGTATTTCATTGGAGACTGAAGGCATAACCAATACTTTATGCAGGTTGGGGAGGCACTGCCCCATGGAAATGCTTCCATGGATGCAGTCATTGGAACACTTATGTTATGTTCTGTGGAAGATGTCAATATGGTATTGGAAGGTATTTCAATTCTGATTTTCTATTTTCTTTTCCTTTTTATTTTTATTCTTCCATTTTTTCCTCTCAACGGGAACAGTTATAGAACCATGACTTGCTTCTATGGTGTTTTATTTCCTTTTCAGAACCATTATTCTGTGATTTCAACCATTAATCCTCTTTCATATTGTGACTGTATGACACTAGAAATAGAGCATCTTGAGAGATAAAGAAGACTATATGATTCAGTAGATATGAAGCACAAAATAAGAACATCTCGAGAGAGACGGGAAGAAACTTATTTATATGTTGATTTTGATCTAAGACCTCAAGAATTAGATAAAATGTATGTCCATTTTGGTCATAGAAGGGTGTGTAGTATAGTTACCTGGGAGCTGTTTTCAAGACCTCAAGAGTTATGCTTAGATGTATGTCCATTTTGATCATATAAGGGTATGTAGTGCAGTGGCTTGGCAACAGTTTTAGTTAGTGTCTCAATGAAAGAGAAATTTATACAACTGAAGATCATTAGTTTCATGCAATCTTTTTCCTGTCCTTGTTTGTCTAGGATGGTTCTTCTGTTACTGGTTATATAATAGTTGTATGGTTTAGTCATAAATGCATTTACACAGTTTTGATTTTATTAAATAATATTATGCTTCTTACCACACTTCGTAGCTTTTTGTAATAGTACGGGTTCTGAAAGATAGGTTTTCTAGGCTCCCTTGGATACCCTACATTCTTTTTATTATCCAGTGCTTGTTTAGGTGGTGCTGGTTGTTTTTGTGTTTGGATCAGTAATACCCACTTTAAACTATATTTGTTTGAATAGCATAGATGATGAATTGTTGATGGTACATGAAAATGTCATTTTGTACCCAAATTGTGTTTATCATGGTAACTGATGCAGAAGTGAAGAGGGTCTTGAAACCAGGAGGGCAGTTCATATTTATAGAGCATGTGGCTGCAAATGGTACATTCTGATCATACTTTTGATTTGCAAATAGAGTATTTCTCATGTTTTTAACTAGCTTAACACTTAAATAATTTTGCTTTTCAGATGGAACTTTCCTTAGATTACTACAAAATGTTTTTGACCGATTGCAACAGATAGTTTCTGATGGCTGCCATCTTACTAGAGAAACAGGGAAAGAAATTTCTGGGGTTGGATTTTCAGATGTAAACATTAACACGGCTTTCTTGTCATCAGCCCCACTCATGAATTCACATGTATATGGCATAGCTTATAAATAGTCTTCTTAGGATCAAAATCTCATGCATATTGTTGGCTTATCTCCAACATGTAAGGGGACGTTTGATATCAAAAGGAGCTGATTTTTTCTCACAAGGGGTGGATCATCTTGGCAAGAGAAATCGAGCTACAATGGGTTGTAATATCTATACATGTATATGTATATTTATATATTAAAAGATATGGATGCTAAAATTTTCCTGGGAAATGGTTCTCTACCCTTCTTCGCCTTGTGATGGGCTTCTTAGCAATGGTAATGATTATGATGGTTGCTCATTTGATGGAAATGCCATTTCTTTATGAAGAAAATGTCAATGTCGACGTCACTACCCTAAGTTTGTGGTTTACATCATCGTAAAACTTTGGCGGCGATATTTTGGATTGAGAGGTGAAAAACTGTGTTGGTTATGAATGCAATTTTGCTTTCCTGTTGATCTCCAAGTTATGCTAGGGCAAAAGTGCTCCATTAGGCATTGGCTTCAAAAGAAAAAGATATTCCCTTAATCATACTTTACTGATTCAGTGCTTGAGGTGGCACACTAGATATAGGCAATGTTGCAGAGTGTTCTCCCATTGGTCTAGCATTTTGGGTGCTGAAGATGCTTTTGATTCCTTTCAGATTTGAATTATTCATATATGAACTTTCTTTGGTGCCTATCTGAGGTTCCCTTTTCACATGTCTGTTGCATCCAAGCTCACAACCTTGATTGTATTGAATTTGGCTCAATTTTTATCATGATTGGAGTTGATCTTATTATTGAATCGAAATTGATTTTCCCATAATTGAACACTGTTTGTGTGTGGGACTATAAGTGGCTTTGAAAGGTCTGCCTAGATTAAGGACACATTAAAATAATGTTAGTCGGAGATTACTGCATATATGGTTTTCGAAGGCAAATACGAGTACAAATCTGTCATGTGTTCTTATCCATTAGAGTGTGAGTTATCTGGTGCATATGGGTAGAGAGTCTTTGTACATCTTATTAGGATTAGTCTAATGCTCTAAGAGGTCTGGGCACTTTGGTCATTAAAAGAAAAAAAAATCAACGAATGTTATTATTGATTATCGCTTGAAAACAGTTTTCCTTTTAAGAGATGCAAAACTGAGAGTATTGAGAATGCATTATTCACAATTAAGTTACTAACTTATTAAATAAAAATGAAAAGCTAACATATTCAAAGTAAAATTTAATATTTATTGTGTTTATTTGTTACAGTGGTATGCATCATGAGTTTGAATATGATAAATAAGTAGTCAATCTGTAAAAACAAGATCTAATATTCAATTTTAGGTGCCAATGCTAGATGATTGGATGGACTGAGTTCATTAATTGAACTTTGTGAGGTGTATAGTTTCTTGTGACATTTTAAAAATAGAACATTTGATTTGATTGTTATGCATATTAATTAAAAGAAAAGAGAATTATTATAAAGATTAGTCACAAACTAAGAGTTGGTCTTTTTAAAAGTTTTGGCATTAACCAAGAAGTGAAAGGTCTTTGTTTTTTACTGTTTTTTTCTTTAGTTATAAAAAAAAGAATTGAAGTAATAAAGTATCTTTGCACCCTTATCTCAATATGTAAGGACAAATGCTTTAAAATGATGATTAGAACAATGATTTATGATCTATTCCATCCCTTCAGATTTGGTCATCATAAAGTTTAAATGACTCAAACTTTTGTATGAAATTAATTCATAAGTAGAGATTTTTTAATATATTTCATTCAACAAGATTCATGTAACTTTCAAATATTTTTATTGAAAAATGATTAAGACATCAATATTTTTTTCTTAACGAGAAATATAGAGATACTTTTCACTATTGGAATGGTGACCAATGAAGAAAAACAGATTTAGTATTCTTTATTATAAAAAATACTTTTCACTATTGGAATGGTGACCAATGAAGAAAAACAGATTTAGTGTTCTTTATTATAAAAAATACATATATAGACTTTGCCATCTCTCTTTTTTACTTTAAAGTATCATAAGAAAAATTCTAGTAATAATATTTGCTAAGAAAGTGTTTGGGACGTGGGAGTGACATTATTGAGAGTAAAATCCCAAGGGATTGGTATGTTGGTGAGGAACATATTAAAACTGGGTATCTAGTCCAACGGCGTCCTTAGTTAGAGTAACTTAAATATTTTATAATTTTTTAAATTTCATCTTTCACAGTCAATTTGAGACTTGTTCATTGTCCCAACAATCTTACTCTACCATTTTTTAAGACTGAGTATCTAGTTCAAAAATCTACTTCATTAAGTAGAGTGATTCAAATCTTTTATAAATTTCTAAATCTTTACATTTACCATCCATAATCCACGTGAGACTCGTTTGCTGTCCCAATAAAACTCGATTAGAATTGAGAATCCCGACTTCCAATCTCATCCTACCTTTATAATTATATTTGATGTGTGTGTGAAACTGTGAATAGAGAGTCCTGCACATGTGCAAAAAGACTAATCTCGTCGTAAAGAAAACATTGTTGAGAGTCACTGTGGCACTTTCACCACAGAATTGAGATATTTCATTAAGGAGCAATTGTCTTTGTTGCAAAAGATGAACGAGAGCCACTCAGTTGCTACTTTGCTAGCCAACCACAATTTCTGTCTGCAGAAACAAAAAGAGTTGGTGAGAAATCTACTGATATTTTGTTTCTGGCCAAAAACAACTAGTGGATAGATTTCCGGATCTCGAAAGAGGATAAGTTCAGATAAGGATGACGAGCTTTCATTGGTGGGTTCGAGTCTCCACTCAATCCTGACCATCCCCTTTACAGAGCACCAAATCTGACCGCCCATTTCCACCTCGAATTTGGGCCACAAGGTCGACTTTGCGTCGAAATACAAAGGAGGGAGAACCTGCAGACGCTGCTCTCACTCTCCTGCTCTCACACTCGCCATAACTCACTCATTCACTCACTGAGTCACTGTTGGGTCGGATCGGAATCATTTGAAGTAGAGAGAGGATGGCAATGGTGGCAACACAGGCGTCGGTTGCTGGCTTTCGCCCCTGCACCGGAAAATCAAAATCGAGATTCCTCACAGGTTCCTCTGCCAAACCCTTTGGGCAAATCTCCTCCAATGCTACGTCGTCGTCTTCGTCTACGTCTAGGTCCGGTGCCTTGAAAGTGGTGGCCAAGAAGGGCGAGTGGTTGCCGGGTTTGGCCTCGCCGGGCTACCTTAACGGCAGGTGTGAACTTTGAACTAATGGAGGCAGCTATTCTATTTTATTTCATATCATTTTAAAGTTGAATTTTTTTAAATTAAGTCTCCATTTGAATGAGGTTTTCAAATCCAACTTTAAAAATTTGAATGTAATTTATTTGATTCATTTCACCTAAATGGTGCTTTCATTTTCATTGTTCATTTAAATTCTTCATATCTAGCCTTCTATTACACTTAACTTTAGCATTGCAAATATTATCTCCATAATTTGAAATTTAAAACTCAGACTTAACTTGAAAAAGCTCGATAAATTTTATTAACTAAATTAATTCAAAATTCTATTGAGTTAACTTGACAAGTAAACTCAAACGAACTCGTATGTTGATTTTTTTTTTTTTTTTGAATTTTTAGACTATAATTTTTGAGTCGACTCAACATGGGTGAGGAACAAACTCACCTAAGGAGTCAATGTGTCTGCACAGACTAAACTGTAGACAAAACCTTAAACAAGACTTGCCAATCAGTTGGATTGAATTAGGTCTCTGACTCCCATTCATTATCCACTCATTTAATTAAATGAATTTGTCCATTTACTTGATTCAAAACCAAACTCATTTTGTGGGTTTTTTCACAAAAATGTAAAATAGAAACACTTATAAATCTTAAAAAATTATAGAGATGTGTCAAATGATGGATTCTCTGTACCTCTGTAAATCAAGATCTTGTTACATAGATTTGCAATGTTGGCACAACAAAATACAATTTATAATGTAGAAGTCAGTCTAAACATTTCAAATCCTCATTTGTAGCGTAATGTACAAATAAACAAGAAAGATATCCCTCATAGTATTTACTAAAACATCTAAATACTAACTTTACTAATTAGTTTGATTGTTTTATAGTTAGTTTGAATTTGCTAACGTGACAGTGAAAATATTTTAAATTTGAGCATATGATCAAATCAATACTAATCACTCATTTTAAGACAAATATAAAATAACTTAGAAATAGCTGATATTCACAATCATAAAAGTTACCTGATTCATCTCAAGGAGGACGTCACACGAATGGGTCTTATATAAAGAAAATGACATAAATAAGAAACTCGGGTTGTGTCAGGTTGGGTTTCAATAAACCAAACTGAATATATGATAAAATTATTAAACCCGACCCAATATGACCTGAATTGTCGACCCAAATTACTCAACCCAACTTGATCCGAATTTCTGACCCGATTCAACCCAAGTGTTATTTTATAACTTGGTAAATTCGGATTCCGTTGGGTCAGATCAGATTGATTTTAAATTTCTCATCAACCCGATATGAACTTCATGCGAGTTCTTCCTTTTCCAACATGATCCGACCCAAAATATACAAATATATAATCCAAACCCACTTATTTTTTTTGGAACTTAGTATTCACATTAATGGATGCGTGCAGCCTCCCGGGAGACAATGGGTTCGACCCATTGGGGCTGGCGGAGGACCCGGAGAACCTCAAGTGGTATGTGCAGGCAGAGCTAGTGAACGGGCGATGGGCCATGTTGGGTGTGGTCGGCATGTTGCTGCCGGAGGTGTTCACCAAGATTGGCATTATCAATGCACCTCAGTGGTTTGATGCTGGGAAGCAAGAGTACTTTGCATCCTCATCAACTCTGTTCGTGATAGAGTTCATCTTGTTTCACTACGTAGAGATTAGGCGGTGGCAAGACATAAAGAACCCGGGATGTGTCAACCAAGATCCCATCTTCAAGAACTATAGCTTGGCTCCCCACGAGTGTGGCTATCCTGGCGGCCCTTTCAACCCCCTCAACTTCGCTCCCACTCTTGAGGCTAAGGAGAAAGAACTCGCCAATGGTATGTCCTTCACCTTCAGCTCCTTTCATTCACTTCCAATCATCGTTTATCATTTGATATTATTGATTCTGTTGGGAGAGATGCAGAACTTTTTCTCTG
>JAINRJ010000154.1:0-179398 GCA_022113865.1 Chimonanthus praecox
GTTGGTCTGATGGTCAAGAAGCCTCTCATGAAGGGAAGAGGTCTTGAGTTCGATTTGCCTCAACACCCCTATGGGTTATGAGCCACTCTCCGTAGTTGCTTAATGTGTGTGGGATTGGGAGGCTTGCACGTGCTCCAAGGACTAGTCGGTTAAAACGTCCCCAGTCCAAATACAGGAGACCCATGTATACCTTGGTAATAAAAAAAATAAAGAGGCAACGAGTATTTCAGACAGAGAGAGAGGCGACATACCAAACGATCAAATGTCAATTTTCCTTCTGGGATAGTAGACAAACATATAGTAGATAGATAGATAGACAGGTAGATAGATAGAAAATGGAGAAAGACTTGGAGAGAGATTAGCTCAGTAAGCAGAGAAAGAAAAAGTAATAGAAAGCGAAAGGTATCTTACCTGAAATAGCAGAGAAAGAAAAATTCGAAAAAGTAGAAAGCTATCTCCTGGTACAAACAAGAGAAGGAAAGCGCTAACAAAGAGAAGAAGAAGAAAGAGAACTTTTTCTTTGAAGAAACAACGGATGGAAAGACCAATCAAAATAGAAGAATTAAGGTGGCAGGGGAATCTTACCTGGAATACAGAGAAAGAAGAAGAAGAAGAGGAAGAAGGAGAGAGAGAGCGCGTTGGGAGAAGCAGAGAGGGGGCTATATAGGCAGGGGATTAGACAGAAAAGAGGAAGATGATAAGCAGTACGTATCACAATGAACAGACAATGAACTTATCATATCAGGGCATATCGCACTTATTATAAAAAGAAGCGTCAACTATTTTTAGGGAAAATCAGTAGTGGAAATGACTGTAATGGAGACCACGTGTCGCGCCACATTTTCCATGTTTCCACAACAACTGTCCGTCCACCTCTAATTAAGTAAGGTTTTTTTTTTTTATCTTTTTTATTTTATTTTAATATTTAAAGTTTAAAATTTAAATTAATTTATTATGAAATTAAATATTTCAAATAAATCTTAAATTTTATTCAAAACTTATCAAATTAAATCAATTTAAATTTAATTATACAATATACAATTAGTAAAAATATCAGAACAATCCAAAGATATTAATTAATATATAAAAAATAATTATATTGTATGATTCAAAAAGTGGAATGTATCTGCATTCAAAGCAAATATTAGAAAATGTTTAGATACTTAGAGAAAAAATCAATTGAAATTCATTCTTAATTTTCTGATTTAACATATTAAAATCTTATATTTAAAAACTTTTTTATATTTTTTCGAAAGTCTAGGGTCTTTGATTATCATGAAAATAATTAAAATATTCTTTATGGAATCATTATGTTGTTGTAATTTCTAGTTTTAAAATAAAATCATTAAAGAGTTATTTTTATTCATGATATTTTTAATTATTCAAATGCATAGATTGACACTAAACAAAATTAAAACTAAATTTACAAGAGAAATTATCAATTTAAACAAATTTAAGTTTTTCAATAAGCGGGCCATACGAACAAAATGCTGAACATTTTCTAATGAAATCATTTAAATTATAAAATAAATGGTTGATTGAGGAGAGAGTGTTCAAATAGACTTCAGACTCCTAATATATATTTAAAATTTTAAGTGTAAATTATATATATTTTTATGTAATAAAATCTCTCTTTTTCTCCTTTATTTTCTTTCGTTAACTCTAAAGGAGGAAGGGTCAACTCTTAGCACTGATCTTTGTATTTGCTAAATACGGCCGTAACAAAGTTGAAGATAAATAGTAACCCCACAAGGATAATAATAAATTCCCTCCATTTCCAAAAATCAAGTTAAGATTTTTCACGAAACTCTTTATCTTCTACGTTTGTTTGGTGGGTGTATCTATATTTTAATAATAATAATAATAATATGTTAATGAGGTCGTGGCAGAGGTGAATGACTCGTACTATGAATGACAGCGAGATGTTTATCCGATTGTCCAAATGTGGGCCTTGCGATGTATTTGGACAGAGCTTTGCAAAGGAAATGACGTCAGCCACTCCGTATTTGGTAAAAAACATTTAAAAGCTAATTCTTGGCATGCAAGTTACAAACTCATCCTGACGACTGCTTTATTTACCAAAAGCTAATCTTATAGAAGTTGCATGGGACACTGATTATTGGAGGGTTTGATTTGGGCACTGGTATTTTTCGGAAAGTAGTTTTAAGAATTTTTGTTTTATTTTAATTTATCAAAAATAAATAAATATAATTATAAAAATTTATAAAATTATATTATTGAGTATCTATTTAAACAAAAGTACGAGTGTACAAACTAGGGGTGAAACTTGGGCTGAGTTTTAATTTGACCCGCATGATCCGACTTGAGAAATCAGTGAGTTGAATTATGTATATGTAAATTTAGAGCCAGGTTGAGTTAGAAAAAAATCTGGATGGAATTTGAGTTGAGTTAGTGTTAGAAATTTAAAATAAAACCGACGTGACCCAAATTGACTTCACTCAATCCAATTTTATACAAGATGAATAACACTACAACTAGTGATGAATGTAAATATACAAGATTATTCTCAGTTGTATTGTTGATATTCTATTTTTTTTTAAATTAATTGTTGGATTTAAAGATGATGTTATTTTATATGATTCATTGTAGAGTCGAAAGCACTTTTTATAGGTTGAATAAAGCTACAAAATGTAGATATAGAAGTTAAATTATTGCCAATTTTCCTCTAAATTTAGGGTAAAATTGGTCGGATTGCAGGTCTAAACCAGTTCAGATCAGACTAACAACTTGAGTTGGACTAGGTCTATAACTTGGGTTAGGTTGTGTTGAGCAATCTGGGCCAACAACTCGGGACAGATCAGGTCTAAATCAATAATTTTTTATGGTTAAATTTATTAAAACTCAATCTAACCCGCCCAAATTTCAGTCCTACTGCAGACCATTTCCTCTCACCTGAACATCTATATATTTGACAATAGGAGCTGAAAATAAAATTTCTATCAAATGACATTTTTGCCTTTGGTGGAAATATGGAATCACAATCCAAAAGCTGACTTCTTGAGAAAAGGAGCTCTACTATGACATAACTCGGTAATAATATTCTCGTTGATTTAATTTTAATAATATTAATTTATTAGAGAAAGTATTTATCAAAATAAATTAGAGCTTGTCATATTATAATTATAAAAATAAACTTATTTAAAATGTTTATCTATTTGATTTAAACAAGGAAGTTGACAATAGATACAAAGCTCTATTTCAATTATTTTTATTTAGTTTAAATTTCTTAGTTATCTATATTTAACAAGATTAATTTCTTTTAAATTCTCACATCAACAGGCAACAATTATTTCTTTAATGTTATAGTTGTCCAATTTTTTTTGACAACCGAGGGAAACCACGATGCAAGGTCCCCACCTAATCCCTTCGAGAGAGCGTCCTACACCCACACAGGATGCCCCCAGTTTACGCCATTAAGAATCAAACTAGCGATCTCTCACTTCTTAAGGCGAGAAGTAACTAGTTGAGCTACCCAATGTTGGGTATAATTTAAATCGATTCTCAAATCTTATAACTCAATTATGTAACATAGATTACCTCTCTTTCAAGAGTATACTTAAAAGCCTCTGTCCAAGCAAACATGTTAGTAAAAGATGGTGGTGAAACTGAACAAATGTGCTTAATGTTTAAGTGACCCACGTTTTTTCACAAGTAAATTAAAAAAATATATATAAATATAATTTTAAAAATATTTAAAAAAATTTAAATTAGTTAAAATTTTCATTTAAAATATTGATTGAAAAATTAAACAAGCACGGTTAGTGATTGTTCATTTTTGCAACTTCAATATTATAAGCTCAAGTGAGTTGGCTTGAAGAAAAATGATACATGTTAAATCCAAATGTAAATGCCAACTCTAGATTAATAAAATAAATCATTTCATTGACAAAAATATAAAAATCAAATAAATCCATTTTATTAAAATTGTAATTTTATTATAATTGACTAAAATATGGTTGAGTCAATGATGTTTCACTTCAATATTGGCTCATAAGTTTTTTTTTTCTTTTTTTAAGAAATTTAGTTTAATTTAGAGGGGCAAATCAAACTTAGTAATTCAACTTACAATACAAGTATTGAATGACAATAGTTCATGTATATAGTTCAATTTTTTTTGAAAAATATAATTAAAAATTAAAATAACGTATATATCAAAAAGTATACGAGTATGATATATCCTTCTTAATTCAAAGGTCAAAAACTCCCTTTACTTCAATTTATCTATAACCTTGATTTATTACTCCCAAGTCAATGACCAATATTAATTATTACATATATTCAAATAAAGTTTAAGTCATTTAAACTTAACGGTGAATTTTGAAAGGGTATTTGATTAGATTATATATAGAGAGAGATTATTAATTTGATAAATTATATATTTTTGGATTTAATTAATTAGAATATAATTATACTTTTAAATAAATATATTTTATTGATTTTTTTAATTATAAATATGATACTCTAAATATTTCATTTCTCAATAAATTTTTTTCAAAAAATCAATCATTGATGTTAAAAAATTAACTCCTACATTCATGTTTATTTTTATCTTAATGCCTATTATGATCAATACTGTCTTCCAACTCACCCTTTTCATTGTCACATGCTTTAATTGAACACCTATTTAATATCCACTTCTGAGTTAATACCTGAAAATTTATCTCAAAATATTTGATGATCAATATTAGTTGTTAACTCAAGGGGCCAATAAACAAATTAAAGATAAAGAAAGATTGATGCGGGATCAATACCCACGGTAGATCAATCCAGTCAAAATCGGGAATCTCAAGTCTTCATCGAGATTTGGAGAAAGAACAAGCCTGCAGGTTCGGCAGGAAGAAGAAGGAGAAAAAAAAAGAGAGAAAAAATCGATTATATTCACATGAGTTGTAACTCACAATTACATAGGAGCAATATATGTGAAAAAACAGGGAAACTAATTAAGAACAAAAAATCCTAGTTGCATTAGGAAAGTTAATGAAATGAGAAACTAAAAGGAGGAATCCTAATTTAATTAGAAAATGAATCCCAATGACAATAGGAAACAAAATTAAATTTAGAAATTAAATAATTTTGTTAAAAAGTAAAAATATTAATTAATAAAGTTCACTTGGGCCCGCTCGATCCATGTCCTACATCGGAGATTGTATTAGGATGAGTCTTAACGGTATGGATAAAGATCAAATTACGATGTTTGGCTCTTTGAATTGAAGTAACATTAAAAGAAAAAAAAAACCTTTTTATTGGAGCAAAATATCATTGAATCATCAATATTTTAGTTAATAAATAAATATTTTTAATAAAAAATGTTATGAACTGTCAGAGTTCAATATCTTAATTCATTATTTATGTAGTTTTTTTCATATTGGCACTGATTTACATGTCTAATATGTTCCAATCATCATCCTATAACTTTTAATTTTTTTTTTTTATTAATATCATCTGGACAGTTTCTGTGGTGTTGACAACTGATGTACATATTTTTTCCTAAAAGAAATTCAGTTGTCTCCGAATGAGGCCCCAAAGTTTTAATAATCCTAATAAAAAAAAATGTAAAAGAAAGACAAACTTATCGTGACTCCCAAAGAAGAAAGTCCCCTTCATACCATTAATGATGGGGAATCATACGTTGATTATAACTAAGAAATGTTCGGATTCAATTGGATTTTCTTTTATACATTATATTTTTGGATTAATGTATAGGAAATTCAGATACAGTTTTACTAACATCTCTATGGATGAACCCACTATCTTTAAAGCACACTAAGATTAGACCATAGAGGATCGAACCCGTAAACTCCTGCTTCCTGAGGCGGGAAGCAACCAGTTGAGCTGTACCTATGCCTTAAGGTGTTCTAACTAATTACTGAGAGTACGTGAAAACCTCCCAATTCACAATGGGAAATGACTCGTTTATACTTTATATGTAATTCACATGTTTTGCATTCAAAATTTATATTTATATAGTCTAATTGAAAAGGAGTATCATGTGAAATAAGTTTTAAAGTGTTGTCATATGATTGTTATCAAGTTCCAAATTATCTTAGATTGTCACCTTTTAGTATTTGATTGTTTTTAAATTCAAACTCTATGTAAATCTCTCTCTTTATTCACACTAGTGTTGAGATGCCTAATATTTCAGAGGGTGGGCCTCACCTTACGAAAAAAGATATATGATTATTATGAAGATTATTTAACTTTTAGAATTGGACACATCAATTTAAATCATGAGGACACATCAATTGAATATTAGAAAAGTTCAGATCTAAGTCAAAAAGAGAAAAAATTAATTTCAACGGATTAAATTCACCATAAATTGGGCTCAAAATGAGGGCATTTTTGTAGTTTTCCCCATATTTATATATTATATATTCTATAATGCAGGTCCCTTATCTTGAAATTTTGTGCACATGACTTGGCGGTCCCAACATGGGCCTACACAAATGGATGGGTTTGATTGGTCTGGGTTTATACGTAGTGCCTGTAAAATTTTATTTTGGCCGAATAAGTGAATTTATGTTTTTTAAAGCTCTCAATATTTCAATTTTATCTAGTAACGGAAGCTTATCAATTTAAATAAATGGACTTTAAAAGTTGAATTAGTGTTAAACGGGTATCAGAGAGATTTACATGGAATAGATGGATGATGCAAAGGGAGAATAGGTCCATTAGGTTCACTATGCGCCCATAACCGAAGTTTGTATGAGGATTTCATGAGAGCTGGACTAAGTGTATATCAAGCTTACTTGAACAGGCAGGATATTAGATGCTAGATGGCTCATTGAGCCCAACCACATTTTATCAATGTTTTGTGACTAGGCTTCATATAATCCACCAAATCGAAGGAGCATAGATTAGATGAAATTAAAAAAAAAAAAAGAGTTGCATAACAATAAAACAAGCAAAGGGGGCTATGCATGCATGGATGTATTGAGCTACCTTGTAAGGGGCGTCTCTTTTCTTTGAACTAACAAGTATGCTTGTTTTGGTAGAAACATATGGATGCTAGTGCTGGATTATTTGTGCTTAATCTCAACCATGGATTGGATCTAGTACACTTGAAGGGTCAGATGTAAGCCATTAAGGCAAAGGCTGGTGTCATGTGTCATTGGATGCAAGATGTCGTGAAACCAAGTCACTAACCATTGATGAGAACAAAAAAGGATTCAACACTCAAATGATAAGTGCGGTCCCTTGGGACATGTGTAAACATCCCAATCTACACATGTTGCCCTAAGAATTAGTCAGGTGAGATGCGTAGATACCTTGATAGAACTATGTTTGAATGGATGTGGATGGATAGAATGAGTTCATCTAGAAGTGGTGAATATGGCTAAGATAGGTTATCTAAGGGAAAATCTAGGCCCTTCAGAGTCTGATTTTCCCGCTAGGGGCTTGATCAGATGGCTTGGGTTGAATTTGAGCTTACTTCATGTTTTATTGGGTTTCTAGGGTTGAAGAGGCTTTGATTTGTAAGGTTTGATCCATGGGACCAAGCTATGAAAGTATGAGTTTAGTTTAGGTTGAGCTCTGGACCATTCAGGTCTGGTGATTGGCAATTGAATTTGATAACAAAGTGCTTGGGATGTCTATAATTGAGTTCATTGCTGTCTAAGCCCATCTAGAAAGGTTCTTCAGGGTATGGGTCAAATTGAGATGATCTAATAGAACCCACTTTCGACATGGCACTTGAAATGGAGCCCTCTTTCCCTCCATCAGTCCAATCAGGTCTCGATCTAATAGTGTCTCGATCAGGTCATTGTTGGATTTGTTGGATCCGATGCCCGCATTAAAGCATTTGTTCATATGTAACAATGGAAAAAAGTTTCAAACTGTTTTGTCAAAATTTAGCTTCGAGAACAAATTTCTAGAAATATTTGTAGAAATAAACGAGAATTCTCAATTTTAAAGAAAAATTGAGACTTTGTGCAAACAAATGTGCTCTTACAGAGAGATGGTGATTTCTCCAACCATTTGTAAGAGAACACTGAAATGGTGAAATCTTGTCTAGATGTCACCCTTTTTCCACCAAAATAAGTTGCCGAACAATTTACATAACAATTCCAAACTATATTATCCAAACTAGATTACAAGTGAATCTCAATCTAGATTATCCAAACTATAACCTTCCATAACAATTTATCTTATAATATAGTTTCAACCATTTTTATCAAATATAGGAATAGTTGGCAAATTGAAATCTGATCAAAATGCATCCAAGCTTTAAATAAATTGCTGCCCACTTGATTACATATGCCATCTTTGCTTTCTGAAACGTCCAAGGGGGAAGTGTTATCATTGAAAGAAAAGGGGACGTGTTAATATGACAATGTTCTTACTTATCTGTTTCTCAATCATGCAAGATAGGAGCTTTCGCAACACCCATGAATTAACAGACCTTTGACCAGGATGAAAATTACTGACAGAACGTAAAGAAACATGAAAGATTTTGTGTACCCTACCATATGTCCATATCGGTATCGTTACCTACAAAAAGTATCTTAAACCTCTACAATTAATCTTCACTGGAAATATATGTTCAAAAGCGCCAACTGCAAGGACAATGAAAGAATGAAATGAATGGAGGATCAAAAGGAACAAAAAGTTGAAAATTGTTAGTCATGAAACATACCAGAATTCTTCTGTTAAAAGTTACAGAGGGCTAAAGCTGAAAACGTGGTTCAAGGACTAATTCTTGCAGATTTTCTATCACCTTTAAGGTTGATCTGAACATGAGGCTCCTGCAGCAGGTGCTGTAGACATGCTGCTAGCAGACCCATTCTCAGCAGGTGGGTGCACACCCCATTTTCCTTCTGACTCCAGTGGCTCGAAAACATGGACTCCACCATCAGTCAGCCCCATGGCAAACTGATTTGGCTCTGTAGGATGGGCAGCAATCACAAGAGGGTACACTGTTGAGCTGCAGAATAAAGGACAACAATCAGCTCAAGTGAACTTAGAAAACTTCAGCTTGTAGATTTAGTCTTTCTTAGTTATGATTGCTTTGTTCTTAACACACAAGGATCAAAGCATTTGTAAATAATAAAAATGCAGTATTAATAAATGGTTATCTGAGAAGAGGCATAGACTAATGCGACTCAAAGTTACTTGAAACATGCTAAGAAACCATCAGAGTTTCGCCTTCCATCCTCTAGGGCAATGAGAAATACCTTATGTTAGCTGGAAGATAAGCAGCTGGATTAATCCGACATCGTAGCCTAAGGTTTGTAGCATTAAATACGCAAACAGTTGCATCCAGAAAGCCAGCATACACTAGCTGGCTGTCGCATGAGAATGTAGCATGGGATATCGGGGCTGAAGATTCACGTGGGACCCACTACACATTGACAATTTTTTTCAGAATTTAAAGAACTATAGTTCTTTACATGGCTATACAAAGTGCATCTGATTCTGATAAGGTAATACCTGCTTCACACACTCGAGTTTGGTTGTTTCATATAATGCAAGCTGAGTCTCATGAACAACAAGGAAGTGTATCTGATCCTGGTGAAACTGTACACGTGTCTCTGAAGAAACTGTTAGTGTCCGCCCAGCTGGAACCTGCAAAATTGTGTTCTTCTGCTTCTCCCATCCATCAGAGCCCCACACACAAAGCTGCAGCAAGAGACATGACCAATTACAATGAGAATCTTCTAGCAGAGACAAGGGCATAAGGAAATCAGAAGATGCAGCAATAGATGAGAGAAGAAAATTGGAGCCCCAAAATAATGGACTAAATATGAACCTGAGCATCAGCTCCTGATGATACCAGGACATTTAATGCTTGTGAAAATGCAAGGCCAGTAATTCTTTTTGAGTGACCTTTAAGCTTGCATTTAACCTGCACAAAGAGATTAACAATAACCTACCTCTTGCTGCTGCATCTTACTCATCAAGTTAGACTGTATGTGGTTCAACAATTTTACCATACCTCATCTACACGGACATTGTATATCTGTATGGTGGAGTCATCCATCCCTATAGCAATAACGTTATTGTCTTGAGGATGAAAAGCAAGAAATGTTGCTGCAGGTGGTGGAGGCATGAACGTCGTCATTGTCTGCCCTTGTCAAATATGAACCACACAGTCGACATTCAGTTTAAATGGTAAACCATAATACTTTGTTCAGCTTGGGAAACTGAAAATATCCAGGAAAAAATCCCCCCTCTTCCCCACGAAAAAAAATCCATTTTTAATACAACATATATTACCTTAAATGTCATCATATTGAAGAGAGAGATCTTTCCTCCTGATGCAGACATAACATAGGAATCATTCTTGGACAAAGCAAAGCAGGGTACAGCTTCCTCAGGGTTTGTGTTGTTTATGTCATTGGTCATCAATATGCCACTTGGTGGTTGCCATAATTGAGGGGCAACACTGGCAGTTGCCTACAATATGAGGTATCTTGTAAATGAGTAATGCATATTCCAACTAAATAAGAACTCGGCCGAGGGAAGAAATATAAGATGCATTTACTGTTTTACCTTTCCAGTTGGATTGTGCTCATTTCGCTGCCATTTCCAAAGAAAATGAATTGCATTGGATGCTAAAGCCAAAATGGCAACACCTGAGTTCGTATACATCAACCTTGATATCTGCAATACTTTTCTTTATGAGATAATAATAAATATTATAAATAGTGAAAAGGAGGTCAAAACTGAGAACAAGCCCAATGAGGTTTTGCATAAAATTCAAATCACTAGTACATAAACAAGCACAAGCAAATTACAGAGAATAAACATCAACCAAATATCAAGAGAAATCAAGAGATTCTTCCCCAATAATCCCTAAAGTAAATCACCAAGAATCCCACAAAATTTCTCTCTGATGCCAATGGACGATGCTGGATTTCACTCTCTCCAAAATAAATACCCCTCGAAACAGCCTTGTCTTACAAAAAAAAAAAAGTCTGTCATGGTCATTCCACACAGTCCATGCAATGGCCGAGGGTACACATTTCCAAGAGATTTGGAACGTTTAGGGAAAAGCCCTGACCCCCATCCATCCAAGAGAGCACAGAAGAGGCTAGGAGAATCAAAAGGTAGGAAAAGAGATTAAAGAAAACTGACAATGGGAACAACAAAAGGGTAATGGAAGAATAAATGATCAACTAATTCTTCAGGATTCCAGCAAAAGACACAAGCACTAGGCAAAGCAAAAATTCTCAGCTTCAGATTATCAAGGATAAGAATTTTATCATGATGGGAAATCCAATAAAAACTTTTCAACTTAGAAGGAACAATGGATTTCCAAATAGCTTTGAAAGGGAAAGGAGCAAAAGAAGAAGGTACAACAAGAAAGTAGATAGTCTTACTCCAAAAGAACCCAGAAGGTTCCTTACACCAAATCCTTCTATCACCCTCCTCCATTTTGGGGGTAAGATCAGCAATCAAACTCAAAAGTTCCTTGAACTCCAAAACCTCATCGTCCATCAAATTCCTTTCAAAAGTTAAGGACCAAACTATTAGCCAAAACCTCCACGCAATCCTTGATGGACCTTTTGTTTTGGTTCGAGAAGGAATATAACCCATCAAAAATGGTATTCAACAAGTGCTCACCTCCCCATACATTTTCCAGAAAATATACTTGTTTGATGCCCATAATCTATTTCCATTTTTCCTTGATTTGTCCCGCACTATGTTCCCCTGTGATCCAATTCCCCCCCTGCATCCCAACTTATTTAGGAGCCCAACTCCCATCATCTTCTCCATATTTTAGTTTATAACCTCTCTCCATAAAGCCTCTCTTTTTTCTCCGAAGCACCTCCAAATCTTGACCAAGAAGGATCAATTGCTCTCCACAAAAGTTTCTAATCCCCAAACCTCCATTTTCCATGGGAGGTATAATGTGTTCCAATTCACCATATGCATTTTCCTTTCCCCCTATCCCCTTGCCACAAGAATGCCCCTTGGGTCTTTTCAAGTAGAGCGAAAGCTAATAACCAACAATTTTCCTTAAATACTGCCAAAATGGACTTTTGAAAATCTAAAATAATAGGAATTGATTCAATCACATTACACCAGGTGTTCATATGACCCTAAGTTAATAAGTAGGTGGAAGATATTTTTTGAAGGGAATCAGCATGTGATTTCAACTCTATAAAAACCTATGGATTCAACCATTCTACAAACATAAGCTCTAGATTTTATTATTTTCATCATCATAATCATGATCATACCCATTAACCAATCTATTTGGGATTGGTTCATCGACCTCTATGCTTCCACTATACCCTATCAAAGGTTCTGTTAAATTGCCTGAACTCTTTCCTATTTCACATTCCTTCAATTTCTCATACTACATTACAGTTTATCGTTTAAGGTATAATCGAAACTAGATAAAGCCTATATTGATCATGCCTACTAGATCACAAATAAATTACTTCAGAAACAGAGAAGTAGATGAGAGGAAGAAATAGTAAAACTAGCTTTAGAGCAAAGGTAAAATAGAGAGGAAAAAACAATTATATTTGCAATTAATTGATACCACACTGTGATAAACTTGGATACTCAGTTGTAATTGTCTAACTAAACAATCAATAAGAATTGAATTGGGCTATGAAAAAACAAGTAGACATAGTAAGAAAGATTTGTACGTGAAATTTGATGAGTGAAATAGATTAAAATATAGAATTGCAAATGTGTCATTTGAGAGACCTTGAAAGTAGCCTCAATAGATGAGAAAATAATGGAAAGTCATTTAAGATGGTTTTCTCATGCATAGAAGACCAGAAATAGCCCTTATCTTGGAAGATTTTTAGGTTACCAGTGAAAGGACCAAGGAGCAGAGAGAAGCCATATAAACCTAGACCAAAAGACTAAAGAAGGATATGAGATATGAAAAATGATCACCTAAACATGGGCCTACCAATTAAACTCCCTGCGGATCTCTAAGTGGGGCCCACTTTGGAAAAAAGCTATGCTTGAATATGTGGGCTATGAAAGTTATTTTGATTGGATCTATGAAGCCATGTTCTTTACCTCCTTAAATTTTTACCACTTGAAATTACTATTTTAATGCCCAAACATTTTGTCTTCAAAAACATGGCTTCAATTAATCCAACTAAGGTGATTCTAGTGAATCTCATATTCAAGCATCAACCTTTCCGACATGCCCATCACCATGGGTAGAAGTGGGCTCCACATGGTGGTGCATAGGATAATAAGCTATGCCCATGTGTAGGAGAACATAATGACATAGTGATATATTGTTGGTGACAGAGGATATGGTTTTCAATAAGGTAGAATGGAAGAATATATATCTCAAAAAGCCAGCCCCACTAACTAGTTTTCACCGAAGGCCCGATGGTTGCAATGGGGCTCATATGGATGGTTGGGTTTGAAAAGCCTTGGCTTGTATATGATGCGTATAATATTTCGTCTTAATCAATGTTGTGAAAATCGAATCGTATCGTAAATCGTTAATACATCTTAAATCGCAAATCGTGTATCGAAAATCGTAGAATCATAAGATTCATAACTGTTTTCTCTAAAAAATATTTAATATATGAAATAACGTAAAATATATTTAAAATGTAACAACACGAGCAATTCTCCAACTTTCTTTCAATATTAAATGAATTCTATATAATTAGTTCATTGGAGTTCAAATTTCAATGCTCCAACTCCCAAAAATATAAGACTAGTATATAATCTAACTATACTGTAAAAAGTCAATAATGAACTAAAAAACCGTCAAAACATTGAAAGGTCTTACCTGCTCATCAACTCAAGCCTTAAAAACCATTAAAACGAAATGTTTCATGCTTTCACACTCCTAATAACCCTATAATTCTATTATTATACGAATAGTAAGATTTGTTGATAGATACGAATCGTTCCTCTTATCATATTAAATGAATGGTAAGATACGAATCGTATATCGTAAGATTTTAACAACCATGGTCTTAATTAGATAAAAGAAGCCATGTTTCATAAGGCTCTCAAAATTTCACATTTATCCAATGGTGAAAATTCATGGAATTAGATCAACGGCCTTTAAAAGTCAAATTGGTGTCAAATTCAGTCAATGGGTGAAAGAGGGGGATGGATCCACAGGGTCCACACTGTGGGTCCCACAAACCAAAGTTTGCACCAAACTTGATATAAACTAGTTTGCAGGTGAACTATATATATATATATATACCATGAAAAATCTTCTTGGTACGAAAATTACAAAAATTGGGTTTTTTTGTACGAAAGTCTTTTTCCCTTTTGAAAATTCCTTTCGTATACTTGTCTCTTCCCAAACAAGAGTGTTGGATTTTAGGTTAACACTTTTTCTTCTTCCTTTGCTTTCTTCCTTCCTCTCCCTTCTTTCACAATCTTTAGAGGCAAGTGCACAATACCATCTCTATATGGCATTCATGTCAACATCTCTGTGCAATGATGGATAATCTTCTCCACCTTCCTAGCACCCATCTCTATCCAATGGTGGTTGATCTCTAACCTTTGACATCTTCATTGAAATCAGAAAGACCCAAACCATCCCCTCCATCTCTAATCAATGATGAAAAAAATCTAATGTTTTTGCTAGGATGAATTTCAGATCCGGGATTTTAGGCCAAATCAAATATTTCAATGATAGAAACCCTAAGAAAACCAACTCTCAATCCTCTCGATCACTCTCAGAAAAAAAAGATGACACTAATTTTAACAAGATAATTTTGACCAAAAATCAAAATTCACCGAAGAAGTTAGGTGTTCAATCGGAAGCAAAACAAACGTGGAATTGAATTCCTTATACAATGATTTACGCAATTAATTGAAATCCACTATTAAATGCAATTTAATTAATCATATGCATGCATGGAACTTAAATCCGAGATTGATTCGATTCGACAATCACAATCATTGAACCTTCTAAGAACCAATTTGGTTGCAGAATTGTAATTTAATTAAAAACGAGAATCCAAATACTTAAATTAATTTCAATTCTAAAACACAAACCCAAATTAAATTCAAAAAACCAAAATAGGACTCACCTCATTGGGGAGACTCAAACAAAGCCCAAAACTTCAAATAACTAAACTCAATTGGACTGCCTAAAATGCTTAGCCTCTGTCTGAATGTATAGGCTTTAATTTATAAAAATAAAATAAAATTAAAATAAAAAAATCCCAAACTTGGATTACCAAGTCAGAGTCTGACTCACATGGGACAACTCCGTCTCCTCTCTTTTGGTCTATGTTTTTCCTTTCTAGTCTTTGTTTTTTTTTTCCCTTTTTCAAGTGCTCTCTGCACTTTCTTCCTTCTTTTCTTCTTCTCTTTTCTTTCTCTTTTTGTTTTCTTCCCTCTTTCTTCTCCTTCTCTCTCCTCTTTCCTTATTTTTCCTCATTCAACCATTCTTCTTGTCTCTCCCAACGTGGCTTTGGTAAACAAGATCTGGACTCGTTTCTGTTTATGAGCTTTCTTTCCCTTCGTCCAAACACGTCCTCGAAACTGAAATTGGATTGACACTGAATCTACAGTCGTTTGTCCCTTCTCAATTCTCGCTTGGTCTTTGCTCTCGCTGGCAGCATTGATTCTATGGCTTTCTTCTTGTTTTTTCTTTTCGATAATCCTGGATTTTAAGAACCAACTGCCGTTTGAAACCGGTTTCCAAAACTCGACAACACTATTTGGGCTTGTTTCCAAACTCAGCATCACGTCCTGACTCAATTGCCAAATTGGTCCTTTCTATTGTTGTTTCTCACACACCATCAGGTCCGTCTGAGTTGACTGAATCTCGTGCTATATTGGCACTCCAAATGGGACCCACATGGGACTAATGTGGATGTTGACATGGCACTGAAGGTGGGGCCCTCTCTTCCCTCCATCGATCTGTGCGTAAATTCAGAGAGCCAATTCATCAATCCAGTCTAATTGGGTCCGCTTGTCTTCAATCGGGTCACTGTCGAGTTTGTCAGGTTCGATGCCTGTATCAATCATCCACCCATCTAAGGCAGAGA
Source organism: Chimonanthus praecox (assembly GCA_022113865.1). NCBI lineage: Eukaryota > Viridiplantae > Streptophyta > Magnoliopsida > Laurales > Calycanthaceae > Chimonanthus > Chimonanthus praecox. Next base: position 15,975 of record JAINRJ010000154.1, read on the forward strand.
CAAGATCCATTCTCAAAATCCCAATCTTAAACTCTGTTTAGATATGCCTTTTCTCCACGTATACCCAAATTCAAAGCCCCAAAGATCTTTCCATTATTGCACTACCATAGCTATTAATTGGAATGGTGAAACTCATCTAGAAAACTACATGTCTAGTTTCAATTTCCTTTTCATCTTCATGCTTCATTCCAAGTTCCTACTTACTTTGTTGTGAAGATTTTGTAGAAGAAAGAGGTGGATTTAAATAAGGAGATGAAATGTTAAAAAAATAGAAACAAAATTTCAAGAAATTGTAGGATGCTAGGAAAAGGGATTCTGGCCTTTCACAAGTATTCTACATGATTTTGATTTACAATATAAATCTGAATTGAGTAAAGATCGGGTGTAAAAAGGTATTGAATTGCATGTACAAGTTGGGGATGATGTTATAATTTTGGAGGAGAAGGGTTTTCATCATTGGAATATGGTGAGGTGTTGTACAGAAGAAAGAAACAAAGAAGAAGAAAATGGAGAACGAGAAAAAAGAGCGCCACGAAGAAGAAAAAAATAGAGGATGAGAAAAAAAAATGCCCTTGAGGAATCCCAATTTTCTTTCTTTTTGTAGATAGCCAATTTTCATGGGGCATAAAATCCATATAAATATGCATCAAAGATCAAAGTCATATATAACTATTTCATTGGAGTTCTTTTAACAATAACAAGATGAATAATTAATTAATATAAAAAAATATTACAAATACAAAAGGGGTCTAAGAGGCTTAAACCCAATAGAGAACATAAAAATACAATCATATACTCATGAAATCCACAACAAGGTACAATCAAATCTAAACCCTCCCCTGAAGATTACAACTAGAAAATGCCCCCAAGCATCGAGTCCATCCCCATCTTTTTGAAGAAGTCTACAACCCCATTGGTTGATCGTCTAATCTGCGTGAAGGAGACCTCATAGCCCAAATATAACTCCTTAATCTTCCTGACTATCGTGATTAGTTTACAAGGAGGTTTTTTCTTCCCCTTCACCCATTTGAACGCATTTGTTGAATCCCCTTCTATGATTAATTTGACCTGCCCACTGGAGATCCATAGGGTCAAAGCTCTCTTAAAGTTCGGCCTTATAGAATCTCTCACACCCATCAATTCTGAGAAGGTTACGGATGAAGTTCCGTACAAGTTACGTAAAACCACTCCGATCTCAGCCGGCCCTGATTTTCCTTTTGCTACCCCATCTACTTGAATTTAGAGGTACCAAGAAAGGGTGGGGGTCCAAATCTCACAAGTTTGGACTTTTCTAGGCTTGCACCTCATGCAAACTTCCCATGAAGTAAAAAAGTCCGACATTTTGTATCCCTTAAAATCCTCACAAGCCAAAAACCAAGCACACAATCTCTGTTTTGCCTCCGGTAAAATCTCACTTTCCTACGAGGCTTTATTTTCAAAAACCTAGATTTTCTCTCCTTCCACATAGACCAAAGAATTGCCCGTGGAATAGTGTTCCAAGCTTTCTTCGTTTTCGATCCTACACCTGATGCCACCCAGCTTCCCACCATTCCTCCGCATGATTTATCTAGTACCCATGATACCCCTATCATATCAGCAAAACTATTCCATAGACTCCTCCTAGTCTCCGCACAACACACTGAGGTTCGTCTCCTGAATTCAAAACACCCCTTCTAAGTAGCTCCATCTTGGATAGGATTTTTCCTTTTAGGGAACACTAGAAGGGGTGGGGGTGGTGGTGGGGTGGCAAACCTGCTCAAGTGGAGAAAGAGAGGTCATGCTCGGTATTAGGGTCAAATAGGACTAAAATAACCACTACCTTCACTAAGAACTCCCCTGACGAAACTCCATTCCAAATTCTCTCATCTTCCTCCTCTATAGAGATAGGAAACTTCCCTAACATCGTTATAACTCCTCAAGACCTCCTTGCTCCAAAACTCTTAGGAGCCTTCTGAATTGGGCATTCCAAATAGTGGTATCCCTATCTATACCATAATAATCCTGCACCTTTGCTTGTCTATTGGTGGCAATCCTAAAAAGTCTAGGGTACACATCCTTTAGAGGTCTCTCCCTTATCCAAAGGTCCGTTCAGCACAGTGTAGTATCCCCTCCTCCCACTGATATCCTAAGTTCCTCCCTAAAGATGCTCCCTACTTTACATTTTTCCCCAGCCAATTCTCCACCAAGCCTTTGTCACAAGGGATCCATATTTTTCAACATTTTCCCCCATATCCCAACCACTTGAATCCTCCCTCATGCCTTGCTATTAAAATTCTACGCCACAATGCTTCATTTTCTGTACCATATCTGCCAACTCCATTTACATAATAGAGCTTGGTTCCTAGCCTCAAGGGGAACTACTCCTAATCCACCATGGGATTTAGGTTTGGTCACTTCTGACCAAGCAACTAGGTGAACTTTCTTCCTGTTGTCCTTGTGCCCCCAAAGAAAGTTTCTGAGAAGTTGTTCCACCTTTCTGATATCTCCTTTTGACATCTAAAAAATGGACATGTAATAGATGGGAAGGTCCCCTAAGACAGACTTAATGAGAGTCACCCTACTACCCCACCCCACCGGTCTTCTCTCCACCTTCTCCACTACCGAGGCCCAAAATCTCTTGGACCTTAGGTTTCCCCCTATTGGTAACCCTAAGTATGTGAACGGTAGTTTACTTGTGTTGCACCCCATCTCATCTGCTAGGCTCTTAACTGAGGAATCCTCCATGTCGATTCCAATTAGGGTACTCTTACCTAAATTTATCCTGAGTCCAGAAACAAGTTCAAAGCACCATAAGAACGCCTTATAACCCATGACCTCTTCCCTATTTGGTTCACAAAAGAACAAAGTGCCATCCGCGAATTGTTGGATGGTGACCACAGGTCTAGTCTCTCCAACTGAGAAACCCCTAACTATGCCCAAGAACCTAGCCTTCCCCACAAGTTTGTTCAAGTCCTCACCTACTAATGTGAGGATGAATAGGGAAAGAGGGTCCCCTTACCTAAGACCTCTTTGGGCTTCAATAGGTTGCATGGGAGAGTCGTTAACCAATACATAGTAAGAAGATCACTCTACGGAGGCTCTCATCTACTTCCTCCACCTAGGGCCAAAACCCATTCTGCCAAACAAGTATCTAACGAAGTTCTAGTCCACATAATTGTATGCCTTCTCCATATCGACTTTAAAAAAGTATTATACATATTACTCCAACCAAATCTCAAATCTCATTGGAGTTCAAATCTCAAAGTTCCAACTACCAAAAGTACCATATATATATATACTCCAACCAATGCTGTAAAAGGCCAATAATAAAATAAGAAGTACCCTAAAAATAGAAAGGTCATAGGCTCCCAACAATTTAAGCTACAAAAAGGGAAGTGGTCCGTGCACCATCACTTATACACTAGGTGCACCAAAATTAAGTGGAATACCCAATTTGCCCAAACTTTCTTCAATCCCGCCTTTTCTTTTGTTTCGGTAAAATGGGTATTCCACTTAATTTTGGTGCACCTAAGGTAAAACTGATGGTGCAAGCATCACTTCCCCAAAAAAACTATCAAAACCAAAAGTTCCACACTTCAAATTGTGAAGTTTAAAAAGAGAAACAACAAAAGTTGTATATAGTCCATTAAATGAGAACTGTACATATAAGGCACACAGTAATATATCTTGAACAACCCCACCCCGACCCCCAGGGTCCACAACTTTAGTTTGAATCTATTAAACTAGATGATGATCAAATGACATCATCTTGTGTAGTGAAAGTAGATCAACAATGAGAGTAAAACAAAGTGGACAATAGGACCAATGTGCCACAGTTGATTCATCTGTGAAGATGTAAAAGGGGGCTGAAAATGGCATTCTAGCACAAAAGATCGATAGATATGAATGATCTCCACAGATAGAACCATGGTTGAAGCAAAGACAGAGATTCGAGGCAGAAATCCAAGTGAAGCAGACAGATTTGGGGCAAAAATTTAGATGAAGTATACTGATGTAGACAGATTTAAACAAAAGAGTTGATCTTGTAACCTAAGGGCAAAGCTTTTGACAATATATATGAACTATTGCCACAACAATCATATACAAAACAAACAGACGGCAGAAAATGATCCATGAATAGACAAATGGGGGGACAATAATCCAGATAAAATAGAAGTCACCCAACAGCACTAGTGGTGACATATAATAGCACTGATGATAGGTTTCAACGTGAAGGGTAAAGATTTAGATGGTTGAATCATACCATAGATGGGGCCAAACATACAGACCTATGCTAACCATTATTTTCATTTTTATTAAAGCAAAGAAGCACACAGATAGTGGGCTAGTTGGGCAAAAGAGAGTTCAAGTATGTTAGGTGGTAGGACTTAGCGAACAATGGCTAGGAAGAAAGGTAGGGGACAATATAGAAAGGGTAGGAGAGTAAGTAAAAAATGCTGCAAAATCTAGGTGGTGTGGATTGGCTTTTCTAGGATGTTTCATGTAGGTTGATATGAGAATGGATGGATGAGGACTGTCAGATTGAGAATTGGAAATGTGAGAAGTGGTGTTGGAGAAGAACAATGGAGCCAATGTGCAGCAACAAACAGAGGTGGGGTTGGTGACAAATGGAAAGCTAAACAAACAGATTAAGCTGGGTTGATGGCAGAACCAAGTTGAGGAATGTCAGGAGGATTGAAGGCAGAAATACAAGTGAAATTATTCTTCTCCTATTCTCCTTATTACTTTCAACATGGTACAGAGCCTAACCTAGATCCTGCGTTCGATTTCGTGTACGAGAGAGAAACCCACCTTCGAGATTTTTTTCTCCTTCTGCTGGTGACACCGCCACCACCAGAAGGAGGACCACTTGCTTCTCCCTTCTTCTCTTTCAGTTTTGAAGGCTTTCTAGCAGTTTTCACGACTCTCCTATTACTTGCACTGTTGTTGCCCAGTTTCTGCTACAAACACTCGTCGGTCGTTGTTTCTTCTCAGGCACGGCTTTCACCGGAGGGAACCCTACTTCTCCCTGCCGTTTTTGGCAGGACAACCCATATATAGTCTTTGATCTGCAAGTAGAAACACATGGCCTGCGTTTCTGAGCCTCCTTCACACCAGCGGTAGTTGTGTTCCAAAACCCATTTTTTGGGTTCTGGTGCTTAAATCCACTGTTTCTGCACACCAGCGACAGTTAGGAGTTTTCGGGAGCATTGTAGAAGGTGATTCTCAGGTAGTTGTCGGGTGGGCTTTAGGTTCCCAATGTCCGTGGATTTTATTGGGCAAAATTGAAAGGATCCGGCACATTATCGCTTCCTTTCAGTTCAAGGTTGTTTGGGTTCCTCAATTGGCTAATTCCGCAGCATACGAAATGGCTCGTCAGGGGGTTATCCCTAGTTACGGAAGTTGTTAATAAATTCTTGTAATTTTGGGGGGTTTGTATTTTTGTTTTGGTAGGCTTCTTTTAGCCTAAGTTTTGATTCTTCATGTATTGTCCTTTTTCTTTTAATGAAGTTATCTTTAGAAAAAAAAGAGCTCTGCCAACAGTAAAGAGAAATCTAGATGCCAGAGCAATTATGAAACTCATAATGTGCTCAAAAGATAATAGAAATGAATACCAACACAAGAGTATCTTTTCCATGCAAATGCTACACCAAATTGCAATAAAACATATTTGCATTACCTTACTGGTTCTCATGTTATCAGGGAGCCTCAAAGATCGACAGAGTGCTGGTTCATTAATTTCTGTGAGCTTCCAAATCTTTGATTTGTCAACAGCTTCATCTGTTAATCTAGGTTTCACATCCACCAAATTCCTGGTCTCACCATTCTAGAAAATTAATTGCAGAAGTTAGCATACGACCAGAGATTTTTCTAAAAAAAAATGTAGTAGTATTGTTTATGTGGTAAAAATTATACAAGTGATCTAGACATAAGGCAGGCATGATTAGATAGAAGTACAACTTAAAATAGGACATATCACAAACCATTCCAGCCATAGCCATCACAGAGGGAACTCTATCTGTAAGTCCAGCACTAGTTGCAGAAGCTACAGCCGCCATCGTGCTTACTAGTAGCTGAAAGATATGGTAGCACATTAGGAGAAGTCACGGGTGATCCATGATTGAAGGCACTCACTCTCTTAAAGGTCTACCTTAGATGCAGGCTCAGATACAAAAGAACGATTTTCAAACGTTCGCAGCAAACGAAGCCCATCTGCATTTGCCAAGATTTTAATCCCATTATCATTTGCAGAAATAGCTAACAGCGTCCCCTCCTTGTTGAATCGGATGCGTGGGCTTGCCTAGAAATAGGGGTGAAGATGAGTAATTTGAACCACAACTTCCCTTTTCTAGATATTCAAAATTTAAATGGAATGATAGATTAAGAACCTACTGGCAGGCCACCATCAGCATCAATGGTTGTCAAAAGGTTAACATTATCCATATCCCAAAATTTTATCGAAAAATCATCGCCGGCAGCCAAAAACCGGTTCTTAGTGGTATCAAATTGCACAACACTTGAAGAGCGCTTTCGGAATCCTTGATAGGTCCTCTTCACAGCACCTTCACTTTCATTCCATTCAACAATGTAAGACTCTCCATCTTTACTGGTTCCACATGAAAATAGCCTGCAAGGGTACCAGGTGAGCATGAGACATTTCATTGAATATTGTAACTTAAGTGATCAAGTTTGATCCAAACAGAGAGTTTGCTGGGGAAATCAACCTTGACCCATCAGCACTGTAAGCCATTGTAGTGCACCAGTGGCCTGGGGCATCGTAATCAACTCTAGATCCCATATTGTCATACAACCATGCCTTTATCTTCCCATCAATTGCCGTTGAAAAGATAAACTTAAAAACAGATGGAAACACAAAGTGAACGTTAGAAGCAAGAACAGTCGTATCATTATCTACAAGTGACATACTAACATCATCTAAACTAAGTACAATAAAAGAGACAGTTTAAGAGAGCCTAAGTTTTTTGCATTTTAATTGGAGTTCTTTGTTTCTAATAATGAGTTTTGGTAATTTAGCGCCCTCCAATAGTGTGTGATCCAATTAACAACAAACAATCAAACACAATCCATTAGAAACATGGCTTGCCTGGAGCTTACATGACAATTTATGAAGGTTACATGACCTATATACATGGAATCTAAAGGATTCCCTAACATCACACGTGATTGAATTGGTTATATACTGTAGGGACCATTGCTGACTGTTGATGGCTCACACCCTGTTTCATGTGACAAATATTGCATGACATTCGGCATACATGGAGTTATGATAAATAAATGGCTTGTTTAGAACTATATGATGATTGTCAGAAGGCCACATGACGGACACAAGTGGAGACAAAAGGATTTCTTGCCATTGTAACATGAGTTGCATGGACACAAAAATGGGGGTTTTGTAGGGCCTACATGATTATAGAGTGATACACATGGAATTTACATGGTGAATCCAATGTGTTGCCTCATATTACACATGGATTAAATGACTTCCATGCTAAATTTCATGTGAGTTGCATGTAGATAGATGTGGCTTGGGGCATACATGATACTGTATGAATGTCATCTTGTAGTCCACATGAGCTGCATGGACACTGAGATGGGGTGAAGGGGTGGGGGTGGGGGTGGGGTTGGGGGTGGGGGTGGGGGCTACATGATGATTATAGAGGAGCCCATGGCATGTACATGTTGGGTCCAAATAATTGTATGGCATTGCAAGGTGGATTGGATGGCTTACATGCACACCCGTGTGACTTGCAAGGACACATAGGGACATAGAAGCTAGGCATGGTTATCAAATCTTCAGCATTTGTGTGCTTCCAAGAAAGCTGATCACAAAAAAAAAAAATCTGTAAATCCATGATTTAATCACCCGTAAAAGGTGGATCTTTGAGGATAAGGTGTCCGCTAGTGACACTGTGACAAAGAATCAAGCTAAATATTATCCCATGGGCTTTTATGGCAGACAATTTTGCAGGGTGATCGGAGAATCAGTTTCGTGCATGCTGGTCAAGGATTTCTCTAAGCTGCCTTTTGCTATTGTATTTATCCCTTCATTTTATATATAATTTTGGTGTGGTAAAAGTTCTGCCCATCCACTCTTTGCAGTTGCTTCCCAGCCACATGCATTCTTTCCACTTGTTTAATGAATCTATTGTTATCATTCAACCCCCAAAAAAATCCCAATCCAATGTCTGCATTGTAAGTTAATAGTTGAGCACACTGGCTTCAATTTAAATTACGACCATCACAATAAGCAACAAAAGGCACTGGGTCAAATCATTACCTGACAGCTTTCAAAAAAAATATACCTGAATGTTTTCCTTATAATGAGGGCAGACAGAATAAACAGGAGCCTCATGGCCTTCAAAAGTATGCTGCTTAACACCGGTAGCTGCGTCCCACACCTAAATTTCTAAAATATTTTGGTCACTCTGAATTCTTAGTAGAACTTAATTAATCATAACAACAACAGCTGCTGCTGCTGATATTTTCTTGAAATGGATTAACAAAAACTACAATATAAGTTCAAAGTGTCATACATGATACACTAACCTTGATGGTCTTGTCATCTCCGCAGGTTACAACACATAGTTGTTTATTGGGGTGTGAGAAAGCAAGATCATTTACCCCACCAACATGCGCATCAATCTGAAAATGCAAGAAAATTATCAGAAATAAGACAACAAGAGGGGGGAGGGAGGGAACAAGAAGGTTCAGTAAGAACAGACACAGCATAACAAAAAAAATAATTAAAATGTGCAGACATGGGGAAACAGAGAAAAATCAAACACACAAATATGGAGTTTAGTAGGTAACAAATTGAAATGTATGAGAGAGAATCAAAACCCACAAGGTGCACAAAGAACACACAGAATAATAAAAAACATATTAAAATGTGTACAGACAAGAAGCAACACAGAAAATTTAAATACACAAATACGAAGTGTAATAGGGAACAAACTGAAATAAATAACCAATACTTCCATACCTCTAAGTGCTGCCTTACATCATCTCCACCTTGGTAAGAATATAGTTGCACAATGTGTCTTGAGTATGCAACTCCTAGAAAATAGAATATGCACCAGCTAGCCAATCAGTACATCGCCAAACTATTTTCTTCGAATGGAATAACTGAATCCAAGTTGAAGCCTTTTAACAGTTAAAACATTACCAAATAAAGTGCCATCGGGACTCCACAAAATACGGTTAACCGATACAGTGGAATCTTTAACCAGAGCTCCCTGGTTTTCAACTGAATCAGTTTAAATTCATATTAAGCTGGAAAAAACACCTATAAGATCACATTAAGAAATGAGATCCATTCCATTAAATTCAAAGGGAACCATGTCTACCTGGAGGGACATTGAGCATGCACTAAGATCCCAAACCTTAAAATTTTTCAGAACCAACCTCTCCCTAGAACCAACTTCCCACAATCCAATGTCTCCCACATTTGTACCAACTGGAGCATCACAGTAGAAGACAAGTTTATAAGTACTATGTAAAAAAAAACAGACAAAAACGAAAAGCAACAACATAGAACAAAGGACTAGAGAAACTTACTAAGAAGAATTGTTTGCTGAACAGGATGAAAATCCATGCTCATGGGGGATGAACCCTGATTCAGTGTGCGAACAACAGTCCTGGGCAGGTCATCTGGTGAGTACAAACCCTGATTGTGATTCTGGCCAGGGTATGTTACTGGCAATATATTAACAGGAAGGTTTACCTACAAGAACTTCATTATAAGCATCAATGAAGGCATAAGCAGGTAACAAAGAATTAACGTTAGAAAAACTTGTGGCCTCTGGCCCAATGTACCTCATCGGAAGTCCCAATGGGCCTTGTCCTTTTAGAAACATGATCAGAATCGGCTGATGGGTAATCTAGGGCATGGTTATTTGTTGGTGGAGTCCTAGGGTGCTTCAGAAATGCAGCTACCACAAAGCATTTGAAAAAAGGCTCATGTCAATGATAAAATGATCACTAATAAATCACATGGTTGTTCATCCTAGATATCAACTAGAAGATTCACAATTTAAAATAGATATAACTGAAAATTTAGACCAACCTTGATTTGCAGGAGCATTGAGTGCAATAGCACCTCCAGAAGCTGCAGGATGGGTTACTGTAGATGTACTAGACATCCAACCAGCAAGAGGAATTTGAACTGGCACTGGTGTAGGTTGGAAAGGCTGAATGCAACAATTCATAATATTCAAGAATTACATAATATTTGGAGAAATTATGTGAAAACAATTCTGCAAATCAACCCATTAGCTTACTTACCCCATGTGCACCCAATGGATGAAAGCCTCCAGGTTTGGGCATGGATCCAAGCAGTGGATTGGTTGCAGCTAATGGGGCATGTGCACCATTTGGTTGCCCACAACTATGATCAACAAAAAGGGTTTTAATATCTGGATTCGGCCTTGGGTTTTTACAAAGCTGATGCTGCCAATTCAAGCTGCCATCCAAAGTAGTAAAACAACATTATGTCTACAAAATATCCTATAGTGTCATTTCCAAAAACATCCTCAGATGTAAGATGTTGATAGTAATTCAAAAACCCACATGTAACAATATCAAGATTTAAAAAAGTAGGAGCAATTTATTTTTAAATGGTAATAAAGTCGGAGCAATGCTGGCCCAACCTAGTTCATCTTGTTGCAGGCCCACTGCTATATGGAAAATGCTACAAAGAACAAAAATCCGGGTACTAGGTAACAATCTAGCAAGTAACATGATACTCCATAGCAGAACAAACTAACATCAGTAATAAAAGCTTGGAGCAATACATAATCTGCAATTACCTCTGATTAATGAGAGTGCGTAGTCTTGCATTCTTGAGATTAGGAAACTGCAGTTTGTCACGGAAAAGAGGATTTGCTTCAATTAACTTCTTTAGCTCAACCAGCATTATCGCTCTTGCAGATTTTGTATCACCATACTTGGAAAGTTGCTCATTTTCCCTAAAGGATGCATATACATTTTTTACGAACAAGAAAAAAAACAATTTTCACCTCAAATAAATAAAATGAAATATTAGGTAATACAATAAAAATCTTACCGGAAATTCTCCAGAGTCAACAGCTGTGTGATCTCCTTGAACAAATCTTCATTAAATGATGCAAAGACTTTCAAATCCTTTACAAGTATCTCCACAGCCTTTGCACGGTCATGCCTAGATATATCCAAATCACATAGAAATTCATAAATGGAACAATAGAAGGCCATTCCTAGAGACAGTTTATATATATATATACTCCTTATGGATGCATGGAAGGTACTTTCTTCAAAAGAATTTTCAACTAAAAATAGATATTGGTTTAATTTAAAATTGGCTATTTTTTCCAGTTAAAGTACTTTCCTTTCATTGCAACCAAGTGTCATGCTTATAAACATCCAATTCAAACCAAAATGCATAACTAAAATGATAAAGAACTATTCCTAGTAACAGGCCACAAAAAAAGAAGAAATTGAATCACAGTCATCATTCAGTTGGATGAAAGGAAAGTACTTTCCAGGAAAATAACTTTTTTACCAGAAATAACTGTTCTTTGACCACTTAAGTTAAAAAGTATAACTTTGGAAAATAACTTCCTTTACATGCACCCAAACTGAGCCATGCAAGCTCTTACTTATCCAATGCCTCAAGGTACTTCTGCTTCCGGATTTCAAAGAAGATCTTCATTGAATAACGATTGTCATCCACCTTGGTGAAACCCGATAGATACCGCTCGACTTCATCCCAATTTCCACTTTGTACTTCATCCTCAAAATACTTCATATTGAAGAAAAAACCTGACTCCTGCTCAAGCCTGCAAAAAACCAAAGACGAAATTATTAAAAAAAATCCACATCTTGTAAGTAAAATTCAACATTCATTCAAACAATTAAGGCTCCATTTGGATGCAAATGGAAAAAAATAAAAAACTATTCTGAAAATAACCATCGTCTAACCAGAAAAGTTTAACCAATTCCAAGTTATTATAGTTTAAAAAAAAAAAAACGATAAAGCACTTCCCTTTCAGTGCACTCACAAGAAGCTGGAAGATTAAAAACCCCATAAAATTACTTGTGAACAAACAAGTACCTTCTTCTTAATAACCACTATTCTAACAAAAATACACTAAACCAATTCCTAATTCTAGTTAAAAATGATTATTTTCTAAGAAAGAATTTTCCATTCCATGCATCCAAACAGAGCCAAAAGATAAAAATTCCTAAAAAAGATTAAGCAAGCACTTTTCTGGAAAACAACCATTTTCTAACAAACAAAATGATTAAATTCAAAATTTTGCTAATTTCCAAAAAAAAAAAAGGTACTTTACTTGCCACGCTTCCCAATGGATTGAATGACCAAAAAACCAAAAAGCAAAACGTACTTGTGAACCGTCTCTTTGAACTTCTCCTCATCGAGGAACTGCAAGATTAAGAACACAAGCTCTCTACTGAGAGACGACATCGCTGCCTTCACCTTCCGCTGCCCGTTTTTCCCGCTCCTAACGGAACAGACTCTGATCGAAAATCAGAAGCACAGAGTCAAAATCAAACACATATACTAAATCGAGTCGCACACGCCCAACCACAGAGCAGAAAACTCAGATCTCCGATTGATTGGTGGAAATTATCCCAAAAAAAAAAAACATGGTCTTGGTTGAGAGAGACAGATAGATGAAAGAGGAAACAAAGGGTGAAAGTCAAAAGGGAGGGAGGGAGGGAGGAAGGCAGAGACAGAGAGAGAGTTTTCCAAGGAAAGTAAGATTCGGAGGAAAGAGAAATACCTGGAAAAGAGATGGAGTGAAGAGAGGAAAGAGATCGCTTTCTCTCTCTCCCCTGTTCTTTTCCTTTCTTGGGAAAAGTATAAACAAATGCCGGGTAGAGTTGCAGGCTAAGGGCGAATTTATGGGGAAGGGAGAAAAATAAAAACTGATAAGTACATTGGCTTATTGTCTTGATAGTCAATCTGCTTATCACTTTTTATAAGACGGTGAGAGATAACACCATTTGTAACTGAGTGTGGCGAGAGCCGGCAACTGTTGTCCACTTTTTATCCTTTCCGAGACAGGGTTCGGTCTCCTCTTGCCCCATGCAATTTGTGTAGTCAAGCAATTTAAAAAAAAAAATTAATACTTATTTTTTAATAAATTTTTAAACTATTAAAATTATTATGTATGATCTTGAAATTTATGCCCAGATTCAACTATCAATTTTTGTTATTTTATATAAAAAATTAAAATAAAATTTTGATGACATGTTTACATGATATGATTTATGAGACGGCAGAACACGTGCCAAAAAATATCTTAGCTATCTAACTATATGTAAGTGTAAGACACAAATCATTCTCCCCCAAAAAAAAAAATGGGTATATTTTCTCTTATTTTTATTAAATGCAGGTGAGAAATAAAATTTATCTGTATCTATAAATTTATGAAAAACTCTAAAAAACATTAATAAAAGAATATAATGAAAGACAGTCCTATTTTTATAATAAACACACACCTATGTAAAAGTTATTTATATTTAATTTCTATATTTTTAAAAGAAAAATGCCTTGATTTATTCACTTGCTCATCGAGTGACTAATTTATTTTTAATTTAAATGTGGAAAACAGTGCATAAATCCCATGGATGAGTCCACTACCCCTAGGGCACACCAAAGTTAAGCCACGGGAGTTCGAACCCACAACCTCTCGCTTTCTGAGGCGGGAGTCAACTGGTTGAGCACACTTGGGTTAAAGTTTCGTATATCATTTTATCAATAAATACCAATGTTATCAGAACCGAACAGTGTAACGAACCGTCTTTGAGGACGTCAAGGTTCAACCAGGTTCGACCTCGGTCAAAGCAGGTCAAGTATTAAAATAATATAAATATTATATATAATATTAAGTAAGACATATTTTACCAATAATATTAATATAAATATTAAAAATAACATTCAAACTCTAAGTAATATACCAAAACGGTGAAATATATGGCATATAAATAGTAATAAACTTTTATATTTCAAATATACACATTTTTTAAGGGGAAAATTAAAAAAATAAATAAAATTCAAATATATGAACCGCGGTTCAGGGTTCACGATTTTTGTGTCAAAACTGCATAAAACCGCAGTTCTGACCGGTTTTATAGGGTTTTGACCCAAGGCCGGTTTTTTACCTGGACTGAACCGCAGACCATGTGGTTGCGGCTGAACCGCGCGGTTCAGTCCGGTTCTGATAACACTGATATATACACGTGCTTTAAAAGATTAGACAAGTGCTCTAAGAGACTGGAATATCTTAATTTTTAATCTTTTTTTTATAGCCCCATGAATGCAATTGGCTCATAGAGAAGAATTTGACATGACCAATGAGTCCTAGAATCACAAAATGTAGAACATGATGAAATTGGAAGATTTTTTTTTTTTGTGATTTGATCGAATTTTTTATAAAATTTCACATTTAACCAGCATACATTCTATTATAATATTTAGGGTTGCAACTCGGGTCAGGCGGGTCGGGTTTCTTAAAACCCAACCCGACCCGAGTTGATATATATAGAGCCCGACTCGAGCCTACTCGAATTCTCAACCGAACTCTAGAACCCGAGCCGACTCAAATTCTAACTCGAATCAACCCGAATTCTGACCTGATCTGCATTCTGAACCCATTTTAGCCTAATTTTAGCCGGGTCGGATCGGATCAGGTTAACTTATAAAATCCTCAACCCGGCCCGACCCGAATTTCATGCGAGTTTTGATCTTCTCAACCCGACGCGACCCGCATGATTTATCGGGTCGGCTTATTGCAGCCCTGATAATATTATTTTATTTATGATGAAGAACTCTAAGACCCACCTTTCTCCAAGTATCTATTAAAGTATTAATTAAATTTAACATGCGCAAGAATAGTTATAAGCAATATTTTTTAACTATTTGTTATATTGAATGCATGAAATGAATAATATTAATAACCTTTTTTAGTCATTTCAATACATTAGGTTGACTGGCTAAAAGATAAGGCCCAGCGATCCTCCCACGTTCACTTTGTGTATACAGACACATTAGTTTTACCATGATTCCCATTTTGCCATTCACCTGCAGTACCGAAAATGTAAAACAATAGGAATGTCAAAAATCGGTTTACAAATCGGATTCCTTACTAGTTTTTGGCGAGCCAAATTACTGTTCATAAGTGATTCAAAGAGCCGATTTTACTGTTCATTGGTGATTCAGAAAGTCGATTTTATTGTTCATTTCGGAGAGCCAATTTTATTGATCACAGGTGATTCGGAGAGCCGATTTTACTGTTCACAGGTGATTCAGAGAGCCGATTTTACTGATCACGAATGATCTGGTGAGCCGATTTTACTCTTGGCAAGTCGATTTCTGACATTCCTATTGTTTTATATTTTCGGTACGGCTGGTGAAGGACAAAATTGGCATCACGGTAAAACCTGTATCTGTATACACAAAGTAACTCTGGGAGGATCGCTCACTAAAAAAAAATTACCATTACTAACTTAATCACTCCAACATTTTTGAGACATATACAGTCAGGGCCGGCCATAGCTTAAGGCCAGATAGGCTGCCGTCTAGGTATCCCTCAATTTGATCAATGGCCTAGGGACCCTACCATGCACTTTCCCTATAATGTAAGGGCCCTACCAGTGTGCTGGGGCTAAGGCCCCTGAAATTTTAGAGCCAGTCCTGCGTACAGTCAATTGCGCAGTTTGAAAAGTGCTTATATGACTTAAGTGTCTTTCATTGCATTCATACGTATTTGCAAGCTAAACCTTAGAATTTTGAAATTAATTTTTAATATAATATGATGAAAATTGTTCCGAAATTTACTAGCCACCTGATAAAAGGGGGCAATTATGAATGAAGTCTAAAAGTAAATGTCAACGAAATGTTAGATCAATATTTATGATTCTAATACATTTGACCATTAACATTGTGTTAGATGTATAAATGATTTTATGTGAATTTTGGTAGAATATATATAAGTTCACTTTCATTTAAAGGGTACGGACATGTACTGTCATGTTAATAACAAATTTTAATATAAAGTGTTAAATTTGTAAACTTTTAAATCAATTAGTGGAAATCATCTTAAGCTTATTTGATATTCTCACTCTACCTCAAAGAATATTTTTTATAGATTTATTCGGTGTGTATAAATAGAGAGATTTGTAGATGTCTCGAAAATTTGTTAGAAGTCATAAAATAATAATAATAATAATAATGTACTCAGTACTCTGAGCACAATTGCTAAGTTTTGTTTAAGAAAAATAAAAACATGGTTAATTGATTCAATAAATATAATTTTGATAGCTTTAAAATTAAAGCATGGACCTTCCTACTATCTGAGATGCCTCAGCGGAGGTGTCAGGCTTGTGGGAGACCATTATAAAAAGGAGAAAATTAAAAATTAAAAATAAAAACATGGTTAAGGGATTTAATAAATATAATTTTGATAACTTTTAAAATCTCAATAACCAGAGGTCTTATATTAGAATTTTGTACTTATTTGATGCTTGTGGCTTGTGGGAGGCTGCATGAATACGGTGTTTTACCCAATACCCTTATAATCAAGGAAAAGTAGAAGTCGCCTTTCTTCGTTATTTAAAAAATAAAAGAGAATTTTTTAAAAAATATCATTTTAAAATTACTTAACTATGTACTTAAAAATTTCTATCTTAAAATCACTGAACTACCTATTTAGCAAAATCACTTCACCTATAAAAATATACAAATGGCCGTTATGTAATTTTGCCCTAAAATCAATACAATAGCCAGAGTTTTTTAAGTCAAATCGGAGGAACTACTACAATAGCATGCAAAAGATCAACTTAAGTCGACCTTAAATATCTCGTGGAAGGCCTCCAAATTAATTTTTTAGAAAAATTAAGTGATTTTAATTATATACTCATGTTTCTAATTAATAATTTTTACATTAAACTAAACTTATATAATTTTTTTTTTAATTTACGTGTAGGAAACCGCGAGATACCAAGTGTAAAACCCCACAGGTAAACGTACTACCCTTAGAGCACACTAAAGTTAGACCATGAGAGTTCGAACCTGCAATCTCCCGTTTCCTAAGGCGAGAGACAACTAATTGAACTACATTCATGTAAGTTATATATAATTTATAATTAACCGTTTGCTTAACACACAATCTGATGCAGGCTTCAAGCTCGGGCGAAAACGACCCAACCCAATTGGACCGAGTTGATGAGATGGCCCTACAAATCTATCGTTGGATTGATGGAGGAAAGCATGGGCCAAAGGCACAGTCCATTGAAGCCCACCTTCAACAGTTTGGGCCTATTGCTGATTCACAGTCACGCAGGCCCCACTCAATATGACAGGTGCCTGCAAAGCCACACACATGTGGGACCCATATAATACCATCTTGACCGGTCAAACACAAGAGGTAAAATTGGAAAGAAAGTCCACACAGTTGAATCGAGTAAAGGAGGATAGATTTGGTCCTATCTTCTAGCAAAAAGAAATCCCACCAATTCCATTTGTTACTGATACAAGTAAACCACAGCATCGAAGAAAATATAGAAAAAGGGAAGTTGCTGCTTGCACCGTTGATGAATTAAAGAGAATAAGAAAGAAATAAGTGAAGATATAAAGAGAGAAATGATAAAAAGAGATTGGGTGCCAGCGATGCTTATCCCATGCCATCCATCCACCAATGAAAGAAAGAAGAATTTATCAAAAGCTGAGGCTTTCTCTGAAACTCGGTGAGTTTTATCCCGGTTGATTTTTAGTTTATCATTATGTTGTATTAAATTTCATACATAAGCTAATTCTTAGGAAGGTTTGTCGAGTTAATTTTGAATTCGAGTCAGATTAGAGTTGTGGTTGTAATAATTGCGCCAACTTCCAATTCCTCCCTCATGTTAAATCGAAAAGGTGGGTTTCTTCGTGGGAATTTTTATTCTGCTTAAAAACCCAAGTCTAAATTTCATATGCAGCTTGGCCTGCATCACAATCTTTGCCCTTTTCATCTTAAGATAGATGAAATTAATGATTGAGTTATTAAGGCAATTAGCATTTTCCAACTAATTATTTTTCTTGGATTTTAGAATATTCACTAATATCTTATCTTAATAGTTTAAAATTTATCATCTCTATTAGATGCCACAAACTTTTCAAAAAAAAAAATTTATGCAGCAAAAGAGCGGGACTATAAATGATTATAATTTTTTACTAATCCAAATTTTATGAAGAATGACTTAATTACAACTGAAAGGAGTTGGAGTGACAGTCAAGAATCTACCTCTGGATTCTCACTCCACTCCAAAGGGTCACTCCTCATTATCCAATATGTGTGTAGGGATGTTTGCACATGTCTTGAAGATTAATCGAATGTTCTAAAGGTCTATACACCTCGTCATAAAAAAAAAGGAAGAATGACTTAATCATACACAATTTAAAAATTCACTTTACTTGCTCTATCCATCTCAACTTAACTTTAATATATTTAGAAAATAAATAATATTTTTAATAAAAATGAAAGGGCGGATTTCCTTTCCACATGGAGTCATTAGGTTATTAAGAAATCCATGTTTAGGCTTGAGATGAAGTATACGAATTAGATTAAAAATTCTTCAAATTGACCTCATTGAAGTTTATTTTGAGTGACATTAGATTGAATTTAGATACTTTTAATCAAATCAAAATGAATTAAAAAATGAGAGATATTATAACTTTTAAAGAGGGGTGTAACTTGAGTTAAAGTCAACTTGAAAATTATTTTTATGAATATTACTTTGTTTAAAAAATACTAAAACAATGTATATAGATCTAACTTTCTACTTAATTAAAGAGATTGACCCTTAACCCAATTTAACACAAACGAAATTGGTTGGTCCAAATAGAAAAATAGGTTAGATTATGGGTAGATTGAAGGAAGCCAAAAAAAAAAACAATGATCTAAATTAAATATTGATAGACATAGATTTGACTCTTAGTCTGACTTATCCTCTCAAATGCATCTCTACTTTTAAATATTAACAATGCATAAGACCAGAGAGAGAAAAAGAGCATACTTTTTTAATGGTTCATATATTAAAAAAATGAGGCACTAGATATGCAAATACAAAATAAGTATTCGAAAAAGACAAAAATACAAAAGCCAACACCAAAGCTCACCCGGAAAGGATAAAAAAACTGAAACAACTGAAAAAATAAGCTTAAACTAGATTAACACATTCTTTTTCGATACGTAAATTGTAGTCATAAAAATATTTCTAAAGAGCACGTTTCTAAAAGGGATTTGATCTGGATATCGATATTTTTATTAAAATTGAGCATCATATTTATTTTTTCTCATTTTATCATAAATGAATTGAAAAATAGTAAATAAAAAATATTATTAATTTATTTTAATGAAATAAGAGAAAGAACAAACCCATATTTACTTAATAAAAATTGAATTAAAAAAAAAAAAAAAAACAAATTGCAGCACACGACAAAGAGGCTTTTGCCAAATTGCCATCTCCTGTACATGATTGGTACAAGTCGTAGTAGCTAAAGAGTCAGTAAAGAGGGTCACATCCATACGAAGAAGAGTAGTAATAGTGTAATGTACTGACTACTGAGATGAGTGAGTACTGACTACTGAATACGGATAAGAAATAGGAATTAGCGAATAAGAGGAGGGAAGTTTGAAAAGGATGGCATTTTATTTCAATATCAAATCCATCCAAACTGACCTTTTCTCATATGGAATGAACGAGACTGCTACATTATACACCCCACGTACAAAATTCAAGATTTACGGCTAAAATTGATGGGACCAATTCGAGACGATTTTATAAATAATAAAAATTAAAAATTAATATCATTTCTAATTTAAATGCATTTGAGATGATCATCTTTAGTTTTGATTTAATTAAGTTAAGTATACAGTCATAAATAACTTGAGTTGAGTTCTAACCTGATCCACATGACCTTACTCGAGAAATTAGTGAGTTTGGATTATGTATTTGTATATTTCGAGTCGGTTCGAGTTGGAAAGATAAAAATTCACATGAAATTTGGGTCGAGTTGGGTTGAGAAATTTAAAAACAACTTGACCCGATCCGACGTAACTCGACTCAATCCAAATGCACCAAGTTAAAATAGCACTCAGGTTGACTCGGGTCAGAAATTTAGGTCGGATCGGGTTGAGTAATTCGGATTAGCAATTTGGGTCAGGTCAGGTCGGATTGATTTAAATAAATTTTGAGATGGGTTGAATTGGATTTATTAAAATCTGACCTGATTTGACCTGTGTTTCAACCTTAACTCTAAATATAATTTATAATAAAATGATTAACCTATCTATCATATGCCATGTATTAATAGATCTATTTTATATTAAAAATGGATAACATCTTCTTCCTCATTAGCTATCTCCAATAAAAACTTAAAATTTTGATATTTATAAAGAAAACAAAAATCAATGCCAAATTTAGAATTTATGGGCGACTGTTTAATCACGAGACTTTAATGTCCATCAAGTTTAAACTCATCTAATCATATCAAGCATTTTGATAATTAAATCATCCTTGCATTTTACACTTAGATCTTAAACATTTTATCCTCTTTTTAACTTATGGGACACCGCAAATCATGGACCCAACGTTGAAATATGGGTCATCAAAGGTTACTAACCCAATAGTACACAAGGAATCCTTCTTAATAAATTGAATAGTGGGACATCACTTCTTTTACAGAGGATTTTTTTTATTGAGATACCGATGGTTTGGTCGTTAATGAGATACTCAGTAAAAATTAATTTTTAGATTCTATTTTGTTAGATCTGATGTAAAAAGGATCATATAAATAGTTATTTTATGAAGATTCACTTTCATCTAATAATCTTATTCCTTAATCTTAACATTTTAAAAAACAATGGTCTATACTCATCAAAATTTAAAGGTCGAAATTATATTGTTTAGATCATCAATTGATAGTGAAATTTTATATACTCCATATCTATGTAATCACCCATCAAATAAATTTAAATTTATATGATTTACTATTGATCTAATAACATGCCTCGTTAGTATATTTCGCCAGTCGAACTCTTTATACACTCATGAACCTTTAGAAAAAAAGTAAACATGATTTTTTTTTTCAAAATTTGATGTCTAAATTATTTAGAACAAAAATTAGACCCATTGATTTGTAGGTGATCTTCCAGGTTCATCTCAAATTAAATAGAGCAATAGGGTTGGTTCATTAGTTCCACCTATCTAAATTTTAGATGGTTAAATATAAAAATAGAAATTTATTCGAAATAAATTTAAAAAATAGACATCAAATAAAATCACATTTCATATTGAACGACAAGATACTTTGTTGGAATTTTATATTTGACAGCTAGACAACTCTTCCTTAATTTACAAGGCAGGTGACCTTTATCCATGACACGTGTCCTGGTAATAGAAAAAGGTTGGATAAAGTCAATGGCCTCACCTTTGTCATAAAAGTAATTATTTTATAATCATTTAGGAATTGATGGTTTGAGAACCCCAATACACTAATATTTTAATGTTGGCCAACGTTACTTTCGTCTTGCTAATAAAATTTTTTAACAGTTTTACTTTTAAGATCCAAGGATTATATAAATTAAATATACCTTTTAGATTTATTTAAAAAATAGATAAGTTTGAAAGGCTTTATTTTAGTTTAAAAAATAAATCTTCTCTAATCATTTTTATAATTTTATATTGATGAATGCTATTCTTTTTTAATTTATTTAAATGGATCGAATGATATAGCCGGTGGTTTTTTTTTTTTATCTACTACTTAGAATACGCTCTCACACAAGCTGAGATATCGACTAATATTCGATAAATTTATCTCTCCTCTTTTGTGTTTTTTTTTTAAATATCAGTATTTTTTTTTTATTATTTTTTTTCTGAATTAAAAAAATTCCAAAAAGAAGCTATTTTGAAAAAAAAAATGAAAATGAAAATATCGGCCAATATTGGTCCAGCTAAGATATCAACTCGCGCTCACCACCATTTTGATTTTTTTTTTTTAAAAAAAAATCGATATTATGAATATCGCCGATATATTGGCATTATCGGCCGAGAACTGCTGTGTACGGCCGATATAATACGGCACTAAAAAACCGTATTATATCGGCCGATACGTTTCATATCAGCCGATAGCTTGACCCTTGATTAAGAGTGTCAAGTACCTTTAACATATCAAAAATTTGTATGTAGACCTACAAATTGTTCTTTCAAATCATGAGCCTCTTAATGATTGTCGAAATAAATTTAAATGGATGACAAATGATTTACTAACGACAAACAAATTCAAAGGAATAGGATTGATGGCTAGAAACCTATAAGAAAGGGGGAGTTCTTATTTCGCCTCAAAGTGTCACTTCCTGTAGAGTTATCCGGTGTATATAGATAGGGAGACTTGCACATGCTCCGAAGATTAGTTGAGTGCTCTAAGAGACTTAGATACCTTGATTATTTTAAGGAAAAAAAAATCCACAAACCCACCAAATTGATCATTGAATTTGTTGCTTAAATCCACATTGACCTAATCGGTTTTTCTATCAACCCAAAATGGACCCACCAAAGCCCATTTAAATCATGATAGACCCACCAAATGTTGCAAAGAGATTAGGATTAATCCACTTAAACAAAAAGACCCCCAAAGAGGTCTGCATAAATCGAAATATTTGCCCCATGTGTTCATAGAAGCTCAAATGGATTACCAAATAGTTGACCCAAATAAACCAATTAAATGGTGGGTCAAATATTAATTAGTGGGTCGAATCAAATTCAAATGAACTCACTGAATGTTCAACTTAAATTCAAATAAACTAATTAAATGTCCATATCTTAGATAAGTTTTTATATTATTTAGTAGCCTATTAAATAACCCAACCAAGTAATCCAATGTCCAGTTGTAATAAATTTATAGAGCTTCAAACTATGGGATCTCCAATGAAGGGCCACTTTCTATAGGAATATGTATAGAGTGAAGTCCCATCGATTTACTCAGTGTGTGCGGATATGGTTTTCACAAACCCCGAAAGACTAGTCGGGTGCAACTCCTGGACACTTCCGGACCTAAAAAAAAATAAAAAATTATAGAGCCCACCACTATAAGGTAATGAGAATCAAGTATTGATTGCTTTTGAATTTTGATTAGTGCCACAAACCTTTTTCTTTTTATTTTTCTTTTTTTATCATTTACAATGACAAGATTTTTAACATATCCTTACACAAGGTGATTTGATGGGGATATGATTTATAGCAATTATCATGATCCAAACAATAATCTTGCTGCACCCAATACAAATACGATGATTTCCTTATAAAAGGAAATTGTGGAAGTTTATAATATTTCTAAGTATGAAATCTAAAGTTTTACTGAGGTCCATTGCATTAGTGTGGTATATGAGAAATTTTGTGATTGATTAAATTGATATACATTTTATAGTTTCTTCTTCATCATTATTATTATCTTATTAATTTTAGTTTGGTATTTTAAAATTTGAATTTAACAAATTTTTTTTATGGACAAACCTTTTATCTAATGCCGTTGAATTCAAAGCCAAAATATTTAGACTATAATAATGAATTCTTAACACTTATAGCTTCATGAGTAAAAATTATATTTATAATTTTTAATTATGATATTTAATATTGGTGAAACTTGGGCTGGGTTTTAACCCGACCCCAATGACCCAACCTGAGAAATCAGTGGGTTAGATTATGTATTGTAAATTTACTAATTTAGGGTTATGTCGGATTGGGAAAAAAAACCCTCAAGGATCGGGTTAGGCCCAAAATTTTAAAATCAACTTAATCTAACCCGAATTGACCCGATTCAATCAAGTTTTATGAATAAAAATCCTGCTGCTGATTTTTTTTTCCCTCGGCAAAAAACTGGTTGGGTTGTTGAGCCAACAACTCAAGTCGAGTCCGATCAGGTCGAGTCGGGTCGAGCCAATAACTCTTGATTGGTTCAACAACTAGAGTTGAGTCAAGTAGGACTCAATATTTTTTATATGAATTGAATTAAGTTTATTAAAATTCAGCTCGACTCGCCTGAATTTTAACCCTAATATTAAAAAAGAAAAGTTGATATTGATCGTTGTGGATAGCTGATGGCATGCAATTGTCAACATAAAACCCTATAATACTTAAAACTCTTGCATCTTGGTCTTTGAAGCCTAAAAATTATTTCAATCATTCAATAAAATTTTAAAATGGCTAGCTCAGCTAAACTTCACCCATCTCATCATTTGGTACTCTAGAATCTCTCATTCTTTGCTCATTTGTTGCATTATGAATCAGTCTAAGACATGTGAAGCATCCGGCGACCGCTAACAATTAATAAATCCAAATCTTTCATCAACCTTACCTTTTACAAGCTCTTCACCAAACTTTGTTTGAACTGTGAGTCTCACTGTCATATGATGAGATTAAAATGAAAATGGCTCAATTTATTTTTACAAATATTCTTTATCTTTTGCTTTAATTGTAAGTATTCTCATATTCTTAAGAAATTCTTCCTTTCTAATATTATATGTCCAAAATGACCTTCAATATTAAAGAGATACAGTAATATATTTTTAATAACGTAATGTATCATAATAACTTATAAAAATTACACAAGCACAATATAATTGCATGAAATGGTGAAGTGTAAACATCATATAGATGAAAGAGGAGTAAAATTTTACTCTCATCGAGTTATTTTATCTTCATAAGACAGGCTATAAAAAATATAATTACTAAAGTTAATTTTTGATAACTAAAATTACATAGCTATCATGATTAGACTATTAGACAGATCAGCCCGCCACTTATTAATTTAGTCTTCTATTCATTTCATCCAACTATTAAATCCATTTATATGATAAAGGTGTTCAAAAGTATATCTCACTTGAAGTATTTTGTTACGTCAACTTCTTAATTAATAGATGATATTTTAAATATTAATATTGAAATAAAATATTTATAAATATATTAAAATAAATCAAGAGGAGATTGGTTTGATGGTCAAAAAGCTTCTCTTATGAAATGATTCACATTCAAATTCTTTGGGCCACTCTTTATGTGATTATTCTTAATAGACTTATTGAGTGCGTGTGAATTGGAAGATTTAAATATATTTATGAGATTAGTCTCGCAGATTTAAAATTGATTTTTTTTCAGTGAGTGGACCGAGTGTTGTAATTTAAAGGATTTTTTTATTTTTTTATTTTTTAATAATAAAATCAAATACAATATTTTTCTTTTTTTTAACATCCTTATATTACAATCAGCCGGTGCTCCAATGGAAAAAAAAAACACCTTTTAAAAGTCTACTCCCTGACCTCTGCCATCTGAGCCAGTGGCATTGGGTGGGCATGTACCTATTCTGCCACTCAAGGAATAAATCCATAAAGAGTTTGGATTCATCAATGCAAGCACCTCATTGGATCGTGCACATTAAAGGGGCTTCCATTCATTGATGCAAGCCTCTCGTTGGAGTTTGGACCATGTTCAAAGACTTTGAAATGTCTTTCTAGTAACAGCTATATTAAGTAAAAGATGTTTGTGTACATTTATTTAATCATAACTTTTAAAAAGTATTCTTAAAATTTCATATCAATATATATTTGCAGTACATTCGGAAACCCCTTTTATACTACGTTACGTCACTTTTTAAAAGTTTTGTGAAAATTACCATTTTACTCTCTCATCCAAAATCCTTCTATGCAAATTTTCACATCCTTCGAACGGTAGGATCCTTCGAAAGAATGGATGCTACAGTAATAAAACAGTAAATTTTTCTTTTTTATAAATTTTAAAGTTATTTTTTAATTACTATGTATTTTCAAAATTTCTCAAATTAAATATCCGCACTAATTTCGATAACCTGATAAAAATACTTTAAGACTTTAAGGTCTTTTGATACTCCTAAATATTTAAAACACAGTATTTTACAAATAAGAGTATCCCTAGGGTGTGTCGAAAACATATTTAGTAGTGTCAAAAGACCTTAAAGTCTTAAAGTATTTTTATCAGGTTATCATAATTAGTCCGGATATTCAATTTGAGAAATTTTGAAAATACACAGTGTTTAAAAAATAATTTTAAAGTTTTAAAGGAGATATCGACAATATAGACAGTTATTTTTTAAGCACTGTGTATTTTCAAAATTTCTCAAATTAAATATCCGGATTAATTACGATAACCTGATAAAAATACTTTAAGAATTAAAGGTCTTTTGGTACTCCCAAATATATTTTCCACACAGCCAAGGGATACCCTTATTTGTAAAATACTGTGTTTTAAGCATTTAGGAGTGTCAAAAGACCTTGAATTCTTAAAATATTTTTATCAGGCTATCGAAATTAGTCCGGATATTTAATTTAAGAAATTTTGAAAATATACAGTATTTAAAAAATAACTTTAAAATTTAAAAAAAATTAAAAATTTACTGTTGATTTTATCATGATCCTTCGAAGGACCTTGATGATCCTTCGAAGGATCCTACCGTTTGAAGGATGTGAAAATTTGCCTATAAAATCATTCGAAGGATTTTGAGAGAGAGGGCAAAATAGTAATTTACACAAAATTTTTGAAAAGGGGTGTTCCGTGGCAGAAAGGGGGTGTCTGAATGGGCTGCCATAAAATAAGTCTAAAGATCTTTATTTTAATTTTAAAAATTCTATTCTGTTTTTCTTTTTCAATTCTATTTACATATGTAATCATCTATTTTTGTGGTCTATTATCATATAAATAAAAATTTACTTTTACAAAAAATTATAATTAACTATATAATGCATATATTTTATTTGATATAATTAGTAAACTAAAAAATGCCAACATTAATTTATTAACACTGATTCAAACTCATGTCCAACTATATACTGAGGTTTAAAAATTTGGTGCACCGATATATTGTATCGTTATGCCCGTATCGGTACATTGATATGTATTGGTCGACTAATCTTCTTCAAATTTTATTTTTTTCAAAAAATTCCAAAAAATAAAGGTTCCACTTCTTTATAATCTTATCATTACTTTGCGATCGTTTAAATATTTAAATGTGATTTTGAAGTTACAAAATCAAGAATTTGAAAATATTTTGAAAAAATTGGAAAAAATCTCAAAAATTCCATAAACATGAAAAATAAAGTCTAATAATTTTCTTCAAATTTTATCCTAAAGAATACCATTTTGAGTTATTTTTACAAAGTTTTTTTTTTTGAATTTTAACTCTTAATAAATCTCAAATTCAATGATAAAGTGTGGAAAAAATTTCCAACTCAATCCCCTCTTCCGTTGCCTAGCTCTCTGATTCTTCTTTCCAATGCCTATGAAATTATCTCGAATGAAGTCCATACGACAAACTTGGGTCCATTTTACCAGAGGTACCATTATGCGCATATTATTGATTGATACACTATCAATACATGTGGGCCGATATGTTGAGTACCAGCTACAACGTACCAACTGTGAATTTTCTAATACAATTCAATCCATACACAACATATCAACTGAATTCGTTTATCTAAGCTATATACTCAATTATTAAATACTACCATGTTAACATAAAAAGAATTTTATTACTTTAATAACATATATTTAAGACATTTGACATACAGTGGGCCAAGGAATTCTACAGTATTAAAATTAAAATTATCCAATCAGTCGATGAAAGTGCAGAAGAATAATATAAAAAATAAAAAAATTCTTTAAGTATTATCTCTCCCATAGGATATGATCCATCCTTTTCCAACAGTAGAGCTTGCAGTTGGACAACATTTGATTGATGGTCGGCTTGGCCCATTCTGCCATTCATGAAGAGATAAATCTATCACGGATTTAGAATAGGGGCCCACATGTCCCAATTTCCAGTTGTTAATGTCAAAAATCATTCTGTATATTGTCCTCTCTCTATAAACTTGTACAAGGTGTCCCTAATATAGCCTATACAAAGGAGCTATATTAGAGAATTCTAATAAGATATACAATAATTAGACTAAACAATCGGTAACTGTAAATCCCTACAATTACGGTATTTGACAACTCATGTCAACACTCTACCTCAAGTTGGTGCATAGATGTCTCCGATGCCCAATTTGTCGAGTGAGTTGTAGAATACTTTACTGGAAATTGCCTTGATTAGCATATCCGCCAATTGGTCTTCAGATTTAAAAAATGGAAACTGAACAATATTGGCATCAAGATTCTGCTTGATGAAATGTCGATCTACTTCCACATGTTTTGTGTGGTCATGTTGAACTGGATTATGAGCAATATCTATGACTGCCTTGTTGTCACAGAGCAAACTCATTGTAGAGTTGGGTGCATAATCCATTTCTGTAAGTAACTTCTTTAGCCAAAGGAGTTCACAGAGGCCTTTGGTCATTCCTCTAAATTCAGCTTCTGCACTAGACAATGCTACTACATTCTGTTTCTTACTCCTCCAAGTGACTAGATTATCTCCCACAAATGTAAAATAACCTGAGGTAGACCTCCTGTCTGTAATACTTCCTACCCAATCTGCATCTGTGTAACCACTAATATCTAGATGATTATTCTTTGAGAATAGAAGTCCCTTCCCTGGTGTCGACTTCAAATATCGAAGAATTCGAACAACGGCATTCATGTGATCCTCACTAGGGCAATGCATAAATTGACTTACTATGCTAACAACATAAGCAATATCCGGTCGTGTATGCGACAAATAAATTAGTTTTCCAACAAACTTTTGATATCTTTCTTTATTAGTATGTACTTGATCAGGATACTCACCCAGATAATGATTTTGAACAATTGGAGTGTTAGTAGGCTTACAAACAAGCATTCCTGTTTAAGAAAGTAAGTCCAACACATATTTTCTTTGGGATAGAAATATGTCTTGCTTTGATCGAACTACCTCAATACCTAGAAAATACTTAAGTCTTCCAAGATCTTTCATTTCGAATTCAGTCGCCAAATACTCCTGGAGTCGAGAAATCTCCTCCACATCATCTCTTCTAATTATCATATCATCAACATAAATTATCAATGCTGTTTCCTTTCCACTTCGGTGCTTCAGGAACAAAGTATGATCGGAATTGCTCTGCTTAAACCCATAATTTCTCATAGCCAAACTAAATCGTCCAAACCAAGCACAGGGTGATTGCTTCAAGCCATACAATGCTTTATGCAATTTACACACAACCCCAGACTATGAGGGTATAGTATCCTCGGGGAATGTCCATGTATACTTCCTCCTTTAGTTCACCATGGAGGAAGGCGTTCTTTAGGTCAAACTGATGTAGCGACCAATCTAAATTGGTTTAAAGGGATAGTAGTACCCTGACAGTATTCAGTTTTGCTACTGGAGAGAAAGTTTCTTGATAATTAATACCATAAGTCTGCGTATACCCCTTCGTCACCAGTCTTGCCTTGTATCTTTCAATAGATCCATCTGCCTTGTGTTTAATAGAGAAGACCCATTTGCATCCTACTGTCTTCTTTCCTTTTGGCAGTGGGACAAGATCCCATGTCTGATTTTTCTGTAGCGCCTCCATTTCTTCTTTTATTGCCCGGGTCCACTTTGGATCTATTAAAGCTTCCTGTACTCCGCTAGGAACATGAATAGAGGACAACTGATGCACAAATGACTTGAAAGATTTTGATAATCTCTGAGACGATACGTGATTTGCGATCGGATATTTGGATGTCTTCATCTTATACTCTGGGGAATACTGATCCGGTGGGTTTCCACGATTATGCCTGCGAGGTAATTGATAACCAACAGGGGTATCATATATATTGACAGGTGAAGTAGTAGGAGAACTTACCTCAAGGATATTCTCAAGAGATTGATCAGCTGGTACTGGAGAATGAGAGGGGGGTTCTTTATGTTCATTTCTAAGAAGAGGAGTCGGTCGATCTTCTATTTCAGCCGGGCAGTCTTCCTCAAGTGAACCGGGTTGGTCTTCAGTCGGTCAGTCTTCCTTAAGTACTTATCTAATGTCCATGTTGTCACCACCTATCCAGTTATGCTCTGTCCAATTATGTTCTTCACTCGGTATCTTCCCCTAAGGAGGAGAATTGGTTATCGGGGCAGGAAAGAATGTTTCAGACTCCAGGAAAGTGACATCCATAGTAATATAAGTGCGTCGGGTGGAAGGATGGTAGCAATGGTACCCTTTCCGATGTGTGACATACTCCAGAAAAATACAGCGAATAACACATGGATCAAGTTTAGTACGTTGATTTTTATGAAGATGAACAAATGCTACACATCCGAAGATACGATGAGTAAGCATCAAAACTGAGGGCAGCGGTCCATGCTGAGACAGGACTTGAAGTGGAGTCTGAAACTTCAAGACTTTAGAAGGCATACGGTTAAGCAAGCAGACAGCCGTAACAACTGCATCAGCCTAATAACGTCGAGGGACATGGGCACCAATAAGGACAGCCCTAGCTGTTTCCAAAATATGTATGTTTTTTCGTTCGGCAATACCATTCTGTTGAGGTATCTGGGGACAAGTGGTCTCATGAATAATGTCGTGAGTCTGAAAATAACTCCGAAAGTCGTGGTTAACTTATTCTCCACCATTGTCTGAGCGGAGTATTCTCAGTTTAGCTGAAAATTGAGTCTAGAGCATTGTATGAAAAGTCTGAAATATTGTAAACACCTTATGTTTATTTTTCATCAGATAAAGCCAGCTCATACGGGTACAATCATCGATAAAAGTTACAAACCAACGAATGCCAGAAGATGTAGAGATAGGAGAGGGCCCCAAACATCAGAATAGATTAATGCAAAAGGAGTGATACTTTTATTCAAACTTAAAGGATAAGAGACACGGTGACTCTTGGCTAAAATGCACGAGTCACATTTAAACTCAAAGTCATGTAATTCTGAAAACAAATCAGGTAACAAATGTTTCAAATAGCTAAATGATGGGTGCCCTAACCGACGGTGCCATAACCAAATATGTCTCTGCTTGATATCCAACGAATGTTGCATACTATTAGCTCTGTCTGTGTTGAAGTCATCCACATAGTATAACTCCCCTCTTTTAGTACCACGACCAATGATCTCTTTAGTGAAAATATCCTGAAGAAAACAAAAGCCGGGGTAGATTAGAACACAACAATCTAATTCCTCAGTAGCTTGTCCGACAGATATCAGTTTATTTAAGAGAGAAGGAAGAAGTAAAGTGTTTGATAATGAAAGAGAGGAGGAGATGGCGACAGTGCCAGCTCCTGTAACTGGATATGTAACCCCATTGGCGTTGGCAATATTAGTTCGTCTCAGAGGAGACGTACTAATAAAGTCATTAGGATCAAATGTCATGTAATCAGTTGCTCCTGAATCAATTATCCATCCATTATAATCCCTCTGATTAGAGCTAAACAAAGTAGAACCACAGTTACCTGAATCGCTGAGAGTAGCAGACTCATCACCAATGGGTGAAGCACGTGAGGATTCTACCTGTGAGATAAAAGTCAACTGAGGTTCTGCATTTTCTAAAGCAACCCGACATCGTTCATCCATTAGTAACCTCCAACTTGCCTCTTCCTGATGAGATCTGACCTTTGAAACAATGTACAAGCCAACGGTGAGAGATTGCAATCCTTGCAATCTCTCTTAATTGGCCAGTGCTTACAGCCCCGCTTGCTTAAGAACCCGACATCTTTCACCTCCAGCTTACCTCTTCCAGAAGTCTTCAACTATCAGCTCATCAACTCCCCAGTCCTAGAAGCTGTTGAAAGTTCGACAAGCCAAACAGTTAAGAAAACGCCGACCATGAGAAATGAAGAAAAAACAACTACTCAAATACCTTCCATCGGGTAAATATCGACGGATTGTGAAAGGTATCTTGCGCTCACGAAGCTCCTTCATGACAATCTAAATGGCAGATGATATGGGGTCTTTCTCTCTCTCTGTGACACTTGTCAAAAATCATTATGTATATTTTCCTCTCTCTATAAACTTGTACAAGGTGTCTCTAATATAACCTATACAAAGGAGCTATATTAGGGAATTCTAATAAGATATATAATAATTAGGCTAAACAATCGGTAACTGTCAATCCCTACAATTACGGTATTTGACAACTCATGTCAACACTCCCCCTCAAGTTGGTGCATACATGTCATGTGATCAGTTGCTCCTGAATCAATTATCCATCCATTATAATCCCTCTGATTAGAGCTAAACAAAGCAGAACCATAGTTACCTGAATCGCTGAGAGTAGCAGACTCATCACCAATGGGTGAAGCAGGTGAGAATTCTACCTGTGAGATAAAAGTCAACTGAGGTTCTGCATTTTCTAAAGCAACACGACATCCTTCATCCATTAGTAACCTCCAACTTGCCTCTTCCTGATGAAATCTGACCGTTGAAACAATGTACAAGCCAACGGTGCTTGCAATCTCTCCTAATTGGCCAGTGCTTACAGTCCCGCTTGTTTAAGAACCCGACATCTTTCACCTCCAGCTTGCCTCTTCCAGGAGTCTTCAACTATCAGCTCATCAACTCCCCAGTCCTCGAAGTTGTTGAAAGTTCGACAAGCCAAACAATTAAGAAAACGCCGACCATGAGAAATGAAGAAAAAACAACTACTCAAATACCTTCCATCGGGTAAATATCGACGGATTGTGAAAGGTATTTTGCGCTCACGAATCTCCTTCATGACAATCTAAATGGTATACGATATGGGGTCTCTCTCTCTCTCTATAACACTTGTTAAAAATGATTCTGTATATTTTCCTCTCTCTATAACTTGTACTAGGTGTCCCTAATATAGCCTATACAAAGGAGCTATATTAGGGAATTCTAATAAGATATATAATAATTAGGCTAAACAATTGGTAACTGTCAATCCCTACAATTCGGTATTTGACAACTCATGTCAACAGTTAAAACTTTAAAATCAAGGATTTGAAATGCAATAAATTGTGGGGTTCACATGTACTGACCGTGGTTGCTAAAATTTTAGAATTTACAATTTGAATCTTATAATTCAGATATGATTATTAAAGAAAATTATTTAAGGCCAGCGATCCTCTTACGGGCATTTTGTGTTTAGAGTAAGGGTAGAAAAATCGGCCGGTCGAGATCCCGACCGATTTTTCATATCGGCCGAACTTTTTCTCTCTCCTACCCTTTTTTTTTTAAAAAAAAAGAAAATTCCAAAAAAATTACAGTAAATGCAGATAATTATGGGCTTATTGAATATGTAATTTTTTCATAAAATATCGGACATTTACATCTTCTAATATATTTTTGAAGTTACGATAGCGGGAAATTATATAATTAGTAATAAAATGGTGAAAATTACAAGGAAAATTATATAAATGAGGAAAATTTGCAGAAATAATTTCATAATTTATTTTCTTAGTCAATGAGTGTTATTTTAAGTTATGAATTATAGAAATAAAAAATAAAAATAAAATGATTGAAAGTTACATAATAATGTAGAAAAATTATTAGAAAATGAAACTAAAGAGTCCTAATCACTTGAACTGATAACCACATAAATGTCATACATTTTTAATTATAAGAAATTCCATTTAAATCATTAATTGAAGAGTTTTTAAAAATTAACTAAATGAAGAAACTTTCAAGATCTAAACTCAAAAGATAATTTTTTCTCATACATTTCAGCTACATTTAAAGACGAATATCAATATGAAGAATGTTCTTCAAACTTATAACCAGGCCCAGCAATTGCAGATGCATAACAAAGGGCTCGTAGATAGGAATTTTCTATATCCCTTGGTGGCCTGTGAATATCTGCAAAGTATATTGTGGCGGCCTTTCCAATGCCTTTTTTGGCCTCGTCTTTATGGCTTGGTCTAATCTCTTCTTCATCAAAGAGGCGGGCTTATCCCATGTTGGATCCGGGGGCCGATGGTTTCTGGATTGATGTTATAGTGCGGATCAATGAGTGCATTTTGATTACCCATGCAAAATATAGTTTTCATTGATTTTCATGTAGCTCGTAATCCGGTATTCTTCTTCTTTGAACCGGACCCACTTGCACCACCATGGCAGGACCCACCTTCATAGATTAATAAAAATAAGTGGATTAACATTTTTTTTTCTAATTTCCGTTTCAATAAAATGTATTTATGATTTTCTAAAAATATAATTTTTATATTACCTGCACCACAATGGGCGCCCATATGCATATCGCGACGACTCTCTCTCAAAGCCCGCCGCAATAAAAAAAAAAATTATAAAAAAGTTAGTACACAGTAAATAACAGCAAATAAATAAATTTCATATATTATTTTAAAGGTTTTACCATTTTCCAGCATTTATAACTCATAGTCGACATTTTATGATGAAATAGTTAAAAGAAAGATTAAATAAAAGAAAAAAATGTTGTAAGAAATTTTTACATGTTAGTAAACAGTAACTAAGAGAAAAAAAAAATTAATTTATTAATTTATAGGTTTTATCATCTTCTAACATTTATAAGTAATAAACCATATTTTATGATGAAATAATTAAAAAAAATGAGAGCAAATAAAAGAAAAATGTTGCTGGAATTTTTGACATGTTAGTAAAAAGTAACTAAGAGCAAATAAAAAAATTTAATATATTATGTTATAGGTTTTAGCATTTTCTAACATTTATAACTCATAAACAATATTTTATAATGAAATAATTAAAATAAAGAGTAAATGAAAGTAAAAAATGTTGTTGTAAATTTTGACATATAGTAACAGTAACTAAGAGCAAATAAAAAAATTCATCTATTATTTTATAGGCTTTATCATTTTCTAACTTTTTTATTTATTTATGTTATTTTATGTTGAAATAGTTAACAAAAATGAATAAATAATTGAAAAAAAATAATAACTAACAAAGTACACAAAAACAACTACAGATACATTCATATGGAAAAAATTATAACACCTTAATAAACCTTTTATTTCTTCATGTATTATTTTATAGGTTTTACCATTTAGTAACATTTATATGTCATAATCCATAGTTAATGATGAAATAATTAGAAAACGACAGAAAATAAAAGGAAAAAATTGTATCCCTATAAAAGAAGTTAGTATATATTTAATAACAGCAAATAAAAAAATTTCATGTATTATTTTATAGGTTTTACTATTTTCTAACATTTATATGTCATAATCCATAGTTAATGATGAAATAATTACAAAAAGAAAGAAAATAAGAGGAAAAAATTCTATCCCTGTAAAAGAAGTTATTATACAGTAAATAATAGCAAATAAAAAAAATTCATGTATTATTTATAGGTTTTACCATTTTCTAACATTTATATGTCATAATCCATAGTTAATGATGAAATAATTACAAAAAGAAAAAAAATAAGAGGAAAAAATTCTATCCCTCTAAAAGAAGTTATTATACAGTAAATAATAGCAAATAAAAAAAATTCATGTATTATTTATAGGTTTTACCATTTTCTAACATTTATATGTCATAATCCATAGTTAATGATGAAATAATTACAAAAAGAAAGAAAATAAAAGGAAAAAAAATTATCCCTGTAAAAGAAATTAGTATACAGTAAATTAAAAAAAATCATGTATTATTTAATAGGTTTTACCATTTTCTAACATTTATAAGTCATAATCCATATTTTATAATGAAATAATTTAAAAAAAAAAGAGTAAATGAAAGTAAAAAATGTTGCTGTAAATTTTGACATGTTAGTAACAGTAACTAAGAGCAAATAAAAAAAATTCATCTATTATTTTATAGGCTTTATCATTTTCTAACTTTTTTTTTTCATTTATGCTATTTTATGTTGAAATAGTTAACAAAAAGGAATAAATAAATGAAAAAAAATAGTAACTAACAAAGTACACAAAAAATAACTACAGATACATACAGATGGAAAAAAATTATAACACCTTTATAAAGCTTTTATTTACTACATATGTTATTTAAGTTCAAGCATTTTTTAACAAATTATAACACTTTTACATTATTTTTGGCTAAAAAAAATTAAAATAAAATACAGATAAATCGAAATAAATTACCAAACTTACAAGATCAGTAGATCTATAAATATAGAAAACTTTGAACGGTCTGGATCGTTCAGTTTCAACCAAATCTGGGTCCTTTAGAACTTAGTTAGATCAAGTAATGAAGAGTGAAATTTTTTTTGGAAGAGGAATGGTAAAATCTGGTTTTTTCCTTAAAAATAATGTGTGAAATTTGAAGTGTAGGTGAATGGTATTTATAGAAAAAAATTGGACTGGGTCGCTTTTTCAGATTTAAAAAATAATAAAATATTCACGCGTGCCAGACCAGCCGAATCCTGCAGTCCGCCGTACACAGAGATTTGACTGGGAGAAATTGGTTGACAAGTGAGATCTCGCCCGATATATCGGACATGAGATATCGTCCGATATATTGAAAAAATATCGCCGGACTTGAGTTGGGCCCAGGCCCGACTTTTACTGTTTTTTTATGGAAAAAACGGTAGATTCGGCCCAAATTCGGCCCAGATTCGGCTGAGATTTTGACCGATATATCAGTCATCTCGGCTGATATTTTAAAAAAAAAAAAGTTTTTTCTTTTAAAAAAAAATACAAAAACCGAATTTTTTAAATTCGGCCGATATCACGACGGATAATTCGATCAAAAATTTGTTCATATTGGCCGAATTTTTTTGGTACGGCCGATATAATTCGGTGGTAAAAAATCCGATATATATCGGCCGATACTGTGCGTATCAGCCGATATTTTGACCCTTGGTTTAGCGACACGAGTTTTAATGTATTCCTGATTTACCCTTTACATTAACAATAAAATTTCAATAGGCTGATTTTTACTATTCATGTGAATTTCGGAGAGCCAATTTGAAATTTTGGAGAGCAGAATTACACTGTTCATAAATTTTGGCGAGACGATTTGAAATTTTGGAGAGCCGAATTGCACTGTTCATGAATTTTGGTGAGCCGACTTACAATTTCGGAGAGCCGAATTGCACTGTTTATGAATTTTGGCGAGCCGACTTGCAATTCTAGTGAACCGATTTGTACTGTTCATGAATTTTGGCGAGCCGATTGCACTGTTCATGAATTTTGGCATTATTTTTTTTCAGTACTGCAGGTGGAGGGCAAATTGGATATCACAGTAAAACCCGTGTATGTATACACAAAATGCCCGTGTGAGGATCGCTCGCCATTATTTAAACCTCATTCTTAGTGCAATTTTAAGTATTTTATATTTTTTGGTAAATTTATATTATTTATATTTCGGTGCTACCGAAAGCTTACTTCTAATTTATGATTTATCTAAATTAAAATGTAAAGATATTCATAAACAAAAAATATCACATGCAATAATAATACACGGCACATATATGAGTTTCTGTTTCTTAAATTTAAATATTCCCTCTGTCCTATTTTAGTTGTCTGATATGTATTTTGGGACTGTCACAAAATAGTTGTCTGATATGCTATTTTGATATTTATCTTTTCTTTATTGAAAGAGTTAAAGAATATTTGAAAGAAGTTCATAAGCCTTTTGAAAGTCCTTCATTAAAATATTTAAATTTTTAAAATGAGACAACTAAGATGAGACCAAGGAAATATTATTGAAATAGTTAATGATTACGTGTAGAACACCAAGTTATGCATCTTTACCATGCATTAATAAAATTTAAAACTTTAAAATGCATAAACTATAAAAAAATTATCTTTTTCTTTTAAAAGTTCAAATACTTTATCTTTTCAAAACGTTAAAAAATCTTCACTTATTTAATATGATTTGATGTCAAGAGCAATTTATAACATGACTTCATGTCCAAAACATTAATAAGAAATATTTGCTACACATTTTTATTGTGTTTCCCATGTGTATGATGTATGTTTCTTAATATAATATTTTGTAATTAAATATTTTTCTTTTAAAATATTTAGGCATGTTTGGCTTTTTAAATAAGAGAAGAAGAAAAATGTTCTATAAGCAAAATATATTGAGCATGCAAGGGTCACTTCTCTCATACATTTTTGTGGTTAAGGAAGGTAATAAATTATCATCCCTCCTTCAATTGGACCTTCTGACTATGTATCTTTATTTAAGGCTCCTTTTGGCCTATATTGAAGACATGATGCATAAAAAATTAATTTGAATTACTCAATCAAGCTATATTTTCCAATCTCTAAAATTTTAATATATATTTTTTCTCTCTTAAATTAAAATTATAAAGACCCTTGGTCGACCAATGCATGTGATTGAATTGATAAGAAACTCAGAAACTTTGGCTCTCTTCATTCGTTGGTGAGTTTGTTCTAATTTGAATTTTCTTACAATTTTATTTTGTTATTATTCAATTTATTTTATGCAATTTTCAAATTTCCTGTTGCAATTTTAAATTAATTATTGAAATCTTTGATTGATTTTTCTTTGACGAGAAATTCAACCTAGGTGAGGTTTAAACATCGAATTTTCTTCCTTTGAGAATAAAAATTCATAATTCTCTAATCGATTTCGGTTTCCAATATTCAATTGGGCCGTGATCAATTCTTTGATTTTCCATTCTCGAGAGACAAAATTCATATTTATTTGGGAAATTTTTACCTTGGATTTCTTCTCCAAAATTCATCAGTTCTGGAGTCTTGGTAGAAATTTACCAACCCATATAATGTGGCCAAAATTTGCGTCTCCTTTTTGAAAGCTAGGCTCAGGTGTTGAAATACCAGTATCCGCAAAATTTCTCTCTAATTTTTTTTTTTAATTAAAACCACCGATATCGGCGATATATATCGGATATCACCCAATATTGGCAAATATCGGCCGATACACCTGGCTAGGCTACATCGGGAAGCATCATCCTTAAAATGTCCTTTTTCAAGGCATCTAATTATGTGTAGTTGTCCTACTAAACTCAAAGCCTTTTTAGCTAGAATTTTTTTTTAAATGGAAAAGGAAGAAAATGTACACTTCTTTGTGCATCTTCTAGAAAGTAGAAGTTTGAAGAAACTCATGTAGGCAAGGCATTTAGATTGGATGAAATCCTGGGCAAGTCCATACTGCTACCTTATTAGTATCTGTGCTCTGATTTTCCAGATATTCTACTAGTACAGAGATATAGTTGATTCAGAGTCTAGATAGGTTTAAAAATGGAAACGATGCTGTAAAAGTTCTGCACTTACTCCTTTCTGATATTGGAAGCCTCAACTTTATGTACAGAGTTGCAGTAGAGGATCGATGCTTCCTCAGCATTGCAGCTTCCTCCAGATGCCTTGATAGAGCAAGCACACATCCTCTCCTTGAATTAAATGTACCTGAAACAAACACATCACATAATCCGATTGCCATGCTAGCGTAATTGATGCTGTGGAAGATGAGAAACACATGCTTCAGAAGCTGCATCTTTGTTAAGCTCTCTCTCTACACTGCACAAAATTAGGGCTTTTGATACCAGACTGATTCCCAATGTCGATGCAAAATGCTAGGCCATGTACATGAGAAAAGGAGCCCCCCCTACTTAAGCATCTGCACAAGGGACCAAGATTTTGCACAACTGAAGCAGCACGATAAAGGCCGCACAAAACCCATCTCAGTTGGGGAAGCAATGTCCTTCTCATGTCTCTGCAGAACACTCAGGAATTCCTCAAAACTCAAATTTCCATCACGGTTTGTGTCAAAAACATGGAATATGATGTCAACCACATTGTCGGTGATAGGGACATCACATACCTATCACAAAGAGAGCACTTCATTAGAATGAGTTAGTTACGCCCTCCTATGCACCGCATTAAATATTAACTGAGCCACCTGGATAGCTACACTTTGCATGCAAATAGAAATGTCACATGCATGCGAGAACCTTTGATCATCATATGGGATCTACCCACCACAACACACACACATACAGAATTAAAAAAAGGGTCTATACACCATACACAAGGTGCATGCATGAGTGTCAAAACAACAGAGGATAAGAAGAAAAGACTAAAAGTTCAATATGGAACACCTGATCAGTACACCAGCCTCATTTTTGGTCAAGAAATATAACAAGGCCCAACAGATGTCGCAAAGAATGGACAATAGCATAACCTACCATAACCATTTCATGAACATCATCAACCCTACCAACCCCTTTACAAATCTACATAGATCTAAGTGGTCCAATTGGTGGAGCACCTGATGGATGAACCATGGCTGAAAAGTCGAGGAAAAAAAATATGAAAGTTCATCGCTATTGAACCTGCTACAATCAATAAAAATTCCCTTACATAAGATGCAGCTCGTTGAAAATCCTTCTTTGTCAGTAACCCACTTGCTTTGCCATAACTAAATATAGCCAGAGAAAATGGTTGCAATTGCTTTCGCAATTCTGCGAATGCCTTGAATTCCTGATGTTGCACAAGAGAAATACAAGTAAGGAAAATGAACATCAAACAACGAAATGGAAATAAGGCACAAGAGAAATGTGTCACCTCCCAGGTGATACGCATCTCTCGGAGATGGACTCTGTTTAGTTCATCAACCCTATCAAGAAATATGTTTATATGGCTCATGTCAGCAGAAGCAATCATGGACAAAGCAAAATCCTTGGCAGATATTGTTCCCCGTGACTTGTAGTCATAATGGTCAAATTCCAAACGCAAAATCTGCAAGCATATATAAAAAGTGTTCATTAACATGTTCAAGCTCAGATCATTAAAAAAAACCTTCAAGTTGAGCACTACCTGTTTTCCTTTAGTTCATTCATGTGCATGTGTGTGCGCATGGGTGTCCACATGTAATCATTCAAAATGAGCACTAAGAATGAGCAAGTTTTGTTTGCACTGGTGAAACACATCAACATAAGTAATTTTAAGGAGTTCGTAAGATGATGGCAAACACCATATCAAGGGAAAAAATGTTTTCCTGAGGTGAAAATTCAATTTAAGTGATCATTCGAAAAAAAAAAATAGATGCAAGTAAATAAAAACTGAAACAATATAACATTTATAAACAATATCAATGCATTTCTGTGAATGGTACAGTTTTGTGTACTCGACTCTCTGAATGTTAGGAGTACATGTAACATCAACAATATCAAGCATTTATATGAAAAATGGAAACTGGACACTTAAACATGGACACAGATTTTTTTTTTCCTGAATATTAAATTGTGCATCAAGAAACAAGATAGAGCAAAAGCAAGGAAAGCAACAAAATTTAAATACAAAAAATCACAAAACTATACGAGGTAATCCAACCAAGTTCAATGAAAGTCACTCATAGAAAAACCACTGTCCCTCTCGTAAGATTGACTTTAGCTTGCAGGACCACTAGAGAGGGAGATCGGAACTTATCTTGGTATAGAAGGTTTGTTCCACTGAATCCAAACACTGGCGTCAAACACAGCTTCCATGGACTCCATAGGATGGCTCCCAACGATAAAAAAAAAGAGCTTAGAGTTGGCAAATGCCATGAATAGGAAGATAAAAGATTTTTTTTTCATACAAGTAATAAATGTAGCATGTTAGAGACAAAGCGGAGGCATGAGAAGGTTAGAGACCTTGGAGATGGTTTTAAACATCTTAAAAATAACAAGAAATATGGTAGGTACTATAGCTGATAGAGAGGAAAGAAGCATATAGCAAAAGTAAAGAGGAAGAAAGCTAGGGTTATAATGATTAAGATTTGATATGGGCATCAGATCCGACGAACCCGACGAAGATCCGATTGGACAAAATCGAGGAATTGACTCTTCGAATACATGATCGGACGAATGGAGGGAAGCGGGGGGCTGAACACAATCCATTCATCCAATTGTACCCAAATATAGGCCCATTTGCATCAGTTTGGACTCAAACCCATTTAACCCTTTTTGGGCCCAAAAGACCAAAAACTAAGCCCATTTGCTACTGCAATGGACCCAACTCAAAAATCCATTTAAGCAACTGAGTCACTGACCCATGTGGACCCCTCCGTTGATTCCAAATTAACAAGAAACCCATTTAACTTAGACGAGTCTGTTTGTGGCCAAAATCGAGTACCACGTGGAGGAAAGTTCCTCCTCCAAGTGCATCACCCATTCTAGCTGGATATGGACGAGTCCTGTGTTGTTCAAAAACAGCAAGAAATCCAGTAACAAAGAGAGAGAAGAAAGCCCGAGAAAACGGAGACCGAGCCTGAAGGAAGAGAGGGTAAGTGCTGCTAGAAATGGAAACCCCGCAGGCGTTTTTTGGCCTGAGAGCTAGTAGCGGCAAAAAGAGAGAAGGAAGAAAACATGGGCGACCAAGGAGCAAACCTGAATTTTCGAATCAAGAATTCTGAGGAAGGAAGAAAGAAGGAAAGCAGAAGAGAAGAAAAAAAAAGGATAGGAAAGAGAAGACAAAGGAAGAAAGAAAACAGAAAAGGAGCCACTCGGCGTTGTCTTTGTGAGAGAGGAAGAACATAAAAGGAGAGAGAGAAAGAAGAAGGTGGAGTCTGAACCGAGATAGAGACGAAAAAAGGAAGAGATGAGTCAACCTGAGTGAGTCAGAGTCAATATTCCAAGTTTGGATTTTTTAATTTCCTTTTTTGTGAAAATAAAGGCCTATAAATTCAGGTATAGGCCTAGCAGTGTAGACAGTCCAATCGAGTTAAATTTATTTGAGCTTTAAGCTTGTTTTGAGTCTCCCCAGTGCAGTGAGCCCTATTTTGGTTTTTTAATTTAATTTCGGTTTGTGTTTTTAGAATTGAATTAAATTTAAGTATTTGGTTTTAATTTTGCATGGTGAATTTAAATTCATGTCTTGCATTTTCCTATTCTTAATTAAATTCTAATTCCACAACCAAATCAGCTCTTAAAAGGTTCAATGAATGTTGAATCGAATTGGTGTCGGATTTAATTTCCATGCATGCATATGATTTGTTTTAGTTTGCATTTAATTGTGAATCTCAATTCATGTTATTAAAATCTACGATACACGATTCGTACCTTACGATATGATAAGATGGACGATTCACATCTATTAACAAATCTTACGATTCCTATAAATAAAAGAATTACAGGGTTATTTGGAATGTGAAAGCATGGAACCTTTTGTTTGATAGTTTTTAAGGCTTGAGTCATTGAGAATTTAAGCCCTTTGGATTTTTTAGGGGTTTTTTTAGTTCATTATTAACTTTTCATAATATACTTGGATTATATACTGGTCTTATACTTTTGCGAGTTGGAACATTGAAATTTGAGTTCCAATAAACTAATTATATAATATTCACTTGATATTGAAAGAAAGTTGGAGAATAATTCACATTATTACCTTTTAAATATATTTTCATTAAGATGTATAACGATTTTACAATAGGGTTCGATTTTCACAACATTGATCTCAATTATTTGCTTACATCATTGCATTCAGAATAACAATTGCATGTTCTTTTGCTTTCGATTGAGCACCTAATTTCTTGGACGAATTTTGACTCCGTCAAAATTATCATGTTGAAATTAGTGTCATCTTTCTTTTCTTGAGAGTGATCAAGATGATTGAGAGTTAATTTTCTTAGGGTTTCTATCATTGAAATTCTTGATCTGGCCTAAAACTCCGGATCTAAAACATATCTTAGCATGACGGCCTAAGTAGGCATTAAACCCTACCCTAATCTGCACAGGTGGTTATCATAGCCGAAAAAAGTGAAAAGATCACCAATTTCATCAAGATTCATCATCATCACAGGACATAATCTAATATATCTAGAATTGGCTTTACGGGTTCTTCTTCTCCAATTGAGCCAATGATAGACCATACCATCAGTCACTCTACAATCTAACATGTCCTTTATCCCTTCCCTCCATGTTTTCAATGGTCGGGCTCTCCTCCTAGTGCGGTTATAATGATTAAGATTATGTTAGATTAATGAAACCTTGCCAAAAACGGTGTAGCTGATTTCCTTGCCAAAAATGGGATCAACAATTCAACTTATGGGGGTTTTTTGTATTTGAGGATCGGGACCTTGGGGCTTTCTACTTGTTTTCTTTGTTTGATTATGGCTTGTTGGAGCTCTTTTGCTATTTTCTGTTCTTGGATCTAATCCTTCTAGACCCTCCTTGTTTCTGCTTTGTACTTTCTCTTTTTAATAAAAAATTTACATTACCTCTCAAAACAAAAGATTAACGAAACCTTATATATTGTCAAACAATTGCACGTCAGAATTTGAATTAAGCAAAAATCATAAAAGGAATTTAAACTATCCACAAGATATAATGCCTAAAAATACATTATGCAAAGCAAAAAATAAAAAACTGAAAAGAAAGTTTTGAAGTGCAAAACTATTTACAAAATTCTGCACTAAATAACGGAACATATCAAATGCTGAATCCGAATATGGACAACAAATAAAACACTAATCAAGAAGATAAATTTCAACCTAATTTACAAAAGATAAGAAAAACATACTTCATTATGCAAATCTTTCAAAAATTTGACAAATTTTCCATGTTGGAGGGATTCATTCTTAGC
The DNA here is from genome assembly GCA_022113865.1 of Chimonanthus praecox. NCBI lineage: Eukaryota > Viridiplantae > Streptophyta > Magnoliopsida > Laurales > Calycanthaceae > Chimonanthus > Chimonanthus praecox. Next base: position 60,405 of record JAINRJ010000154.1, read on the forward strand.
CTTTCCAAAGAAATACTCCATTAGGCCACCATTTTCTGCAGAATTCCGAACTTTGTGTCCAATATGAAGTCCATCCCTATGATAAGCCCCTTGTCTATTACAAGACCGCATCAAGGTCATCACTTGCTTGAACTCATCAAACTCTATCTCTCTGGAGAAGTATGTCACCAATCAACATCAATACATTGATGAAAGGAATGATTAGAAGAAAGGTGTACCATCCAAAAGGAAAAAGGGTTGAGTAATTTTAACAATTCATGCATAGACTGACATGCATGCTCACAACTAGATAATGATACAGTAAAAACTCCATCTGCACTGCAAATTGAAGCAGAAAATGTAGCAATAATATTGAAAGGAATGGTGCTGCTTTTTTTAGATTGAGCATAGAGATTGAGGCTTCCTACAAATACCTCATTATCTAAACCAATTCTTCATTGCACAACATTTAGCTTCATAATTATACAAGTTTAACTGCCATCTTATAGAAGGTCCCTTTGATTGACATGGTAATCATATCATATTATACTCCACCGGCTTGTTCGCACAAAGTACCTAAACATGATGTGCTGCTAAGACATTTCCAATCCTAATTAGTTCTTTAGCTTTTTCTCTATTAAAAGATTTATTGTATCATTTGTTTAACATAAAAAAATATATGTATTTCAAAGTGACGAAATCCATGAGTTGCTTCTAGACACACAGTTAAAAAAGCAACCAATACTTAAAAACTCTACACTATGGGCAGAATAAGCAGTAAAACAACCAGGAAAACAAAATCGAGTAGTATATTTTCAAGTTTTCATTAAAAAAAAAAAAACACAAAAACTAGTCTCTCCTAAGATATACCTCCAGTTTAAGTATCCAGGCCACATTCAGGAGAATTTCATCCCTTATGAACAACCAATTTGCGAAATAAGCTTTGATTGCTTCAGTAACCATATCAAGTTGTTTTCACAGTTATCTCAACCACAGCTACCAATTAGACTGTTCAGAATATCATAAAGCCATAATACATACCCATCGTTGTTGAGGTCAAACATTTTAAAAGCCACAGAGAAGCTTGATTCTGGAATACTTAGTAGTGTAACAAAAAAGATGTACCTGTAGCATAGAAAATAAAAGGTTTTCTACATAAAACAGAGAGAATAATAAAGAAATGGCACTTTTCTTCTTCCACCAATTATACAAGGGAGCTTCACCTCTCAATAAAATCCAACAACTCATTTGATGGTCCCCCATTATAAGATGAAAATTGAAAAATACCCTAGCTCCCACAGGATGACCTTAGAGCCCAATTGTTGGCTTATATAAACAATACCACTGCTGCTTCTAAAAGGTAATTACAAAAGGAAATTTAGACAGTTAGGATCATCTGCCAGGGGTTTTGCCTGAACATCCACAAAAGGTACCCATAATATGAGTATTGGATCTCTACAATGTGGTCCCAACATGCAATTTAGATTTTTGCAGTGCAAAGCATACTCTATAAAATGGAACTTGATAACAAGGTATAGATAAAACTAAAGTATTACAAGTGCACGAAAAAAATCCACCACATTTAAGAAGCTTCTTGTGAACACAAGGGTGACGAATTGATAACTTACTCTGGAAAAGATATATGCCCATCGTTGTTGGTATCAAAAAGCATAAAAAATTCTGAATTTTCACAATGCAATTCACCAGGAGGCCGCTCCCCTCTCAGAAAACCTTCTCTTACAATATTTGACTCAGATGGAGGAAATACAGGAACAACTGCTCGCATAAAGTCTGCTGGTGTCATAAATACTCCTCCTGGAGTTTTGACTGATGCAAAGTATTCAAAAACCTGGAATAGAGAAAAGACGCAACATATGAAAAAATGACAGAATTGCATCTATCTTACATTATAGTGACATTTTTCTTTGAAAAAAGAGTCACAGTAATTATCTTGTCAAGAAAACATCTGAGGTCAATCATTGTACAAATTGTGAAGCCCGATGAGTATAATAAATGCTAAATAGCAAATTAACAAGAATGCACCAGTTTCCTTTTATTAATTTTTACACCAATTTAATTTTTTTTAAATGCCAGATCAGATACTTATAAACATGCTGGCTACATTGATGGGCCTGGACATTTCAAATAGGGAGAAAAGAAAAAAGATTAGACAAATTTGTTCTTCCATTTTGTGCTTATACACTTTTTTATATAATTTCAATTCATTAATACATTTCCTACACACAGGTCCAATAATTCCATCACGATGGAGATGCATAGAATATCAGAAAAGCGTTTCATAGAAAATTGTAGTACCCTGTCAGATAATGCATGGATGACACTAACATTTTGGAGTTTTTATAATTATAGATATACTAGGAAATTTTTTTGAATAGTTTATAATTTAAAGAAAATTGCAGGTAAAGTTTAGGCTAAAAACTATTTTCAAATCCAGCATTGCATGTTCGAATAGCTTTGGATATGCATGCAATTCCCAAACCAATAACATCTTCATTTTGTAGCTCACTGCAGCAACGGTAAAGGTTGCAGGTTCAAATCACATTACTAACATTAAAATAAGTAATTAATTCTGTATCACAATTCATACACTGGAAACCATGCTTTTCTATCTACATAGATTCTTTTCTTCTATAAGTTTACAAGTTTTTTTTTTTTTTTGGAAGTGGTGACAAATGAATTTCATTTAAAAAAGTAAGAATGTACAAGAATCAAGCTGCTGCGAATATGAGGGTTATGCGAGGCAGGAAGAAAAGAAAAACAATCACATGAAAAGAGTAAGAAATAAAAGCCTCTATTGTACTCCAAAAAGAACAAAGAAAGCACCCATGAAATAATACACCCAAAGCCCCATACACCCTATGTAAAACCTAATAAAAAAAAGGCCAATGCCTGTCTCTGTAGCTGTACTCCAATCTTAGCCAGAAAGTCCACAACGTTGTTTGCCAAACGAGCAGTATGTAGAAAGGTGACTCCACCAGTCTACTAAACCTCCTAATGTTCCTTGTAATGTTAATTAGTTTCACAGGTGTGTAATTGTATGCAAACATCCAACATCCATTAAAAATACCAACCTCATTGATATTACCTGCTCATGGTGTCTGATTGTAAGACAGCACTTAAGTGCAACTGTTCAGGTAGGATAATAAAATTGGAAGTGGCAATCAGCTCAAAGAAACAAAATGATGAAGGCAAAGATAGTCTTAAGAATCTTTCTAGGCCTTCAAAGAAATAAGAATGAACCTAATCGGACATCAGTCGGATTAGTTTCTTCCAAAGATATCGCTATTAGAAAACTTTGATGATAACTAGTTTCCAATTAAATTTCTAGTTTAATTGAATTAAATTAAAACAATTATGCAATTTCAAAAAAAAAAAACAGATTTCAATTAACTTAAAGGCTGAAATTCAAGTGGAAATGCAAAAAATAATTTAATTCATCAAACAATAGAAACTAGAACTTCAAAGCAATGTTGTCAAACTCGAATCGTATCGTAAATAGGTTTAGGAGTGTCAATCGTGAATCAGAAATCGTAGAATCGTAAGATTCATAATTTTTTTTCTAAAATGATTTTATAAATTATAAATACATATAACATGACATATACCCAATACAAATTTGACATTTATCATACATCGTAAATAACCATCAATAAAAAAATAAAAAAATATATAAATATGAGATTTAAATAAATTTTATTAGAATTTATTAAATAATTTAAAAATAAAATAAATAAAAATTAATTTTTTTTAAATAGATACAAAACATTGAAAAGAAAAAATAAAAGAGATATTTTTTAATTAAAACAGAAAAATGATGGTAAAAAATTAATAATATAAAAAGTCTTGAAAAAAATCCTCTGCTTGTGGTTTGTGGAAAATGATGTTTGTGGCTTATTTTTCTTTATTCTCTGCTTGTTTGTTTTCCCTTTTCTTTGTTGGTTCTGAGTGTATATCTCCTATACTCGGACTCCGCTTTATACTTTATGTATTTCCTTTCTATTTAAATGATATTTAGTCAATGTTTCAACAAAAAAAAAAAAAGACTCTTGAAGCTGAAAATATAAGAGAATGTGGAAAAAATGCTTAGGGACAGTCCTCGCAGTCCTCATGCGAGGACTGTGGAAAAAATTAAAAGAGTAAAGCAATGTTATCAGAACCGGACCATGTACCCAACCATCTAAATAGAAGGTTGTGTTAAATAAGGTTCAACTGGGTTCAACCGTAGTCAAACCCATATAATTAATATAAATATTATAAAGAACATTAAATTACTAATTAACATTTAATTGATGAATTGAAATAAAATTTTAAATTAAAGATTATTTTTTAATATGAATAAAGATAAACACCTTAATCAAATGAAACACGCCAATGATTAAAATTTTAATCTCTTTAAATAATTTGTCTCTAAATTTTTGTGGCATTAAAATTATATGAAATTGATAAAATTAATTTAACAAAATATTTGTACTTAATTTTTGGACCAACTCAAAACTCTATATTTATAAAGTAATTTATTTTTTTATCACTTTAAATTATTTATAAACTCCATACTTTAGCTACATAGCATTTTGCAAATTACATGAAATTTATAAAATTAATTTAAAAAAAAATATTTATACTTAATTTTTAGACCAACTCAAAACTCTATATTTATAAAGTAGTTAAATTTTTTTGTCACTTTAAATTATTTATAAACTCCATACTTATATAGCTACATAGCATTGTACTAAAAATATTATTTTTATATTTTTAAAGCTAGTTATGGAAGTTTTCTTAAATTATATTTTTTAAATTGTGTTGAACCACGGTTCAAGGTTTGAGGTTTCTTTAACAAAACCGTGTCGAACTGCGGTTCAACAGGGTTTTTGGCGGTTTTTACACTCAAAGGATTTTCTCACCAAATCGAACTGGGAAGAGGCCGGCCGCGGTCGAACCGGCCCGATTTTGATTACATTGGAGTAAAGTAAGTTTTAAGTCGTAGTCCTCTTGCAACTCCCCTGGAGACATACGAGCGAAAGATGAAGAAAAAGATGAACCGCTGGAGACTAAGAAGAAGAAGAGAAACAGAGAAGGATGGAACGGAACAGAGAAGAGAGACGAAGAAAAAGAAGAAAGAAGAGGAAGAGAGGTATGTCATTTTTCGCTTCTTCCTCTTCCTCTTCCTCTTCCTCTTCTTCCTCCTTTTTTTTCCTTTCTCAACAAAATCGAACGATTCTGTGATTTTAGGGGTTGACTCATACGATTTGCGAGTCACCCCCAGAATCGCACGATTTTCACCCTTCTGCGATTTGACTCATTCCAGCACCCGATTTGATTCCAATTGCACGATTCGAACCGTGAATCGTGCGATTTTGACAAATTGCTTCAAAGTGAAACTTACTTAATAGTCGAAATTCGGAACTTGGAACTTTACTTCAATTATTTCATTCCCAAAATCCGATGGTCTACAAAGATACTCACGTCCTCTATTTATACTACATAGAGGAGGTGGAAACAAGAGAAAAAAGAGATGCTATGGAGTGGAGCACAAAAGGCCAACTTGTGTTGGCGTGGGAACCTAACCCTAGTCCTGATCTAAGCTTACATTTCATCAACCAATCAAAACAAGGAAAAATAAAATACATCCAACAAAATGACACTAAGACTAGTGTGTCCAAGCCAACCACGAGTCTTCCATCCATGTGCCCAAGCTTGAGTGTAGAGCAAATTGGGAACTCAAAACTCGTAGGAGAAGACTTCACACACCAATGAGGGAAAGAGATCCTAGCCAATGAGAAAATGCCACCTTGGAAGATGATGTGTCTCAACCAATGGGATGCTTCCAAGTCCATGCGCCTAAGGTTGATGAGGGCATCAAGCCCATTGACTCACATTCAGTGGACTCTATGGACCTTGAACATATTGAGGAGATTGCACTGGCTTTCATGGATCAGTTTGATCGTGGCAACCCTCACTGGACACCATCCAAAAACCCAGTCCAGTTGGCTACTACAAGCCCCGTGACCCATACAGATGTCCTGAATGAACCAATTAGGCCTAGGTTGGAACCAATTAAATCCAATCCTAACCAACATGTGCCTAACGCTAAACCTCATAAGAAGAAAGCTCCAATTTCTCTCCTAGCCACCACTACCCATGGAAAACCCTCATCCAACAAATCCAAGCTGTTCAAACACAAAAAACCCCACAGAAAATGGCGTGTGATATAAGGGGAAGGTCAACCTTCCACCTCATGAGCGAATTTTGCAAAGGGGGGAGAGTTTTCATGCCTTTTTTAATTTGTGTTTTCTTAGGATGAATATTAGCCATTGAATAAGCCTTGTTGTTAGCTTGTTTTAATCCTATTGGTTGCATTGTAAGCACAAGGATTGCTCCAATTGAGAGTATAATCCTTGTGTATTTCTTTCCCCTTAATTTTTGTATTTTGCCAATTCCTCTCCTACTTTGGTGTGGTCGACCAAGGCAAGAAAGGAAGGAATTTTAGGGTTTGTTTGGCCTATATAAAGGCTTGTAATTTTTGAATTTCAGGGAATTTATATAATACATTTTTTGGGAGAATTAAAGTTTGGGATCGATTGTTGTTTTGCAACGCTTCTCAAGCCAAGGACTTGGACTTAGATCCAAAAACAAGTACCATGGTTTATTGAATTTTGTTGTCTCTTATTGGGTTCTTAGATTAAGTATTTCATATTGTTATTCATTAGATCTCTTTTATTTACTTTTTTTTTTTTGAAAGGTTAGATCTCTTTTATTTTCATCCATCTAAAATATGAATTTAAAAGAGACATTAATCTAAAATCCAGTAAGCACACATAATTCCCTGGTCGCTTGTCATCATAAGCTTCGTTCGTCAATTCGTGGCAAGGCAGAACCCATTCATAAATACTCAAATGGTTACGGATCCATTGATGGGAACTCAATCAGATCCATTTATCCTGTCAAGCTTGAGTAAAAGTGAAAACCCGTCCAAGTCTGCATCAAAGGTGGAATCCAAAGAGGAGTGAAAGTCTTCCAAGGAGAGTCCAATGCAAACTGAGAGAAACCCTAGTGGTGTACACACCAAAGGAGAGAAAAAATAGCCAAATTGGAGAGAACTTCTCCATTTTGCGACTCCATGCTTGTGGGATTCGTTTTCCACTTTAAGTGTTAGGGTTTGGGTCTAGCAACCCCTCAAGTGAGGTCCATCATGCTCCCAAGTGGGCCCTGGGTCCATGGATTGGGGTCCACATGCACCAAATACACCATTTTAGAGCCAAAATTAGATGGGTTTGGTCCAATTTTGCCACTGCCAAAATGCTCGTAGAAATCCAAAGCAATGGCTAAGATTTCATCCTCATTTCCATCATCACTCTCCTCATCCATGATGTCTTCATCACAAAATAAAATCAATAACAAGTTGATTATTTTTCTCTTCTTTAAAGGTAAGTGAATTCAGAAGTTCAACCTTGTGCCTATGACAATGAGCATCTTTCAATTGAACGAGTAGCTCTTTTCATTAGCCAACTTTTTTGAAATATTTAATTATTCGTGTCACTTCTTCCATTTCAATGTGTTAGTGAGAAGATTACAAGGAAAGTTACAATCATTCAATGATAGGGCATGCCGAAGCCTTGTATCATCTGAGGTCAGCTTTTTAGATTCTATTTTTCCACTAAACCCTATCAAAAGTAATATTATACGGTACTCCACTTTTTAGAATTTCTTACCATTTCATTCAGTGTTATTGGTCACCCCTTCTCCCAGCTTCACGTACTCGTAACCCTTCAATTCTTCATACTAGGGTTGTTTCTCGCGTGTCTAAATCATCGTAAATGACATTCCTCAGATTTCTTTTCTATGGGAGCAACCTCTTTCCTCTTATATCCTAACTCTTGATTCCATCTTTCCTTGTTTCCTCACACATCCATCTTAACAGGCGCACATGCGCTTCATGTACTTGAATACTTTACCCTAGCATTTCTTCATCGCCCAACATTTATTTCTACATAACTTTGCAATTCTAACGGTCTCATTATAGAAATGCCCCTCTAATTGATATCACAATGATCACAAAAATACATCACTCCACTAGCTTGTCTCCAATTTGGCCTCCCTAGGCTAATCCTACTTGACATATCCAAATCAAACCCTCTATTCCATTTTATATTTGTTGTCAAAGTATCAAAACTATATGTATATAAGTTTTATCTACAAAGAAGGAAGTATCAAAATCTATTATCATGAGCAACTAAGTCATTTACAATTTTAACCAATGTTGTTAAAATCGTACGAGCCTCTCCTAAACAACCTCCTTATATATTATTGACTTTAGCTATATAAACAAATTTGTTCTTGGGATTAATTTATTAGAGTTTGTTGCAAATGCCATGTTATTACTTCACTTAAATAATGTATTAAATAGTTCTGTACCTTTTTAGGAGGACTCCGCAACCTTATCCGTTTCTCATAATTAAAGAAAATCCTTCTCCTAAATTCATCTGCAACAATAAAACATGCCTCAGTTCATATATAATTAATTGTGAAACAAATGGTCAAAAAAATCCTAAGAACAAACACATGGTCAAATTCATCAGCAACAACAAAACCATGCAACAAATTATAATAATTAATTCATAATCACAGTTGACAAAAACAATCAAATGTGACATCATGTAATGCTGTGTGTAGGCCAATGGACCTATGATACCTGAATACTTCAAAATAAGACAATGTTTTCATATCATGAGTGTTTGATATTTCATCTTTTATGTGTAAAATTTATGTCTTTTCCATATCCATGCCATGTCTCGGCATCATTGGAGACAAGAAGCAGGTCCTAGTTGATACTGAAAAAAGTCCAAGTGATTCCTCCTAATCATTATGAAATCTGGATAGACACACATATAATGCAAAATTATCCAGAGAGAACGCAAACAAAGGATCCCTACCTGGAGGCCCTCCTAGGTCAATCTAAACCATTCACAGTCACCCACCCCTTTAATTGTTATACATTCACCCATAGTAGCACTGATCCCCTCTCCTAACTGATTGGTTTTGCCCAAAAAATATACATCAAAGCTCTACAAACCCATCAAACTTTGAACCCAATTGCAACCATCATAAAAAACAATGCATTTGAAATTTTGTCAACCCCTATTCCATTGATGACCTTCCCATTCCCCACTTGCATGTGATTGGTGTATATCTAAGTGGTGCCCATAATTAAAAAGAGATCTGATTAAGATGCTTTGGTGGTTTGAGCTACAAGTGCAATGAACAATGATAACTCGTGAATAAATTTTCTCCCATTAGGGGAGAATGATGAAGACATGCAGTGCACATGCAATATACGAGAGCCATATTGTATCAAAAGTTTATTTATATTTGGAGACCCTTAAGAAGTCCAATCCCACACAAGAATTGGAGATTGTCCAATTAAGGTCTTGAGCACCAAAGCCCCACCACTAAAAGATTGTGGTGCATGGTTGTTCCCCACTCAATTGGACATAGTTCTATTGGTTATAGAGTCCAATTGAAGGATTTAGACTTTATAGGCTTGAGTTTTGGGCCTTTTCTAAATAAATTGGATTTTAGTTACGAATTTTGCCATTTCTGGCATCGCCCTCTGCACATGTAGCTCCAAACACTGAAGCATCTTCATAATATCTAGTCTCCTTTTAATTAAGACTAAAGATTATTTCTAAGATGAGGAAAAACCTAAGTTGAATGGGTAAAGGTACAAAGGCCGGTGTCCGACACAGGTACGAGGTGTCGAATGCAACAACCTCAAAAGAATAGGATAGGAGGATACTACAACATATTTAAATAAAATTAAACATGAGTTTATTTTAAATGAAAAAGAGGTGTGAAAATAATATTAATAGAAAATAATACACTAGTTCTACTCTAATTTAGGTGACAGATATCTTGATATTTTAAGTAGATTTCTAAGAGAGGATAGGCGTAGTTATATTTTAGTCATCTTAGAAAATAATGTTAAAAGGCATGGAAATAGTCCATGAAGAACGGGTACAAGTGTCCGACACAGGCGCAAGTATTTGCAAGTGTCCGACATAGGAACATCACATGTTGGAAGTGTCCATGCAACATAGTAGAAAACAAATGCTTTGAAAAAAAATCCACCACTAATCCACATAATGACCTTCCCATTTCCCACTCCCTTGTGACTGGATCATCTATGTGGGGTCCATAATTAAAAAGAGATCTAGTCTCTATTCTTAAACCTTGTCTCTTCATATAATTTCACAATAGATAACACCAAAGCACGAATGTACAACTAGTGCATGTAGTCCATTTGGTGAAATTTGATAGATGGGATTAAGTAGGTTGGAAAGATCAAATGAATAAAAAATGGCTCCACCAAATCAGCTCAACCAAATCAATATAGCTAAAGTTTTTAAGGCCCAAAATATTCCAACAGTAGATGGGGCCACTTTTGTGACGGCTAGCAAGACAGCTTCCAACCCATGTTTTTTTTTTTCCTTTCTAAACTTCTCTGCGCTTGTCTCAATAGGAAAATAGCTTCTAATATCATCTTAATGGTGTGTACCTGAAGTCTTTCTTTGAACTAATAGCTTATTGTCTTAGGCATAGCTCTATTACACTCTCCAAATGTCATGTTGTGTGACTTGTATACTCAGTGGCTCAACCATTTTCACTGTGCGTTGGGTGCTCCTAGTCCTACTGGTATTGGCGGAGTAATTAAAAATAACTACAATTCCATCGTCATCGCTTTCTCAAAGCCAATGGGCCCCTATTTCGATTTTGAGACTGAAGCATCGGCTCTTCTACTTGTCCTCGAGTTAGCAGTTGAGAGGCGGCACCTCTTCCTCTTATTCTCAAAGGTGACTCTACTAGTGTCATTAGCTGGAATTCTAAGGGAATCTCTTTTCCTTGGAAGATTGCCAACATCATCAAGGAAATTTTAGACATTTTTTTTTTGAAACATTAACGATTTGATTCCAAAAAATAAGAAGAAGAGAAGGATCCAAGTATAGGAGAGATATACCCGGATCAATAAGGAAGAAAAGAAACAAGAGATAAGAAAAAACATGAACATATAGAAAAAATACAACAAAACAATCCTCATCTACTAAGGGGACTCCAGCTCCCCTAACTCCCGAGGCTGGTGAGATGAAAAGATTTCCAAAATTGGTCTTTGCTTAAAAACACAAACTTTCGCCAAGAAGTCTGCTACACTGTTTGCTGAACGGGGTGTGTGAGTGAAGGTGATGCCACCCAACCTGCACAGCCTCCAAATGTCCCTAGCAATAAATATCAACCTCCACAGGGGGGATTTCTTATTACTAGCCCAGGAGATGGCGTTTTGGACATTTACAACGACATTGTTGTGTCCTTTTCTCATATCCCTAGATAGATCAATGGAGACATGAGCAATCTGGCTAAAATAGGTGTTTCCAAAGTTCAGGTTTCTACCGATGATTTCCTTCAGTGTAGTTCCTACCTGTTCTCTATGTAGACCTTCCAAGAGAATGGCTTTTCAGGTTTCCTACCTTTCTAGTGATGTTCAGTGACTTGTATCCTCAGGTGTTCTCTTTCCTTTCCCCAGGTTGGGCTTTTTTGTTGTATCTTCCTTCTTCTTTGAATAAAATTATCATCATAATTCGAACTATATATATATATATATATATATATATATATATATATATATGAATATCCCCTTTATTCCTATAATTCTTATTAAAGGGCAAGGCCATAGTGCTCTTTCTCCATTCTTCAAATATTCTTTTCGTACTCAGAATTTTGTACAAAATCTAGTTAATCAACCAACCCCAATTTCGACCACAAAAGCCATAATTTTATAATACCATCTTGTAATGAAACTATCTTCTTCCCAAGACTATCTTCACTTTTGCTTAAATATGTTGTAAATTATCCCTTTATTTGTTTCCAATCAATGATCAACTTCACTTTTCATATTTAAAAACAAAGAATATTAAAAAAAAAATACTAAATACAAAGGCCCTTTGATTCTCATCTTAATACATTTTGCATCATCAAGGCATATGACTTCTAAGGACCTTCATACTTTAGCCTTATAGCTTTCCATTAACTCCTCTAAATAATTTATTCAAATCCTTCTTATCTTTTTGTTTTCTAGAAATCCTTACAAAGAAATTCTTTCTTTTGACTAGTAGTTTACTCCACCATCAAGTTTATTAATACATTGCCAATGATACTTGTTTCCTGCTCATGGAATAACCACAGGAAATAAAAATAAAAGACATAACGGCATAGACAAAATATTTCAAGCAGAAATCATAAATAAAGTATGTTGTGAATGGGAAAACCATATTAAAATCCGTATCATAGATTTGGGAAATGGGGTGTTGCACACTTGCTTCCCATATTCGTGCCTGCTGCACAATTTATTTTTTTAAGATTGCATAATTTTTTTAATGCGCAATTGCCACAATGAGCACATAAACAATTTTTTCCTTGTCAGGTGAATCATTTTTACTGGCTACTAGCAAGTAATAAAAAAGGATACAAGACCCTAATTAGTTTGATATTAGCATGGAGACGCACCCACTCGGACACTCATGTATTCTCCATGGACTTTTCTACTACTTTTTAACATTGTTTTCTTCAAGAAGACTAAAATAATACTACACCTTCTCCTCTTAAAAACCTACTAAAAATACTAATATGTTTGTTGTTTAATTGATTAAACTAGTGCATCATTTTCTACAGGTGTTATATTTTGCACCTTATTTTTGTTTAAAATAAATTTATATTTAAATTTATTCAAATATGGTATTGTGTCCCCGTATCCTATTTTATTGGTTTGACAAGTCTGACACCTTGCATCTGTGTCAAAAACCAATATTCGCTCCCGTAACCATGCAACCTAGTTTGCTATCAATATGGCTATAGGTAATGCCAAATAGTGCTAGGTAATGTCAACTAGTGCTAGGTAATGTCAAATAGTGCAGCTTAATTTCCTCTTAAAATTTAACCATCAGCTATTGCAACTGCACTTTCCGTTCACATCACTCTGGGAAAAAATTGAGAATTGAGATTAAATTTTTAAATAAAATTAAAATTAAATTTTGGGTCAACTATTCAGTTCCAATCATCATTGGCAATGAAAATCAGGATCTTGTCAATGAGATTTGCATTATCTCAGAAGCCATAATCAACAATAGATGAAACTGAGTAATAAGAACCCCTAAGAATTCACAATGCTACACATCACGTCATATAGAGGGAAGTTTTATGGTGTGAACTGTTGGCACTTAAAGTGGAAAAGATGTCATTATATGATCTAAATTCTTAAAGGCCCTAATTTTACAAATTTGAAGACGACTAAATGATCTATAAAAGTCCTTGATTATTTAAATTTCATATAATCTGATCGTAGCAATTCAAATTTTATAGAGCATATAGATCTAAGGAGGTCAATAAAAAATCATGACAACTTGGATGCAACAGTCTAATCAATCAAAGAAGGCTCGTGGATTGCACATATATGACTTGAGAAGTAATCAATGACACATCTTAAGGATCCAAAAATACAATGTGGGTCCATTGTAATCACTCAATCACAATTTTTTTTTTTTTTGAAAGGTGATCACTCGATCACAATTTGGCCACCATTTGGAAAATCTTTAAAGTATCTTCCTAATGCAACTAACATATTACTCGTCCTATATGCAGATCCAATTGTGAAATGTGAAGCCTACAATTGATGGTCATACGATTATCACATTTCTTCGGCAAAGTTGTGAAATTAAAATTTGTAATGAAGAAAGATATGAGCAAAATGCTAAATACTATCCAAATCAGATAAAACTATAACCATGTCAAGGTGACATTTTCATCACAATCAAGATCATCACAAGGATAATTAAGATTTACTCTCGACGGGACTGCACTTCATGAGACTGCACTAAGGCATTTATGTGCAATCCCTTCCATCCTTAAACTATAAATACCCCCTTGGACAAAAGAGGAAGGGTCTTTTGAAGGCATTCTCTAATACACTTTTCAAGAACATTAGAGTGCTTTCTTCCTCAAAACTAGGTGCAAGTTAGAGGAAAAAAATTGTCGCTAGAGATTTCTAATCTCTTTTACACTTCAGAAATGGCATGGTTTGGAATTATCACTTCCATTCATGCGTCATTTGCGTTTGTACAATGGGTTCGGTACTTCTGGTCCCATTTGCACTTTGATTCACAACTGCTGTTTGAATTCATTGAGTCCATTAACACTTCACAACTTTGGTTCGAGGATTTAGATCTTTTCAAGTTCAGATCATAGTAAGTGAAATCGAGCATCTTTTAGCCTTCACTTGCTGTCCATCAAAACTTTCCACATGAGTCTTTTGACTAACACCGTTTGTGGATCAGATATTTAAAGACCCAGTTAAGGCTTCTCAAATTAATGTTCATTTATATTGTTCGTATGCATGCTCAAAACATTCCACTTGAAAAGGAATAATGGACCAATCTCTATAGGAAAAATCGAGATCCATTGTTAGAACTACATACTCTACTTTAAGTTTTCAAATATTCAATGAAAAAATTGTGATGCAAATTTGAAATTTGTCTACACAAACAAGGAAAATTTATATGCATTTACTAGGCTTTAGCACACCAGCCAACACAAAATGAGTTGACAAATGGTAGCTTGCAGACAGCCAGTCACACCATCTAACACAACAGTAGACATTTAAGAGACTCTCGTAAGATGCAAATGCCCATATGTTTGGCTAATCATTAATTCTCATTCCGCTTACAATCTGAGAACATCCAAATCAAGATGAAAAGGATCGCCAACCCAAGATACACAGGTGTATATCCAAATTCACGAACTGTTCAAGACTTCAACTTATTTTATTTGACCTTGAATCCAAACTTTGCTTCTGATTTAGTTAGATAAGATAATGTGCAACTGGCTTAACCCAAAATGATGGTACGTACATTACATGATACACAGTATGTAACATAGTTAACTTCTAAAACCCTCAAAAACCCAACTCCAACAATTTTTGTCTCTACCCAAAACTAGGAATGAGATGGGCCTTTCATAATCTGATCACCAAAAGCATCGAAAACAAAAATAAACAAATAAATGAATGGTTTATTTACAATTCCCAATCAATTTAAGTTGTTGGACCTTAATTTTAATCCAAGTTGAGAGAGAGAGAGAGCAAAAAAAAAAACTGCAGGACTGTTTGTATAAATTCCAGTAGAACTTATAATTCCTTAAAATCCAGAATTAATAAATCCTGGTAATCCTGAAATTTAAGAATTCATGCAACAGTCATTTTATGTTTACTCAGCTTGGAACTATTAACTGGATATGAGACTCTACAGTTAAAGAAGTTCAAGTTTTTGGACTTCCGCAATAACACTGGAAACTGAGAAGTTATAAATTCCCATAGAATTGGACTTTTGTGGCGCTTCACAATTCCCGCCCTAGAATTGCTTCTCCAGTGAAGTAGAAATTCTAGGGTCGGATGGGAGTTTAGGAATCCCACAAAATTCCAATTCCAACAAAAAAATTCTAGCCTACTGAACAGACCACGAAGCAGTGCAGATAACAAACATGTTTTGAACCGCAATGCATCGCAGATTGGAGCAGCCCCATTTAAAATCCCAACATCCGAGCCAGTATCTTGCAGTTTCATTCCTTCCTACACAGATCTAGGCCATAAGAGTATCAAATTTTGTTGGAGAGGGAATCATTACCTCGAAAAAGGTACTTCCTTCTGCTCTCCGTCTGCAGTGAACGCGGCTCAGGTGCAACACGGCGAAAGATAGAATGTTTCTGCAGATGATCGCCATCTGCTATCGTCGATGTTGTCGACGGCCCATCACAAAAGGAGAAGGAAGATTCAGAAGAAGAAGAAGTGGGGAGAAGGCACAGAGCAAGGCTCGATCCCACGAAGATTCCAGAAACCGAGCTTAGGAATACCCCTAAACGGGAGCCCCGCTTCTCTGTCCTGCCTCCACAGTTCTGCTCTATAAAAGCATTGGAGGAATAGGACGAGGAAGAAGAAGAGCAAGATGATTCTGCAGTGGTGGATTCAGTACGAAGAAACAGCCGTTGGATTCCTGCTGTTCGGAGATTTTGCAGAGAGGATCGATTCAGGGATGCCCGATAATAAGACATTGGACGATCCAGAGAGAAACAGAGAAGCGTCGTCTGGATGATAGTCTTTGATTACTTTTAAAATAATTTTTTTTTTTTTAAACAAGGTTGAAAGTATGGCCCCTTGTTTTGAGAAGGAAGTGAAGTTAACGGCCCTTGGTTTGAGAAGACAAATGTCAGCATCTCATCGTGTGCAAGTGTGTTGCTAAATTATTATTATTATTTTCTATTTTTTCTTTAAAAACTGATAAATACTGATATTTTATAGTTTTCATCACCAAGATAATAGTACATGAAAAAAAATGAGATGAATATTCTTTATTATTAAAAACATCAACTATCAATTTTTTCACTTTTTTAATAATAGATATTTATTAAAAAATATTACATAATTATAAAAAAAAAAAAATTGAGAACCTCAATTTTTATATATAAAAGATATTTATCAATTTTAGTATATGTGACTATTTTAGTCGAAAAAATTTAAATATTTTTTGTATCAAACCAAAATTTAATTGAGACACTAATTTTAATATTTAAGATAATCAATTTAATTTCTATACCAGTCTCAGCCATCTACCAACCTTATTGCAATTAAAACTATCGGAAATACTTCAATACATCTAATTTAAGTGTTATTCATCATTGTACTCTCTTCTTAGATATATTAAAGTTAATTACTTTTTAAAATTTAAAAGCAATATGTCTAAATATGTACCTCTTTCAACTATTCCTCAATTAGTTTGACTTTGATATTAAAGAAGTTTTCTTAAGAGAGTGAAACATGTATTATAAATTAAGAGCAAATTTAAAAATTATTTTGAAAGAAGTTTTCATATTTTCTTTTATTTGAAAACAAATATTATTTTGACATTTAAAAACTTCAAAATTTTATAAAGGGCATACCTAGCAATTAGTAGATTATGATATTTGAGGCTTTGAATTTAAAGAATTAAGATATTAATATCTACTTAAATTTGAAAAAAAAAATATTGTTATTAAATGACGAAAAAATTGATTGTCTCATGAGGATATTATATATTATTCATTTATAATATAAAGATCAGTGGGGGCTTCAAGTTGAATATTTAGACTTAAAAACAAGGCTGCAAAATTTGGCCACGCCGAGATATAGGTCGATATCTCGGCTAATAAAATTCTCACACTCCTCTTTTGTGTTTTTTTTTAAATATCAGTATTTTTTCTGAATTAAAAAATAAATAAATAATCCCAAAAAACTTTAAAAAAAAATTAAAAACAAAAATATCGGCTGAGATATCAACTCAGGTCCACCCCCGTTTTTTTTTTTTTTTAAAAAAGACTGATATTATGATATCGGCCGATATCGGACCGATATATATCGCCGATATATCGGCCATATCGACCGAGAACTATCCTTTAAAGCCGATACAATACGTATTGACCGATATGATAAGGGGTTGAAAACCCGTATCATATCTGCCAATACGTTTCGTATCGGCCGATATTTACACCCATGCTTAAAAGTATGTTTTTAGTTCCTTTGAATTTATAGATATTAGAAATTTCAACATTTGAAAAAATCAAATATTTCAACTTAAAGTTTTAGAAAAAAATATATGGAAGATTTAGAGGTTCTAATGATGGAGTAATTGATTTTGTGGAGATTGAAAATTCTATACTTTTCTTTGAAAAATTCCTTTGTCATAATTCAACATGTCTTACATAGATTTTATTCTTCTTTCAAACCTGAAGCTAGACATAGTTATAGATTTTATTATACTATAAAAAATGAAATTAGAGTGTGTTTGGCAATTGATATGTTATAAACTAGGAAATTTTGAAAATAAATAAGTGAGATAAATTTTATTATTTTAATAGATTAAAATTTTGGCATTTAGCTACTGCTGTCAACATCTTGTTGTATTTTATAGATAAAAACATTGACATTCGGCAAATAAGTTGAAGATTATGGTATATTAAATTTTAAATAAATATTGTAAAATAGCAAAGAGTATTAATTATATATTATATAATAGCATTCTCTTATTTGTAATATAAACAAGTAAAAAATATTAAATTTGGATTTTTAATTTGAAGAACTTGTTCAAACTTGTTAATCAATATCTAAATATATTATGATAATTTAAAAATTAAATGATTTTCTGAACCAACCATATAAAGACAAGTCAAAAAAAAACTTTATAATGTGTCTGTAGAATGACAATTATTGTACATAAAAATCATTTTAAATTTTTTTTAGTGTAAAGAATTCTAACATAGGGTGAGAGAAAGATATTCACTAATTTTAGTTTGATAAATTAATTTTAAATGTTTTAAATTCGTAATATCTATCAATTCATACTAACTATGTTGAATAAAATATTCAATTGAAAGCGACTAATGAGAGAGGTTGCTGTAAAAAAAAAACCACGTGATAATTTAAAGTGAAAGAGATGATTATCTTTGAAGTAAAACCTCTATAATATAATATGATTAGAGATTTTAGAGACTATTAAGGGTCAGCTGTATTCATTTTTAAAAATCTCCTTAAAATTTTCATATATCGTTAAAATGTCTTTTCGGCTTTTCTTTCTATAAATAAATCACTTCATTCATTTCAATACAGTTATCAAAGAATAAGGAAGTTTATATAGAAATCTATCTGATATTACCTTTTTTTAGTTTAGATTATGCCGTTTGTGAGGTCCTTAGTCACTTTTGCAGTAATTTTTAACATTTGAATACTGAGTTAAAGAGATTTATTACATTTTATTTAAGCTCGAGGTCGGGACCAACTGCTGATATTATTTTAAGCGGATTATAATTTTATAAAGTACTAGATTATAGAGAGTTTTCTAGTATCTACAAATACCAATAAGAGGGGAAAAAAATTAATATTTTCAATATAGGCCCATGAAAAATGGATGATAAATCTTAAACCACTTCTTTTAATTTAAAATTTTATGTTTTCATGCTAAAATACAAAATTTTGTGACTTTGAAGATGATGGTTTTAATTTTTTATTTAAGAATGATTTTTTGTATATAAATTGATCTTGAGAAAAATATTATACATAAAATGATTAGTGGGCCAATAAGAATAACTATAAATTTAATGTGACAAGTAGATTTTTCCACATAACCCTCGGTGAGAACAAATAATCCTAAATGCTAATGTTCACCAATCTATGCTTTAGGTGACGTTTATGGAATTCCTAAGCCATATTCAATGTGCTAATTTAAAATGGATGATAATCCTAAATGCTAATTGTTTTATGTACTTAGTTTGAACAAGACATTTTTATGAAAAATGTCATTATTAATTTGTTTACATTTTAAATGGTTTGTGTGGATAATTCAATAGTTATTTGCATATTACTATATTTTGAATTTATTTATTTATTAAGTAATTGAATAATTAATTAGTTAAAAAAGTAAAATAATCTTTTTTTTTAAGGGCGATGTACCGTAATAGATAGTAAAAACTCGCGGTAAACAGATCATCATCTCTTATGCGTGTCAACTTAAAAATAAAACACGTGGCGACCGTCAGTTACGACGGGTTGAAGAGGTGGAGGTAGCCTAGGGTTTTGTTTCCTTCAGTCCACTGTCACCGATACTGCCTCTACCATCTTCGACACACAGGTCCGATTTTCCCCTCTATTTTCTTCTTCTTTTAAATCTCTCATCTTCTTCTCAAGCTTCAGCCTCTCCTCATCTTCTCATCATCATCTTCTTCTTCTACATCTCCTTCCTATCCTTGGTTTTCTACAGAGGCTCTAATCAAGTATTTTTCCATCTCTGATTTTATTATTTCAAATATTGGATTTTTTTTTTCTAGAAAAATGATGAAGTGGCTGGTATGCCAAGCTACCAGCAGGTATACCAAGTACTATCCAGTAATTTAACCTTTGATTGTGCTTCCTGTTGATTGTTGACTGTAATGGTGCGTACTAATAGCATGATATGCTCCTCTCAAATTGATACACGTCCCACTACATTTTTGTTTATCCTTTATTTTTTGTTTTAAATGGAAAACTGAGGTTTTCATCAATGAGAACGGTACATTTGGATTAAAAGTTTTTTTTTTTTTTAAAAAAAAACGATACCATTTGTTCCCAAGCATCACCTATGAAATTTATCACAGAAGAATGGTCATAATTATTGACTTATTTCTGTTTTATGGGATTTAGTTATGTCTAATTTTATTTAATATTGATTATTTTTATAAGATCATGCTGAAGTTTTGGGTTTAACCCGTTTTGACAATGTCGAAGTTCTCATTTTCCTACACGGATTGATTTTAGAAAGGTTTTGAATTCCCATTCCGTCCTCTTATTTTGAATATCTTCTATTGGTTTCTATAAAAAGCTCCTCCCTTTTGCAGCTTTCCATTCAAATCTTTACAGAGATTAGCCTTCAGAGATGCAGAGCGATGAGGTTATCTGGCAAATTATCAGACACAAGCACTGCAGTTTTATGACCAAGTAAGCTGACAAAAGACCTGATTCCCATTTCTTTAATTTTTTTTTAGATAAATTTTGCATGACTTTCGTTTTTATTTATTTATGGCATCTCTGAGGCTGTGTTTGGATGAAGGGAAAGTTTTATAGGTTCCCTTATGCAGGGGTTCCTCTCGAATAGGGGTTTCTCCTGTTGAGGAATTCTCTTGTTCTTGTTTGCTAATTTTCGGGGAAAGGAACTTTCTCCAGAGAAAATAAATTTTGTTTGGTAATGTTACCAAGAGAAACTCGATATCTCATTAAAAGGATATTTAGTGGACATATAATATAAACAATTTAAATTTTAATACGAACATAATTAATAAATAATATCCACCACATAAAAACAACAATATGTCCTCAGATAATATTATACAATTGTCTATGGGTTCTTTCCTATAATTATAACTTAAAAAGTGAAGTCTTGTCACTTGCATTTCACCTATAAGATGTGAGATGAAAAAAAATTCAAACATTTACACATTTAAAATTATTTTTTCAGTCCTAATAAATGAAAAACACTTCTCTTCATACAATTTTTTATTATTCCTTTGAAATATAAATATAACAAGTTATTATCATAGTTTATCAAAAATTCAAGTTAATGAGTCTCATCTATTACAGAATTAATATAAGGACCCATAATTTCAACTCAAAATGGAGTCCGAACCACAAAACTCTACTTCCTCCCAAGAATGCCAGCCTACTAAACAACCCATATATTTTGAACACTGACGCTAAAATTAAGGCATAAAGTGAGAACAAAGAAATTCGGTAGGCCCAATTTCACATATATTATATGCATATTGACCTCCTCCACATTTCATTTGATCATATGGGTCCCAAGTCAATTTTGATGTATTTCAGTGGAGAGAGATGTAGACTTCTCTGCTGTTAGCCACTCAAGAAACCTCCAAAATGATGGTTGGGAGTTTAAATGTTAAAAAAGTGATTCCAACATGAGGGACACACCTAACCCAAGAGGGGGTTGGCTTGACGGTCAAGAAGCTCCCCTCATGAAGGGAGGTTTTGAGTTCGATTCATGCACAACACCCCTCTGGGCCACTCCCCGTAGTTGCTTACCCGATGTGTGTGGGATTGGGAGGCTTGCACATGCCTCAAGGACCAGTGGAGTTAAAATGCCCCCTGTCCAAATACAGGTGAAACCCCTGGACACCTTGGTCACAAAAAAAAAAGAGGAGGGACACACCTAAGAAGAAAATGGAGATAGGAAAGGAATACCAGAGAACAAGGACTTGCATTGAAGATCGGGGAAGAAAGAAGAGGGAGTAGCAGGGAGTCTGGAGTACATGTGAGGGAAAGGGATGGATTCAGGTGACTAGAAGGAAGAGGGTACAATGATGGGAGGCAATCCAATCACCATATTCATTGCAAACTTGCTGAGGCTTACTACTAGGAGTTGGTTGCAGGGGCTGTTTTCGACAGTGGGGTTGGATGACCGTCTTCATCCCAAAGAAGAAGGATTTGTTTGGCAGGGCTTATGGGTTTGTCAGGATGGAGAGTGGAATGTAGGCCGAGAAAGCAATAAAAAATCTCAATGGGTTGGTAATGGAGGGAAGGAGGCTACAAGTTAATCTTGCTCAATTTGGCAGAGTAGAGAAACGGCTTCTACAAAAGTCAAGGACGAGGCAGGGAAGAACACCTAATACAAACCTCAAAGGGGAAAGGAAAAAAGGATAGAAAGAAGGACGAAAATGGGCTGATTTAGTTGGTGAAACGTCCGAGAAGGGAGGGAGAAGAAATGCTCAAACAATAGAGGACATAGACTCTTGAAGGTTGGCTCTCTAATTCATGAAGGACCTGAAGGAAGAGGAGGGGATGCCAGATTGGCTCTCCAAAGCTGTTGTAATTAGCCCAATCGGTTCTTTGACTCAGGAGGAGACTTCCCAAATCTTCATTAGAGAAGGTTTTCTCGACCTCATTTGAGCTTGATAGGAGAGAATTGTTTTATTGTTGCCTTCGATAAGAGAGTGGATGAAACTGACCAATTTTTGAATTCTCGATAGATGGTGACTTCGTCTCTTCGCCTATACAAGAAGAGTGGCTCCATTACTTCGGGTAAGGTTGGACGGAGGGGACAATTAAAGCTTTTGGGAACATGCTTGGGAAGCTAATGCATATCGAAGGCAAGAATTTGAGAGGAGGGAGGACTGTAGCAGCCTCAGAATGCAGGTGGAAGTGGGTATAACTTAAATTCTAGGGAGGGTTGTATTGACTCTCAACAACAAATCGTTTGATGTAATCGTCAAAGAAAGATAGACGGACGAATCAATGTGAGGTAGGGACAGATACAGTCGGAATCCCTAGTGGAAACCCGATCGCCGGAGATGCAGGGGGAGGAGAAAGGACCGTTGGGTAGGATGGCATGTGGCAAGCAAATTCAAACGAGCAAGTCGGCGGTAGGTGCAGAGGAGGATGAGGTGGCCGGATCGGATAAGGTAGTAGGGGAGAGGAAGGAAGGTGCAGAGTCATGTATTGATTGCGTGGGAAAGAAGGTTTTGAATTCGGCTCTTGAAAAGAAAGGGAGGTTCATGTCCTACGTGAGGAAACCTCAACGGGCAAGCCTAGGGGGCAGTTCGACGGGCATGGGCCAATACCCGTGGGGAGTTGGATTAGTCACAGCCAGGTTTTGGCCCATGACAATCAACAAAAGCCCAACTCTGAACCCTGCCCAAACGAAGGAAATAAATATGGAAAGCAAGCAAACGAAAAGGAAAGGAAAAGAAAGAAAATAGAGAAGAAAGAAGGAAACATGGAAGAAGTTAAGACAGAGGAGAATGATGGAGAGCGGTGGTCCATCCACTCGGACGACACCAATCTCAACTCCACAGGGCGGAAGGTATTGGTCACTGTTAGGGAGCGACTAAGGGATAGAGGCAAACAAGGAAACAGAGCAGGAGGCGGAAAGAGAGGCAAAAGGTCACGTTTGGGAGGAAGGGGTAGTCGCTCAGCCCGACATACCCGAGGGAAATGGTGAAAATGATAAGACGAAGAAGGTGAGAAGTGTGAATGATGGTGGCCAACGCGAGGAACAGATGGATAAAGTAAAGGTCATTGAAAAACCATCGATAGGTATGGCATCTTTGCTTAATCGGGGTTTACTAAGGAAGATGATGAGAAAATACTGAAGATCAGGAAAGTATTGGGAGTCCAATTCAACAATGAAGAAGAGGCTGAGAGGGCTCTCAGACGGGTAGAAGGGAGGGATAGATCTTCCTCCTCATCTTCTAGAAGGAACCTGATAGCCTCTTTGATTATGGGCAAGAATCGATTCTTTAAGATTCATTGTCATCGTAGAAAAATGGAAAGGAGAAAGGGGGAACAAAAGTTGATCAATGAAGATCATCTCTTGGAATGTAAGGGGCTTAGTGCTTCGGGAGAAAAGGGGTGTAATCCATTGTTTCATCAAAAAACACGGTGCGGACTTTGTGCTGATACAAGAATCAAAGAGGGAAGAATTGTTGCCAACTCTTGTAAGAGAATTATGGGGTAGGACTGAGGTTGATTTCTTCGCCAAACCTTCAGTAGGCGAGTCTAGGGGCTTAATTATTGTATGGAAACTGATGTTGTGGAGGTTCAAAATAGAAGGATGGATTCTTTTTTTTTCTCTATCAAAGGAGTTCTAAGACATGACAGTGTTGAGGCAGGAATTACAAACGTATACGGCCTGAATGATAGAGAACGAGAAGAGATGCGGGTAGAGCTGGAACATGTCAA
Organism: Chimonanthus praecox; assembly: GCA_022113865.1. Lineage (NCBI taxonomy): Eukaryota > Viridiplantae > Streptophyta > Magnoliopsida > Laurales > Calycanthaceae > Chimonanthus > Chimonanthus praecox. Next base: position 84,748 of record JAINRJ010000154.1, read on the forward strand.
ACAATGGTCTTCGAACTCGTGGTTCCTTGGAGGTGACTTTAATGTGGTGAGATACCCTTCTGAGAGGAAAGAGAGAGAAGGTTATCGGAGAGCTATGGAACTATTCTCTGAATTCATTGAAAAGCATCTAAGCTACCGTCTTCTTATTGGAGGGAGATTCACTTGGACGAATGGTCAAGCAAGACTGGCTATGAGTAGATTAGACAAGTTCTTGTCCTCGTCGGAGTGAGAAGGATTTTTTCCTAATGGGAGCCAAATCAAACTCTTTGTCCAATTTCCGATCACTCATCGATCCTATGGGACTCCGAGGAGATGGATTGGGCCCCAAACCTTTCAGATTCAACAATAGCTGGTTGGAAGACCCCATTTATGAAGAGGGTGAAAGAATGGTGGCAAAGCTTCTCTATTCAAGTGTGGGCAGGTTTCGTCTTATTGAGGAAACTAATGTTAATCTATAATTAAGGACTGGGCTAAGACAAATGGGGGGGCCAGTTAAAAGGAGAGAAAGGAGGTGGCTCAAAGGGAACTAGAGGAGGAGACTATCTGCAAAGCTAATTGCAAATCTGAATGCTTGGAGTGTGTGAGGCTAGAAGAGGTGGAATAGTGAGAAAAAGCAAGGGCCTTGTGGCTGAAGGAAGGGGACAAAAATACAATTTTTTTTCACATATTGGCCAAGATTGTGAAAATGGGGAACAATATTAAATTCCTAATAGTGGAAGGAAGAAGAATGGTCGGCAACGGTCAAATTCAAGAAGCAGTTTGGCAGCACTTCTCCAGTATTTTTCAGCCACCTTCGGTTCACCTTTTGTGCCTTCCTTCTCCCCTGTTGCTACCCTGGGCTCCCCCTTCCTTTTGAGAAATTTTACGATTCCTATAAATAATAGAATTAAAAGGTTATTTGGAATGTGAAAGCATGAAACCTTTTGTTTTGATAGTTTTTAAGGCTTGAGTCATTGAGCATTTAAGCCCTTTGAATTTTTTAGTTCATTATTGACTTTTCATAGTATACTTGGATTATATATTGGTCTTATACTTTTGGGAGTTGGATCATTGAAATTTGAGCTTCAATAAATTAATTATATAATATTCACTTGATGTTTAAAGAAAGTTGGAGAACTATTCACGTTATTACCTTTTAAATATATTTTCATTACTTCATATATTAAATGTTTTTTTTGAGGGAAAACACTCATGAATCTTACGATTCTACAGTTTACGATATATGATTTGCGGTTCAAGATGATAACATTTTTATGATACGGTTCAATTTTCACAACATTGGGTAGGATTGAGGGATTCCAATAAGACTGAACTCTTTGCAATTAGGAGGGCTTTACTATGTGGAGGTCTTACTGTCAAGGGAAGTTAGTGGTAGAAGGGGACTTGACAAACACAATAAAATGGGCAAAATGGATTAAGAAACCCCCTCCGAAACTGATAACAGTAGTTAGGAAATACATAAAAATTGTGTTTGGATCAAGGGGTACACTTTTCACAAGTCAGTCGGACGGCCAATGGCGTAGCAAACTTCTTTTTAATGGAAGATGGCTTTGCCCCTTGGATGTTGTTACCAAACGGGGGAAATGAGAGTTAACCCCACATTTTCCTCCCCTTCCCTTCATCTAAACTCTGTCTGGGTGTTTGTAGAATTTTCACACTGAATTTTTGCTTTAATAGAAGATCCAATTCATTTGTGCTTCTTCTTTTATGCATTTCTGTTTTCTAATTTCCATCTGGGCATTTGTAGAATCATTGAAAGATTTGTCTTCTGTTACAAAGAACCCATTCTTGTATCCATTTTGTTTCTATCTTCTCTCATATTTATAGTTCTGCTTGACATCTTGGTGCTTGTAGAGATGTCACAGTGAGTTTCTGCCACAGAAAAGAACCAATTCTCATGGTCCTTATTTCTACCATTAAATATTTATAATGTTATGTGCCACCTGAGTGTTAGTAGAATTGTAAAAGTGAATTTCTGCCATAGCAGAAGACCCATTCAAATTCTATTTTTGCTTCACTAATGGATTTCTAATTTCTACTTGCCATCTGGGTGTTTTTTGAATCTTCAAAGGGATTTTTTGCTGTATCAAAACATCCACTTTCTTCATTTCCACCATTTCTTTTATGTAATTTTAGTTTTTTTTTTTGAAAGATTGTAATTTTAGTTTCCCATTTCCATTTGGTTGTTTGTAAAATTGTACATTGAATTTCTGCTGCAACAAAGGAATGCATTTCCTATTTCCCTTTGTTATTTTCTTTTGTATTTGTTGTCATTCTTCCCCTCTGGGTCTGTAGAAATTGTCACTTGGAAATGTTGCCATATCAAAAGGCCCTTTCCACTTACATTCTTTCTTGTCATATGTAATTCTGACTTGTGCTTGCAGTACAGTATTTATAGAATTGCCACTGGGAATTTCTGCTAACAAAAGGACCCAGTTCCTATGTTGTTTTTTCTTCTATTATGTATTGTGTATTTTTAAGTTCTACTTGCCTTCTGGGTGTCTGTAGATTGTTACATGGAATTTTTCTGTAACAGTTACCTGAGTTCCATTTCCCTTCTTTCTTCTCATTCATTTATATTTCCAGACTGCCATCTGGGTGTTTATAGAATTTCTACAAGCAATTCTGCTGTTAAAATAGAGCCACTTTCCATTTTCGTTGTTTCCCATGTACTTTTAATTTCAGAATGTCTGTAGAACTGTCAAATTGAGCTGCTCCTGTGACAATATACTTATATCCCATTTATGTTCTTTATTCACTTTCACATTCCTAATCCCTGTCTACTATTTGGTTGTTTATAGAATTACCACAGGGATTTTCTGCCGTAACCCATACAATGTGACAGGCATATGCAATCGAAGCTCCTGCCCCCTTGCTAACAGTCGCTATGCTACCATTCGCGACCATGATGGTACTACTTTTCTCTATGGCTGCATTTTTCTCTATACTATGTCTGTCTTCAGGCATTCCCTATTGTTATTGGCATATTGATGTTCATTATGGGCTTGCTTATCTTGTTTGGTTACAAGGACCCCTTTTGAGAAATGTTACTGTTGCATGAAATATAAGTAATAACAGGCCCTAAACTTTCTCTTCAAGACAACTTCTTTGCCTGATTTAATCTATTTGTGGTAATTTGATACCAAATTACTCAATTCAGTTAATCAGGGAAACAATTTTCAGGGTTTTAGAAATCAGTGGCCCCCCCTCAGTTGTGGAATTGTAGAAAATTGAATGGTGAAACATGGTGTCAGGGAAAATTTCTCTTCTTTCCAGAGCATTATGCAGTGAATGCAATTGCAACATGGTGTCGGAATTTTTTTCTTCTTCTGAGCTAACTGGATATTGAATCAACTCTATTTGTTTGTTTGTTTGTTTGTTTGTTTATGCAGGTGTATTTTATTTATATATGAAAACCATTGAAAGGGCGCACATGCCTAATAAATTGTGGGAAAGAGTTAAATTGCCCAGAAACTATGAGAAAGCACTTGAAATCATTGACAAACATCTGGTATCCTTCTTTACATCACTAGTAATTTAATAATCATCATCTGAGACATTTATCCATCAATCTAGAGTTGGCATTTGGATTTGGCAAATATGTATTTTTTATCTATGGGCCAACTGTCCATGTGACCATGAGCACTTATCAATTGTGCTAGAGGTTCTTGTCACTAATCATTTTTAATTTCTAATACATTTATTTGAAAGACTCCTATTTATTGTTTTTATCTTCTATGTCTTGGTTTGATAGATGTATTGGCCTAAATTCCTCGTCCATAAAACGAAGCAACGTCTCACCAAAATGACTCAGTACCGAATACGCATGAGGAAGCTTGAATTAAAAGTGAGGTATGTTTTTTTGTTGTTTGTCATACTTTGCTTGCATTACTTGTATAATGCCTGGAGACTATCCTTCCCAATGAAATCAGTCTTGTGTATTGGTGTTTTTTGGTTATCTGGGAGTAAATTGGAATTGTATTTATGATTGTTAATCCTCATTTTCCAATTTTAATCTTCTATTTTCCTGTTGCATTTTTTAAGAATGTTCTTGTATAGTGCAACTGTTCCACTGTAGTTTGACTTATTATACTTCCAAAACATTCATGCATTAGTTACACATGCATTGATAGAGCAGATACTGCATGTTTGCATGCATAAGTTTTGTAGTGCATAATGTTGGTTTCTTTGAATAAGTTTTCACTGGCTTTGGTTTTTGTGTGTGTCCTGGTAGGGAAAAGATAATGACAATGCCTAGAAAACCAAAAAGAGAGAGGCTAGAAGAGAAGAAAGGCTGAGAAAGCTGCAATCTTAGACAAGGTTGTTCTTTAAATCCTGTTAAATATGAGGTTTTAATATTCCATTCCACTTCAGCTGTTTGACTCAGTGCATCTCATGTAGAGTATTGAAAAAGAACTCCTTGAGCGTCTGAAGAAAGGAGTTTACGGTGACATATATAACTATCCTGTTAAGGAATACAATAAGGTACTTAAAATGGAAGGACTACAGGCTGCTGGTGAAGAAGAGGAAGAGGAAGAGGAGGTACGCTTATGAGGATCATATCCTTTAAAAGTGATGCATGCATATCCTCTTGTTTAAACAAATTGAAGATGTCTTTTCGATATTCTTTGGACTTGTGTACTACAGGAACCTGAAATAGAATATGTTGAAGGCTATGATGAACTTGAAGAGGAAGAGGATATGGAAGATTTTGGTGGTTTTCAGATGGATGGATCTCTTAAAGGTGATCACTATGGTAAAGATGCCTTAGGCACATAACAATTAAGCTTTCTAGCGTTTTTAACATCGTTAGGATATCTTATTTGATCATCTTCTAAGGTTTTTTTTTTTCCTTTTTCCTTTTTATTTTTTCTTTTTCCTTTTTAAATTTATATTTATAATATAGATGGCATTGATGAAGATGAAGATGAAGATGATATAGAGGATCAGACAAATGTGAAGAAACTGCGACAGGGATCTGGATCTGGTCTCGGGAAGCTAGATAGAGATGTTCCCTCTGCAAAGTTGAAAAAGAAGGCCCGAGTTCTTGTGGAGGTAGAAACTACTTCTGTACTTTTTTCTTTTGATGGGTGAAATGAAGTAGATTTTCCTTTTTGTGGACTAAAGAGTACTTTTCTTGTGGAGAAATAGTTGTATACTTATATCACTGCCCTATTTTTATGGTCTTAGGTTGAGCGTGAAGATACAGGTGAAAGACAAGAAGCATTACAATGAGAAGTTTGGGATGTTCTTTATTCCTCAAATTTCATTGAGCTGGTTCTTACAATCTCTAGGCGGCTGTTATTTCTTTGCTACAGTTTTGGGTGAGCTTACCATATAAAAAGAACATGTCCTTCAGAGTCATTCTGATTTTGTTTTTAGAAGTGTAAGTTAAGAAGTTTATTTAGATCAAAATTAGCTGATTCAACCAAGATAAACAGGGATCATGGTGTTCCATATGCTTAGAGATTAACACTTATAGCAGAATCAAGCAAGGATGCACACGTTGGAATGAATTCAACAACCTTATTTTGTATTTAAACTTATCATCATGAAGGTCAGATGTATCAGTGGTTGGAGATCAAATCCAGTGTTTTGGCCAAACAATTGAAAATCATGCGGGAGGTCATGCTGAACATTGCATGTTTCTTTCCTTTTGTCAATGAATATATAGAGCATTAGCTATTGTTTTCATCTATGTCAGTGATGATAGTTAGGACACTCGGACTTGCACCCATGTAAAACACTAACACCCATTCTTCAATGGCTCATTTAGTATTTTCTAACATTAATATGACTAAAATATTACATCACATTGTCACGAAATTGTTTCACTTTATTTTTATTTCGAATAAATTTTGTATTTCAATTTTATTAAATATAGTATTGTATCCCTATTTGTCCAAGTTTGACACCTTGCACTCTTGCGGCGGCCCCGGCACTTGCACATGGACCCACGCAACCTGGTGTGGATGGTTTTTGGCTGCACCATAGAAGATACATGTTGGAAGATCGAGAATGATACAAGCCATTGTGGGTCGATCCCTTCTTTTACTTAAAATTTCATGGATTTATTATTATAGTTTAAAAAAAAAAGGTTATGAGGTTACTGGGTCATGCGGCTCCTAAACTATGGTTTGAAAAGGAGACAGGTCGACTTGACTGGATATCTCTGCCCCTTACTCGGCAAACCAACCCCAACACCTCTACTCTCCAAAAGAAAAGCTGAAATAGGTAAAAAGGCCTATTGGGGTTATTGGTTACTTAAAAAAAATGATGATTGAAAGTTTCTAAAAGGGTTTTAAGTTTCTATTTTAATTGGAAAAGTAGGCCTTGTAAATTTTTGAAAAGGCACTTTGATTATGTTGCTTAAAAGTTAAATCTTCTTTTGAAATTATTTCTGCTTGTAGCAAATAGATTATATTATGTGAATAGTTAATTAGTATTTAAAAGGTAGTTTTATTTATTTATTTTTCTCTTAATATACATTTTATACTGTGCATTTGACATGACCAGAGTTGCTCTCGCCATTGCATTGAAATTGAGATTGTCTTATCATCTTTAATTTTTTTATTGTCTAATTTTGTTGATTTTTGAGCTATTCTAATTTGTTAATCATCTTACTAAATAGTATTTGCCTCCAAGTGGACTCTTACTACGTGCTTCTAAAGGAATTTAAAAAAAAATCTACCAATAATGAACTGAATGAAGGCGGTTTTTTATCAATTTTTTTTTTTAAACTGTGAAAACATATTTATATGAAGTTTTTGAGAAAAAGTTGAAAAAAAAAAGAAGCTTTTTAATGAACAGGTGCCTTCAGGTCTATGAAAATCAAGTTTTTTAATGCATAGGCTGATTTTGTTTTAAAGAAACAAGACTAATTCATCACTATTATTGAAGTAGAAAAGCCTATGTTTGGCCTGGAAGCTTGAGCTTGAGCTACATTTTATAAGATCTCGTGTTATTTAATTGAATTTTTTGTAATTGTATAAGTTTTTCACATATAATATATAGATTATAAAATGATATAAAAACAATTTTATTTTAGGCCGAAGAAGCCTGACCTCAAATAAGCTTGAATATACATTGAGTTCGAAATCATGCTCAGATTTTACAAGTATAATTTTTCATATTTGCATAATTTGGGTTTCTTGGGCCTGGGCTCAGCCTGGACCTTTAATTTGTAATTTGGATCTGGGCTTGAAAAGGCCTAAAACCTCAGCCCAACCAGTGAAAATGGTCTAATCTATCACAATCTCTGTTTTACAGGGCATTCTGATTATGGACTCATCACCCATATCAATTGACATTGTTTCGGCCTAAGTTTCTGTAAGGAAATGATCAAAACTAAGTATGAACAGAGATCAAGAGTTTACTATCAGGACCTTGAAGACCATATCTATGAATATTAAAGCCTTTGGAAATTATGTTTTTAATCTTGTCATGGTTGATATCTAAACAGTCCCCTTATCTTATCTGACCCAAACTATGCTGGGCTTTGGAAAAAAAAAAGTGTATGTTTTAGAGGTGCAAATAGGCTACAAGAGAGGTCAATCCAAAACTTCTCCAATCCAATCTGTTTCTTTTTCAATTTGGACATTCACACCTGAATCCAGGTCGAAGGCTTAGAACTTGACCTATGCCCAGACCATTTTTTAAAATGGAAACCTATTTGAGTTAAACATGTTGGGCCAGGCCGTGTCATATGATTGGCCCTGAAAGTTCACATGCCCCGATGGTGACTCTATTTATCTATTGGGTAAAAAAAATAGGGCCACTTCAAGCCGATTAGACTAAGATGACAGCCCAAATCAAAGTTGTTGATGAATGATAAGAATACAGTTATTAATTTAAATCAAAGAGATTACTAGTAGTATCTAATCATTATTCTACAAAATGAACCCTAAAATATTATTCGAAGGGAACAAATTCTAATATTTGTCGCATCATAAAACTGAACAAATAAAATAAATTATCCATGTGTCAAAAGGGTTATTTTTTTTTTGATTTATAAGAAAGATAAAACTGCATTAGTTGGTATAAAGAAAACTATTCCGGATGGAATTTTAATTTTAGTGATGAGATCAAGCTAAATTGGTTCAATGGGCAGAGATTTAACTCATGGGGTAGATGAGAGAGAGAGAGAGAGAGAGAGAGAGAGAGTATTTGTGGGCCTTGTTGGGCCCTTGTTGGGGCACCAAATATGAACCTTGCCCATGGGTGACCTTGATTTGGTGAAAATTTTCCTCAATGGATTTCATAATAGAGAGCCTGGACCAATTAGAATTTGAGATAATTTGATGCCAATGAGATTAATTTAAATACTAGAGTGCAATTGTAGAACTACATGGGAATTGCTTTAGAGTTATAAATGTCAAGGATGATTGGTATATAAAATTTAAGCTCAATCTGGCTATTTTATTTTTATGATTTTGAATCTTTTAAATTGTGATATAAGTTTTTTATTTTTTCATGATCTCTATCACAAATCTAGAACTATTAAATGAAAAAACTTTTATTGAATTATAACATTTATGAAGTTTTTAATGCATCCCATCCAATTATGTAGAACTTAACTCAAAATAAATATATAATATTATAATCTCTCTATAAAATCTTCCTTTTCTAAATTGTTGCCCGCATACACTGTCATAAAATTGAAAAATACATACTTTGTTTATTGTTTTACTTATATAAACTTGAACTTGTTAAATGGGTACTTGATGGATTATACTCTTTTAATTATTAAAAAAAAAAAATAGTTACCTTTCTGGACTATTAAGAGAATAAAATTTAAATGATATTGTGTATTCATTAAATCTAGATAAATATAAAAACATTTTTTATTTATTTGATATAAAGTCACAAAAATAGATGACTAAATTTGAATATTTGAAAGTAGATTTTAAGGTCATTTCAAATTTAAATTTTACTTTCAAAGTGAGTGTCTTAACCATCTCTATTTTATAACCATATTTACGATATGAATAAAACATATTTTAATAAATATTTAAATTTTAGTAAATCTAATAAATACAATTTAAATGATATAAGATGTATTACTATAAAGAATACATCATTGTTATATGACACTGTATACGGCCATGATCAGAACACTGTATGCAGCCATAGTCAAGACAGTCAAACTATACGCGTCAATAAACGAAGTCTTAAGTTCGATTCACATTTAATTCTAACGGGACACTTTTCATATTACTTACCCAATGTGTATGAGATTAGGACGCTTATACATGCCTCAAGAACTAGTCAAGTTAAAATTGTTCTTTGTTTTAATAAATATGAGATACGTGGACACCTTGGTCATTCTTGATCAATAATACTTGAGAGTTGAGACCATTCAACCTCTAAGATTGAATCTCTAGTAAAATCTTGCCTCCTTAAAATGAGAGAGAGGAATTAATTTGGGCGTGATATTCTAATTAAAATTGAGAATTATATTATGATAAATTAAAATTTGTACTATTTTGTTTTTATTGTAAATTATTATTTGTTATTATAATCAGAATGAGAGACAAAAAGATAAAAACGTCAATCAGTAATGGTCAACGACCGAAAATACTAATGCCAAGTAGACACCCACGAGAGATTTCAGCAGCTCTGAAGAAGAAAACATTACATGACGTGTAGCCACGATGGATGCATACTGACATCTTCATGTCCATTGATAAATGAAGAAAATGATAAAAGTTGAAAAATTAATTATAGCATTTTATTTGTTTTAAACAAAAATTAGACAATATTATTGGGTTTTTTATTTTATCTTTAAAATAAAAAATATGTTATTTGATTACTCATATAAGAAAAAATATTTACATCTTAAGGTATTGACGTTCGCATCATGAAATAAGGTATTAAGTTCGATTCACGTTCAATCTTTTCATAGAGTTACTGGATCACTAAATCAATGTGTGTAGATTGAAAATTTTAAACATATTTACGTATTTTTTTTTTAATTTATGTGTGAGAAACTACAGGATAACCAGCTTAAGACCTCCACGGATGAGTCCACTACTCTTAAAGTATACTAAAATTAGGTCATGGGGATTAGAACTCACACCCTTTAACCTAAAGTAAAGATACTCATTTTAATTTTAAAAAAAGAAAAAAGAGAGACTTTGTGGATCTTGTGAGTAGCCAGTACAAAATTTTTACTATTTTGGGTTTGTCTTTAATAAAGAAAAACAAAAAAGGGGAGTCAGAAAGTATAGAAGATGAGTAGGCAGTGAAGTCCATGTGAGTTGTGGTCAGCATGTGTTGTAAAGCTACCCCACTTGCCATCTTCTCCTCCATATCTTCATCTTTCTTTTCATGTCGACTGCAACATTTACAGCATTCACGTTGTGGATAGAGACGACGATTTGGAAAAGCCGAAAGCTGAACAGACGTAGACGCAACCTTACATAATAATGAAAAATAGATGATGTGGGATCAAGAATTCTAAAAATACAAAACGTAGAGGTTTACTCTCACTCACAAATGAGGAGAAAGTTTTAACTTTAATGCACAATGATACTTATCGAAGAAATTAATAGTTTGAAAAAATTTAATTTGAATGAAGAACTGAAAATTCGAACACGATGACTTAAATGCTATTAAGAAATTGAAGAAGCGTGAATTTTAATTTAATTTGAGTAGTGTCAGCTCTACTGCAGAGGTTCTAAAATTTTTGTCTTTACTATAAACTATTTTTTAGACCTGTTTTGAGAGCTTTATTTGGCGACCTCTGCCGCCTAATGTCAAAGCCGGCTCTGGATTTAAGTTTGGATAAAAAATCGAGTGGATTTAAGTTTGGATAAAAAATCGAAGAACTTTCTAATGATTTTGATTTGAAAATAGAATTAAAATTTAAGTAATTGAAATGCAAGCAAAGCAAAGCAAGACGTGAAATTCAAATTCAACAATTAAATTTTAATTCTCCTTTTCTCTTCCTTCTTCTCTCTCTCAAGCTCTTTCCTATTGGGTTTTCTCGTTATTCTTCCCGCTCATTGTTCCCTCCTTTCTCGCTTCATCACTTTTCTTCTCTCTCTGTTTTCAGTGTTGTTGTTTCTCCTCTGCTCACCTAGTTTGTTTCGGCTCGGACTCGATACTTCCTCTCTCTCCCAATCACAACATTCCCTTTCCGTTTTTCTCTCTTTATTTCTTCCTGCTTCGTTTGATTTCTTCTCAGTCTGCAATCCTGTTCCTTCCTTGTTGCCATCTTGGGCCGGATTTCAGACTGGGTTGACTCAACGAGTCACTGCAGCTTGGAATGCTTCTTCTACCGAGTTGGCATGCTTGGTGAGGTCCATGAGGAGTTGACTCAGCTGCTGAGGTGGATTTGGAAGTGGACCCACTATGACAACAAATGGGTCGGGTTAATTGGCATTTGAAGTCCAAGAAACACCATATTTGGGTCCAATGGGTTATATCGGATTCTCCTTTTCTCTCCATCAATCTAGACATAAATTTGGAGAGCCAATTCATTGATCTCATCCTACTAAGTCTCGATCGGGTCATTGTCAGACTTGTTGGATTCGATGCCCATGTCAAGATAATCACTTAAGATCTCCACAGTGACCTATCTAAAGATGCCGACTTCGTCTTTATCTCTATTATGTGAATTGAATTCTTATTTAATTTAAATTTATTTTGAAGTGAGGTCACTATTGGACTGAAATACATACAAATTTACTCAAGAAGTGATTTAGTGTACCATCACTTTTACCTTACATGTACTAAAATTAAGTGAAATATATATCTACATTAAATGAAAGCTAAAGAAAATACAAAATTGTAGAAAGTTTGAGTAAAATAGATATTTTACTTAATTTTCGTATGTCTAGATTAAAAGTGAGGTACACGAATCACTTCTCATTTACTTCATTCTTTTCATAAAATTTTTAATATGAAAATCATAAGTTATAAAATTTAATAAACTTCATTTTTTATAAAAAAATACGGATCCTGCTCCAGTCCTCGATCCCACTCATGTGAGCCCCACACACTGCTTGTGTATCGGAGACGTTGCACAGTGAACCGCCATATTCAGATGAATCTGTCCAATTCTATCGTCCATCAGTGGCACTGTTCACCTTTAAACCTCTCTCGTTTCTTCAATTTTAGATTCGGCTTATGTCAAAATTTATGTAAGAAAAATATCAAGACGAGGTTACAGTAAATTGTATTATTTGAAATATGCGTGACTTACATACACTCAGATTTTCTATTTCTATACATTCGATTTTAAATTTTCGAGGTAAAATACTCCCGTATTTTTATTCATTCGAACAAACTGCCAGTTCATTTCGACGTTTGTTCAAATGATTCAGTGTAAATTTAGTTCATTCGAACGAATGGATAAAATACTGTTAATTGATTCGAATGAACCTCAACGTAAATTACATTCATTCTGTTACACTAATGCATTATTTAAAAAATAAAATTCTATTTAAAATTTTAAAGTTATTTTTTAAGCACTGTGTATTTTTAAAATTTCTCAAATTGAATATCCGGACTAATTACGATAACCTGATAAAAATACTTTAAGACTTCAAGGTCTTTTGACACTCTCAAATACTTAAAACACAGTGTTTTACAAATAAGGGTATCCCTCGACTGTGCCGAAAACACATTTACGAGTGTCAAAAGACCTTGAAGTCTTAAAGTATTTTTATCAGGTTATCGTAATTAGTCCGGATGTTCAATTTGATAAATTTTAGAAATACACAGTGCTTAAAAAATAATTTTAAAATTTTAAAGGTGATTTTATTATTTAATGCACTATGCATTACTCTAGCTCAACAACCTATACAATTATTTTTTAATCACTGTGTATTTTTAAAAAAATTCAAATTAAATATCCAGACTAATTATAATAACCTGATAAAATATTTAAGACTTTAAGGTCTTTTGACACTCCCAAATGTGTTTTCGGCACAGCAGAGGGATACCCTTATTTATAAAATACTGTGTTTTAAGTATTTGGGAGTGTCGAAAGACCTTGAGGTCTTAAAATATTTTTATTAGGTTATCGTAATTAGTCCGGATATTTAATTTAAGAAATTTTAGAAATACACAGTATTTAAAAAATAACTTTAAAGTTTTAAAGGAGATTTTATTATTTAAATAATGTATTACTGTAGCATGTTCATTCGAACAAATGGGATTTACGCTGAGGTTCATTTAAACAAATGAAAAGTGTTTTATTCATTCATTCGAATGAATTAAATTTACACTTCGGGCATTCGTTCAAATGAATCATTTATTCAAGCGAATGTCGAAATGAACTGGCACTTTGTTCGAATGAGTAAAAATGCAGGGGTATAATAATAATTTGCCCTAAAAATCTGAAATTAGGTGTGTAGAAGCAGAAAATCCGGGTGTCTATAAGTCGCGCCTTTGAAATATATGTGATTTATTTTTTTAATTTTTAAATATAATAATATATATACAATATTGTGAAATTATTAGATTGACCATTGAATTAGTCAAATGATAAATACTTAATAATTTTTTTGTCATAACACACTCTTCTTATTTGATTCATTTAAATGGCAATTTGTTATCATCCTTATAATTAAAATGATAGCAAATGATTATTCTTAAAGAAATTGCTTTTATGCTACATGTTTAAATTTAAAATTAAAATTGTAATATTCTTAATTAAATTTGAAGATAATATAGTGGTGCACATTCTATTTATCAGAAATTCAAAACCTCCACCTCTTCTCAAATGCACGCAGCCTCCCACGTTCTATTATTATATAAGTGGATGAGATTTGCCTCTCATAGAAAAAGAAAGGTTTTAAATAGGACTGCAACTCGGATCCAGTTTTGGTCCGACCCGCATGACCTGACTCGGGAAATCATATGGGTTGAGTTGAGAATTTTGGGTCAGCAGGTCGGGTCGGGTTGGGTTGAGAAGATAAAAACTCGCATGAAATTCGAGTCGGGTCGAATTGAGGATTTTACAAGTTAATCTGATCCGGTCCGACCCAACCCGATCTGACCAGATTAAAATTAGGCTAATATAGGTTCAGAATGCAGATCGGGTTAAAATTCGAATTGATTCGGGTTAGAATTCAGGTCGGATCGAGTTATGAAGTTCAGATTGAGAATTCGGATCTAGTCAGGTTCCATATATATCAACTCGAGTCGGATTGGATTTTAAGGAACCCAACCCGTACGACCCGGGTTGCAGCCCTAGTTTTTAATCTAAATTAAAGCAAATCTATCTAAGAAAAGCATTTTTATTTAAAGAAATTCATTGTAAATCAATTTACTGTGAATCAAAGATTTACTTTTCTATTTAACTTATATTTATATATACTTTTATATTCATTATCATCTCATGAATATCTCAATTTAAAATCATTTTCAAATATGCTTACTTTTGATTAAGCTCAAATCCAATTTACAGTTGAAAATTTTGTACTTTGATATTGTATGTAAAATATATTTTTCTAAAAAAATTGTTACAATTCTTATTAAGACTAAAGGTCAAACTAACTTATCCTCAGTATCTGATTTAAATCTTATAAAAAATATAATTATGAAATCCATAAATTATCCAATTCAGAACGGACAATTTCTCTTCCATTTATATCTCTATCCTTTAGCGTTTGTAATAATGCAGATGAGAGCATGCATTGAACCTAGAGTGCAAGTTGACTGAGAAAGTAATTGATGGTGACTTATGGAGACCAAGGGAAATAAAAAAAATTGACGACTAAAGGTGTTTATGTGTCTCGGCTAATTTTTTAATTTTTTAGAGTACATGCACATCTCTCCGAATACACATGTTGAATTCAATTGATGGGGATACTTTCACAGGGAGTACCACGGGGCTGGCAAGGAATTGACTCCAAGACCTCACTTGTAAAGGTGAGAGTCTTGACCGTCGGCCCAGCACCCCTGAGGCCAGGAAATAAAATTGTGAGTGGAGGAAGAACAATACCATAGGCAATGAGAGATTAAAGTAAAAAATAAAATTAAAAGATGGTAAATCATTCATTAGTAATTGTATTGGATATTTGGATCATAAATTTGTTTTTCATTTTTAAAATATTAAATAACTATATTGACCTACTCCAACTTATATCAAGAGTATCGATTTGTATTGGCTGTGTGCATCTAGAGTTTTATTTAATATTCTCATACTTAATAAGAGATGTGGTATTGAATTTTTTTTGTAAAAAAAAAAAAGCATCAATTATATTCTTAGTAAATATTTATTATTTTTTTTAATTTACATATGAGAAATCTCAAGAAACTCAGTGTAAAACCCCTCACAGATGATACCCACTGTCCTTAAAGCACACCAAGTAAAGCCATGGGGGCTCGAACCTGGTACCTCATACTTCATAAGGTGGGAAATTACCAATTGAGCTACACTCGTGTTGTAACGACCCGTCCCGCTACGGGCACGTTAAGACTGATACGAACTCCTAAAACCAATCCAATACAATTTCGGAAATACTTTTTTTTTTTTTTTTAAATGGGAGATGCTGCTCCCACAACCCACACTAACCATGGCAATCCACCAATAAACCAAAAACAGTGAGCATCGGTCATAATTACTAATTATAGCATCACTTCATTATTACATTTATCCAACTCAATGAAATCTATACATAATTCAAATACATCAGAAGGTCCTCAATTACAAGATGGGACCCTGACAAAGTGCAAAACTGCAACTCTACGCCCAACGTCCAACTGAGGGTCCCGCCAACCCTCCCTCGATGAAGTACTTGTGAGGCAAGGGGGTGAGCTCTACATGCCCAGTAAGGGAATACATGCATCATAAGTCATCAAGCATACACTGCACATAATCATATGGACATATCAATGTCTAAGATGTCTACATGCATAACCATTCAAACGTGTGCCCTACCCCTAGCACATGGGCCCACATCAGCCGGGCCTCTAGGACATCCTCTAACCAACCGAATGCAACTCTCTTATGTGCCCAACCGCAACAGTCCACCCATCCCCGGTTACGCAGACTGATCCTCAGTCAGATCGGAGTCTCTAGTCCTCAACTAGACCTACGACCCTCTCATGACGACCCGTACACATACCACGACCAACCCAAGAATCGGACTCACTAGAGTCCCAAACTGATTACCATACGGGAGTAACCACCTCACCAATCCTCAACGAACTGCCATCCAAACTCATCTATGGTCTCATCAACCAGACACCAGAGTCTCGATAGTCAAACCCATAACCTTGGACCCTATGTGTTGGTCTCCACACGACTGACGTATCCACCTCTCACAGAATTCTATGGGTTTTCTACCGAGTGAGCTGGCCGAACTCACTCGTTAGGCGCCCATAAATTTCCTGGTGAGTCAACACCCACAACACAAGTCTCAACAATGAACCCCAATACCATAACAACGGGTAAACACACTACCACATCGCACCACAGGCTGTTCCCACCATACAGGTGTCCTAACCTGGAATATCTCATCACATCACATCATACCGTCCCTCGATCAATGAGCGGGCGAGCACCTCCTCAGCCTACTCGGTCATCTAGGGATCACAACTCTGTCAGTGGGAGCTATCCCTCACCGCTCCGTCCCTCGACCTAGGCGAGCACCTCCTCAGCCTACTCGGTCATCTAGGGATCACCTCACACGTCACACATTCGGGTATCGGAACCGCTAGGGGCTTCTAAGGTTACCTTGGGTGAACCAACATTCAACCTGATGGCTTATCTAGGGTTAACATAATTACTCCCCAATTAGTCCTTATCTGGGACTCCAAGGCACCATGTTCTCTAAGTCAGATCACGCCTCTCTCATAGGTACGTCCGGGAAATACAAAACGGACCTACCATTTGATCCACGCAAGGGCTACGACTACCCATTTCCAATCACAAGGGAGTCTGAATCCCAACCACGCGTCCACTGAGTGGTCCCACATAGCATCCACACCCTGACTACCCGACAAGCTAGGGGGAGTCTCTAAATCCTAATGTGGCCTAGTACCTATGCCCCACCGGCATCCCACACATGCTAGCTATATAACATGCACATTTAACTCTACACTTACACATGCTATTAACATAGTTTGTCACAGAGTAATCAGGTGTAAGCATCACTATTTATCACTGGTTGACATGTTAATGTTCAAGCATGTTATAACGTCTAGCAGTCCAAACTAATTAGCACATGATCATATGGTATATTATCAACAGAATACCTCACACCATAATCGAACATATACCATCACATATTACAAATATTCGCATGTTGACATATTAACATAATATCAATAAAAATAAACTCCAATCAGGTCACCACACAATCAATCAATTATAACATCAGATAATCAACTTGTATATGCCTCTACGGGCATCGGGTACAAATACATCCGGATGGGGGCCCGCCACATAATGGTATCAACAGTTCCCTTGCCGAGTGGCTCATAATACCGAGGACCTGCATTCGCCTCATTTCGTACCCGCACATTCGATAGGGAAGTAAGATGCATAGATGCATGCTAAAAGCGGTGGTGAGTTCCCTCACCTGTGTGTGCCCTTGAAGTCCAATGCGAGAAAATGAGTCTGAGGGTTGAAGGACCTCAATCTGTTAAAACAATAATAGGAGGGTAAGAAATTGGGATGAAACGGGTCAAATTGGGCCCAGGGTGCAAATGGGCCCGAGAACGGGTCGGGTCCGAATCGGGCCTGAGTGGGCCGGGCCTGAGTGGGTCGGGCTGGATCCAGTGAACTGGGTCGGATCTGGAGAACTGGGCCGGATCTGGAGAACTGGGCCGGATCTGCCGAGCTGGTCCGGGTATTGGGGTTCAAGGTCGAACCCGGCAGAGTCAACTCTGCGGTCTGAGAGACTCGGCCGAAGGAGAAGGAGAAAGAAGAAAAATGAGGGAAATGAAAGGGGAAATCGGGAAAATCAGAAGGGGAAAGGGAGAGATCGAGAGAGGGGAAAAAGAATCGGAAAGAAGGAGAAAAGTGGAGATGGAATCGGAAATACCTGGGCTAAGCCGGAACTCCCGAAGCAGAGGCGGCGGCCAGCAGCCAGAGAGAGCGACAGCAGCGCCGGCGTGCGTGACAGAGAGGGAAGCCTCGCCGAAGCAGGGAGGATAGTAGCGCCGGCGTGCGCGACCGAGAGGGAAGAAGGAGCTGAGGAACCGCATCGAGGGGGTAACAAAAGGGGCGGCTACTCCTTTAGGGTTAGGGTTTGGGGTAGAAGAAGAGAAGAGAAGGGAAGGGAAAGAGAAGGAAGCAGAAAGAGAGAGAGGCAGGTGCGGCGGCACTGTAGTGTATAGCTACAGTGCTGCAAAAAGAGAGGTTAAGTTTAGGGTTTTTTTTTTTTTAATAAAATAAAAATCTCCAATCTTCAAAATATTTTAAAAAGCTCGAAGAAGTCAAACGACAAACGGGGAAAACGTGTGATTTTCAAACTTTTAATTACGAAAGAAAATTCAATAATTCAAAATTACAAAATTGCCCTCTGAGTCTCCGAACTCAAAATCGGGCAAACCAGGACCCACCACAGGGCCCACACTCACTCCACTGCTACCAAGACCCTAAAACTCCGAAAAATCGGGTCGGGTCGCTACACGTGTGGATTTTATTATTAAAGTTTTGCAATGGATCATATTCGAACTTTTAAAAAAAAAAAAAATTAGAGTCAAGACCAAAATCTTAAAAAATTTAATTTTCCCAACACATAAGCAGACACAAGTAGAATCTGTCTGTTATTTTTTTACATACTAGGAGATGGAATCTAAATATTACAAAATTAAAAGTTGTTTTGTAGGTAAAATTAAGATAATGGAATGGTGAATGAGTGCTGAAAATGGATTATGTTGGATAAGACAACACAATGAAAATGGTCACTATAAAGCATATATTCTCCATTGTGCAAAATATAAAGCATTCTAAATTCTATTATTGTTTTAGGGATCTTATCTTTTTTATTTTTTTTCTTCATTTTTAACACAAAGAAAACCTCCAACTTAAAAATCTCAATCTAAGTATAATCTTTTAACAACTTTGACAAAAGAAGTAAAATTAAAATATAAAAGAGATAAAACTGTTAATTAGGATAGTAATGCTAATTTTTTAAGATTGTGTCTAACTCTCCATGTTAGTGGTGGTCACCAAACTGCTAAACATAATTATGAATTGAAGTCACCATTCAAGTGCTGACCATCCAATAGGCTTTGTAATTATTTTAACTAACAAAGTTTTATGTTTCAACTTCATTGCATTAAAAGAAGGATTTTCTTACTTATGAGTACTAATGTGTATTTTTTTATATCTTATACGGAGTAGTTCAACTGACACATACTGTGACTTAAAAAATCAGAGGTTTCAGATTTGAGTCCCGTAGTTATTCAATACCCATGACTTGCATGGGGTTGCATGTGACTTGCAGGGGCTTATTGCATTTGAAGTTTTACTCTATTCTCTTGTATTCGAAGAGAGATGGGGTTTTTTAATTTCTTCATGGGAAAAAAAAAATATGTGGACTCTTTTGCTTATTCATTTTCAGAATAAATCATATAATTGTCTTTTGCTTTGACGTGTGTTTAGAAAGTTGAAAAAGATGTTGTAATTCACAGTGTATAGAGAAGGCCTTTTAAAAGATGATTGAACCAAGCAAAATTTCTCTCTTTTAAATTAGTCACTACTTTTTTTTGAAGACAAATGTTTACAAGCGTCCCATCTAAATTTCTCAAACATCCTATTTAATTAATTATTGAGACATGTGTAAATCTTTCAATCTGAAATAATCACTATCTCTATTATTTATAGTTGAAATTAACTTGATTTAATTTTTTTAACAGTCTCGTCTTTAAGAAACCAATGTTAACTCAATATTCCTTTGTTAATTCTATTTATTTTATTTCTTTAAACTTAATGATTAAAAAATTGAAACAGTTCACAGTTTTAATATATAATTAAATAAAAAAATTATTTTATTTTATTTACATAATTAATCATTCACAAAAACTAGATGATATGTGCAATTGTTAAAGTACCATACAAAATCGCTACTGATTTTGCAGCTAGCATTTATCACGCATTAAAGTCTACAAAAATCTTCCATGGACCACTCCACGAGATCCAGATTCAATCTTTACAAAGTGTTGCCAATGGTCCCCTGCTGAGGAAGATGCAAATGTGGCCCACCTCAATATATCTATAAATTGTTTAATTAAAAGCATTTATTTGATTTTCTTTTAAATAGAGTTTAAATTCTATACAGTTTAATTAATGATTTGACGTAGAGAGCATTACATGAGTAAAAATTGTATGAAATTCATCTTTCTAACTTTTTTATTTTTTGTTTTTGAACTTTTAAAAATTAATAATTTAGATCTATCAAATTTTATAAAATTAAAATTATATATCTCAAATATTTAATTAATAATAAAATTTTACGCATTTAATATTCATATAAGAAAAGTCTCTTTAGGGATCTGACAGGCAAAGTCTCGCTAACCTTAGTTTTTCGATCCCTTTGAAGTCCTCTGGAGGCGCAATGCGCATTAAGTGCGTGTAGAGTTGAGTGTATTGGGTCCCATCTCGTCCGTCCAATCAATTTCAATTTCAATTTCAAAACCTTCTACTGATTCTTCCACGCTATAAGACTCCTTCACAGCCTTACACGTGTAAAGACAAATCACTAGGCTGCTGAAGAATCGGGATCCAACCAGCTCGAATTCAAGTCTAAATTTACTCGGTAGGTTTTACACGCTATCAGATTCGATTCGATTAACTAAATCTAAATATTTTAAATGAGTGTGAATTTAAATTTTTGTAATTCAAAAATAAATTCATCAACCCGTTTAATAACTAAGTAAATAATGAATTGATAGTGGCTGACCAAAACTTGAAATTGATTCAATGTGACTGACTTGTAGTCAGAGGTTCTTTGAACTAGATTTGACAAAGTTTAACCTAGTCCGATTACTCAAGTCGAATCCTAGCCTTTTAAATGAGTATAGGTTAAAATTTGGAGACCTAAATCTGAAATAAACTTAAATAGGTTAAGCTATTTAATTAACAAGTGAGTAATGAGTTGAATATTATTGACTTAAACTTGAATAAGACCTGATTTGAAACTGATCTGATCTCACCTAACCCATTGCCAAGTCTACACAAGCTTGAGTAAAAAGGTTAAGATACTTTGAGAATTTATAATACAGAATGATATCTTTCTATTGGGAGTTGGTCTCATGGTCAAGAATCTCTTTTTTATAAAGGAAGGTCTTGAGTTTGATTCATACTCAAACCTCTCTGAGAAAAAATTATATAGTTAAATAGATCATATAGGAATGATCTAACTAAACAAATATGATCTATCAAATCATTTTAACCCCTTGATTTTCTTAAGATCAAAATAAATAATTACATAAATGGTGAATTCAAAAAGTGACAACATGTCAAATGGACATTAATCAAAGTTGAAGCTAATTAAAAAGTATTTGAGTTTATTAATTATTTTTTATTGACATAAGTATCCTTATCTATTGGTGGTGAAATTAATTCTATATATTAAATGATGCACTTTTACTTGTGTATGTGGCTTAGTGACTCTTAAATTATGGAGCCCATTTACCACAAAAAGAATAGCACATGAGACCATATATCCAAGCAAACGAGATACCATGACTTATGGTAGGTTGGCCTAAACATTTTTTTTTTAAGCCTTAGTATGAACTCGGACTATTTTAATGCTCGATAATTTTTTTTTTCCACACTCATCTCTAACCACTTTCCATCAGTGTATATTTCATTAGTTATCAGCTTCTTTAATTACGAGATTGTAGATTGATTATTTTCTTTATTTGAGAATTATATATATATATATTATATTAATATATTAATGATAGAGAAATATCGAATCATTTTTCTAAGACCTATAAAAAATACTAATGTCCTTATAATTCTCCGACTTAAATCATTGTTTTTAACAAGAACTCTTTTTATACCTTTCTTTCTATTAATAAGACCAATTTGAGCATACTATTTATATATTTTTAAATCTAAATATTTCATAATGTGATATAATTTAGTAAACGTTATTGAGGTGTTACATCTCTTTAGTCTTTATCAAACACGCTCTCACCATTTTATATTGGGTGTATCTACCTCAAGATGTATTATATCTAATTCTCACGCTACAGTAAAATTTCTCACCCTTTTCATGGATTCCTCCATCAATCAATCTACCCACCTGAAGTTTCCCGGGACCGAACACCATTCTATATATCTAATTAAACTAAATCTAACCGACATCTAAAAATTAGTTGAACATCTTTATCCTTCGTCTCTTTTTCATATTAATCAACTGCCTCAACTATACTTCAGATTCTTTAGATTCATGTGAGAATGACGTAGGCCATGTGAGCCCCACACCTTCTAAATTATTTGATTTTACTGTCAGGGAAGGTGTATCAACTGATAAATAAAATTTGTTTAATATAAATTTGACATCCTATATATTTTGATTAGGATCATTTAAAGATGGATCTCAATTATTAAAATATTATTTATTTTTAAATTTAGCTTAAATTAATGTTTTTTTGATAAATCGTTAGTTTGTTTGTTTAACTTTAGAGTTATATTACATTTTAATTTTTTAATATAATATTATACAATGTTATTATAATGTTGAATGTTACTCGTTTCCACAAAAAGAGCGCCATTTTCTTGAGCCGCACTTGCAGACAAGGGACCCACTTATCTATCCTGATTCCCCATTATCTTTCTTTTTATAAAGCTCCAGCCATTTTTAAATATTAATTTAAAATTCCTCAATAATATCCAGTTTTCTTTTAAATTTTTTTTAATTACGTGTCTCCGTTCATGTAAGGCTAGGTTGCCTGATCCTGACTTTTTCCACTTGCACTTGTCCCCCTCTAAATCTGTAATTAGCCACTCCTGCTATTCACCTGGTGATAAATATTATGAAAGAAACAAAAGAAGGCAATAGATAAATAAAAAATAAAAATAATAATAATAATCCTTTTCAAGATAAAAACACTATATTAAATATTGGAAAACTCTTTATGGTTTTTATTAAAACTCTTTTATCTTGTATTTATATGATTTTTATAAACTAATAATAATAATTAACGCCAGACGGAGTTACTTACACGAAAGTGTAGCTGCAATCAAAACTGCGAATAAGACACGTATGTTTCCATATAATATCCTTCACTAGTTCACTGCGGGGAAACCAAACGGCCGTTAGCGGACAAATAACGGCAGGTTAACGGAATTCGTGCTGATGCTGCTGCTAATGGATGTGATGGTCTTGATATGATGTGATGTGATGATGCTCAAGGTCATCCAATTAAGAATATTTCGTTCCAATCAGCAGATTTAAGCCAAATTATCCATTATAACTAGAAAATTAATCAAATCAATTAATTCATCTCTCCTTCTCTGATCATATGTACAAGGGAATGGATAGATCATCCAAGTACACAAAAAAGGACGGAGTCTTCGACTCTCTGGTCTGTTTCTCATTCTCTTCAGACGTGGCCTGCATCAGTTGCCTCACCGGAAAAATGAATCAGTTACGATCGATATCAAGATCAGCTGTCCTCGGCCGTGGACATGACGGAGAGCCTGCTCGGGCGGGGCTGAAAAGCAGCCCTACGCTTCTGCTGGTGTGAGGAAGGTCGGATCAGAGCCGATAGAGCTCTTTTCACCCAGTCCCCGCCTTCAACGGTTCCGATCCGCACGAGCGAGTTCGACATGGCGGATCTGCGCGCGTTCAAACGATTGGACGGTGAGGATACGGCGTTGGAGATGGACGTGCTCTTGTGGAGGCTGCAGCGGAAGGAGCCGGGGTGTGTCGTGGGCGAGCACATGCAGGTCTTGCGCTGGGACCGTTGCGCCGGGAGGGGTTTGTGGCGGGGCATGCCGACAAGGGATTGGCCAGGGGAAGCCGGACGGTCGAGGGAGAATCTTACGGTGGCGGCCGATGGAGATGTACTGCAGATATTGACACGTGGGGGAGGCGGATCGGTGGAAGAAGGTAGAGGATGGAGAGGCGAAGGTGGAAGACGAAAAGGCGAAAGCTGATGATGAAGAGGAATAGGATTTGGATGAAGAGTAGAATCTTCCTGAAGATGAGATCGGACGGTTACCATTGTTTGAGAGTGGCAGCACTGGACCACTGGATCTTGTTCTGGAAGAAGACGCCATTAACGATCGCAACCGTAAGCCAAAAATGTTGGAAGAACTGAAGAGAGAAGAAGGGAGGGATGGATTGCAATTTTGGCAAACATTGATAGCCTCGAAACCTCTATTTATAGCCATTCAGTGAGAACTGAGAATTGCTTTATCGGTTGCTTGGTTTTGTACTCCGCAAGACCATGTACACGAGACGTGACTCCCAATGTGACTTGCCACCTGGACGAATTAGTAAGTACATGACGTTACTTCTCACGAGACCTCAAGCCAAAATTTTAAATATATACACTATATTTTATTAAAAGAAAATATTCAATTTTCAATTTTAAGATTAAATTTTAAATAAAATTTTAGGTTTTCACCAAAATTTGTATTTGAATTTACGAGTCTTCACTCCAAATTTTCAGTTACACCATTCAAGCCAAAAGATATAATTTATAATAATGATAGAGTGATGGAAAATATAGATGATTAAAACTAAAAATAATTATGTATAAATTCAAGAGGAAATTGGATTGACGATCAAAAAACCCCCTCATAAAAGGAGGTATTGAATTCGATTTACGCTTAACACTCATTCAAGCTACTCTTTGAAGTTACTTACCTGCTATATATAGGATCGGGAAACTTACACAAGTCCCAAAAATTAATCGAGTTAAAATGTGTTATGTCAAAATACAGGTGATATCCTTAAATACTTTGGTCATAAAAAAATATTATGTTTTTAAGATTTGATTGTAATGATCTTACATCTTTATTTTTTTACAATTTTTTACACATCTTTTCTCTTTATTATAACATATTATTTTTTAATTCTAAAATCTCTTTAGATGAATAATAGAGATACGTGGCATGATTGTATCAAGACCCATCCAATGGAATATGGGTTGGAAGTTTGGATTATATGGAGAGAGGAGTGAATACAGTGCGGTGTATGGTTTAAAATGGTAATGCGGATACAAGCCTTTCTTTTGCTTTTCCAGGAATATTTGAGAATGGGTAGGGTTAATCTAAAACTAGAGAGAAGAGAGGGAAGAGGCCGTTGTTTGGATAAAAACGGTGGGTTTGTTGATTGAATTGAAACGGCTCCTGTAAAGCAGTGGGCTGTAAGCCGCCGTTTTCGGTTCAGGCTTTTGGCAGAAACTGCCACGTATTTTTTCCTGCCAAAAATGCCCTTGAATTTTCTGGAAAATACAGGAATGCGTCCTCTACGTGTTAAGAGCTATGTGTGACTCCCGCGTGAAGACGAACGAATTTGATGACACATGTCTATATGCATATTGACCGAGTTCTATACGTTTCCTTGGTTGTCTAATGGGCCCGGCCTATAGGGGTTGCAAGTTGCAACAAGGCCCAGCTAAAGTTTGAATGACAGTAACAGACTACCAAGTACCAATGATAAAGACGAAATGAGATCTTTACCCCGTAGGGTTTCATGAAGTATTAGCCAGTCTCTTAAAATAATATGTGATTTATTATATATTATCTTAATTAAATTGGTTAAATCATTTTTTAAAGTCAATAAGTGTTTTACTAAATATATTGATCAAACTATTTTTTAAAACTTATAAAATTTCATCATTATAAATTATTTCTTTGATCTCTGAATTTTATAATCTTTAAAAATACATTTTAATCAATTTAATATGGTGTGACCAATATATCGATGCAATGGATAATCTTTCGCTTTAGGAAGCGGAAGGTATAAGATTTGAACCCTCATGACCTCACTTGGTATGCCCTAAGGGAAGTGGGCATCACCCGTGGAAATTTTACGTCGGTGTTCCACGTGTAAATTAAAAAAATATATATATTTCTAGGTGAGATATGATTTATATAAAAATCAAATGTTTATTTTTATTAAAATATTTTACTTTATGAAATGACGGTATAAGTGATTCGTCTTTGTAGATTTTGTCCGAGTATGTAATCCTTTAAACACTTTTTAATGTGTACATCGAACGTCAATAGTAAAAATTTGATCAAAGTCTTCAAATTTTAGATTTATTTTCTTCAAATCAAATTAAACTCAATAAAATTGAAAAAAATTAAATTCAAAATTCACAAATGATTTCAAGAAAATTCCTTAGGTTTCACTCAATTCACATGACTAAAAAGAAGATTGCTGAAATTTGAAAAATCAAATTGATCAGTTAATATCTAGTCTCATTCTAAAGAATAAAAAAGGACTCAAATCTTACAGAGTAATTGGCAACAGTAAATCACATACTATGAAATTAAAATCTAACTAAAAAAATAGATTATATAATAATTAAATATAAAATTATTTAATTATAAATTAAAAGACAATAAAAAGAGAAAACTCACCAAAGTCTAAGAGAAAACAATAGAACTGGGATATTTATTTAACACATTTATCTTTAAATTTACATATGCCTTGCATCAAAAGCATAGTACTTAGTAATAATGCTCTTAGATTTAAATTTCTAATTATCCTTTAAGTGATGTCATTATTATAAAATTTATTTATTCATATATCTAAATTAAAAGAATAATAACTACTTATTATTGTGACTACAAAATTGTAGAGTCTAAGTCTTATGAAACCATTAGCTACTTATGAATGGTAGGCATCCTATGTTAGAAGTTACGACTCCATTAAATTGGCTTGTTGCAGATATTAAAATTGTTTTTTTATTGAAGATAAAAATTAGAAATTAATCCTTCCGTTCTATTTTATTTGTCTCATTTGAAACATTTATATTTTTTAAGGAACTCTATATAAGGCTAGCACTTTATGTAATCTCATTCATTTTTAAGACACTTTATACTACTCCAATATAAATGAGACACTATTTTAGAGAGTCTAGAAATTAAAAAAAGAAAATGAAACAAATTGGTCCAAATTAGTTCAATCAGGTGTTTGAAAGTATTTGTAACTTGATTCAAATAAATTTAATTATTTTTTTAATATTTAAACTACACAATAAAAATATAAAATTCTATTCCATTTTCTTATCAAATTCAAATACAAACCCCTAGAACACACAAGAAGCTTAAATAATGTATAATTTTTTTTTTATGATAAAAATGTCTATATCTTTTAGATTATCTGGCTAATCATGGAGACATGTGCAAGCTTCCTTATCCACATAAGTAATTCTATAAGAAGTGACTCTTCATAGGTTTCCAACAATCACTCGTCCTTTTATATTAGGAATGTATGATTTTTAAAAGACACTTACACCAAAATTTTATATTTGTTCCTTCTTAAGCATATGCAGTTGGGTTTCTTTTAATGATAGCTAAATGTTTGAATATAGTTGGCAGTGAAAATGATGGTGACATCCCCTTAATTTATGCATTTAGCCTATGGTAGTTTTATATATTTTTTGATATATTTGATATGATCCTCTTCTTTGGTAGTGGTGAATCAACCTTCACCTAAATGCCTACTGGCATGACAAGAAATTTCAAGCAATTAATTTTTTTTTTTTCTTTTATCTTTCTCTAGTCATTCGATAATAATCTCAGCTGATACATACAATCGACATATCGAAATTTTCACCCTGGCCCACACAAATGCAGATAAAAGCCCATTAGTCATTAAAGAATGGTTAAAGTCACAATCAACGAAGCTGTGAAACAGTAGATTACATTAGATTCTTTGATGAATTTTACTATGTATTATTAAGGTTATAATTGTATTATAATGGATGATAGTGACATGAGACTCATCTTCAACTTTAATTATTATTATTATTAGTATCTAATCTACCTAGATATTTATCTGATTGGTCTTTTTTTTGGCCGTTTGATCCATTAGATTAGGCCCAAGGCACATTGAAACACAATCTTGTACTATTATAATAATTAGTAATTTGGTGTAAATTCTGTGTTATCCTGTCACCACGAATGCCAATTATTTGGGCATATTATAAGACTAAAATATTTATTAAATCTTCAAAGAAGAATGCAGCCCTGAAGAATTATGTGATCAACCTCCACGTTGCGGGCGTACTTGTTATTTATTCACGTTATTTACAATATTCGCCAGATGAACTATTCATGACTATTTGGTATTTTTAGAAGACCAATGTTAAGCGGACCATACTTTGTTATTACTCTTTCATGAACAAGAAAAGTTTTTTTTTTTTATTAAATGTTTTATTCCTTTCACTTTCTATACAAAATTCATTCATGACAAAAGTGTTCAATCGTCCCACCTGAATTTTCCAGATGTCCCATGGGCAGAGAGACCTTGAGGTCCAACCGACAATGACCTTAGAGTTCCTTTCTAAAATACCCCTGGAACACCTAACCCTTCCATCTCCATGATACCTCTCCATAATGCATGAAGTTCCGCTTCAATCACTGACCCATTGAGAAGAGGGCCAACAAAAGAAATCCTAGTCTCTCTGAACTCATTTCTAATGATCCCACCATAGTCTGCTAGACCATGGTCACACACATAACTGCCATCAAAGTTTAGCTGGAGACCCATATCTGGAGGGGAGCAAGGAACTTGTATCGAGATGACCAAGTTTGGCATAACAAAATCCACCAAGGCTCAATCCCTACATATATCTGAATTTTTTTATCCTCCGATATTTATTTGAACCCACAATCCACCAAGCAATTTGAAACTTAATCACATCTACAATGTCAAATATGAAAATAGAAACAAATATGTTCTCTCAATGTAAGGAGAGAGAGACCCTGATTTATTGTATTAATAGGGAAAATATGTATTATAAATAAAGAAACAAATTTAATTACAATATAATTCCAATATTGTAAATGGGGAAAGTTCTATTCTAGGAATGTAATAGCTAATTCGACACTCCCCCTCTAGTTGGAGCATATATGTCGTTTATGCCCAACTTGCTAAGTGAGCTGTGAAAAACTCTGCCTGTAGCTGTTTTGGTGAGAACATCAGCAAGTTGATTTTCGAATTTAACGAATGGTACCTCAATGATTTTCTCCTAGAGTTTCTCCTTGATGAAATGTCCATCAATTTCCACATGCGTGGTTCTATCATGTTGCACTGGATTATGTGCGATTGCGGCCTTGTCATCGCAATGCAGTTGCATGACACATTGGGGTTTAAATCCCAATTCACCCAACAAAACCTTTATCCAAAGTAGCTCACATACTCCGTGCGCCATACCCTTATATTCTGCTTCAACACTTGATCTTGAGATCACTTTCTGCTTCTTACTTCGCCAAGAGACCAGATTGCCTCCCACAAAGGATTGCCTATCTGTAACAGAACCAGCCTATTCTGCATCAGTGTAACCCTCAACATCTAGGTGACCATGTCGTGAGAACATCAAACCTTTTCCAGGAGCTGACTTCAAGTATCTTAGAATTCGGATTACAGCCTCCATGTGGGCTTCACTTGGTGCTTGTATGAACTGACTCACCACATTTACTGCATATGCTATGTCAGGTCTGGTGTGAGCTAGGTAGATTAACTTATCCACAAAGCGTTGATATCTTTCTTTGTTGGTGGGTACCTGATCAGGATATTCACCAAGCCAGTGATTCAACTCCATTGGATTATCTACTGGCTTGTGGCTATCATTCTAGTGTCATTCAAGATGTCAAGAATATATTTTCATTGTGATAGAAATATTCCTTATTCTGAGCGAGCCACTTCAATGCCTAAGAAATACTTCAGAGCACCAAGATTTTTCATTTCAAACTCACTTTCCAAATGGCGCTGTAATTCAACCTTTTCCTCTAGGTCATTCCCTGTAACTACCGTGTCATCAACATACACAATAAGGGCAGTGACCTTACCTTTCTTATGTTTCAGGAAAAGAGTATGATCTGAGTTACTTTGCTTATAATCGAAATTCTTCATTGATTTGCTGAACCTTCCAAACCATGCTCTGGGTGATTGCTTCAATCCATAAAGAGACTTTCTCAGTTTACACACCATGTTACTCTGATTGAACCCCATCTTACATCCTGGAGGAGGGTCCATATAAACTTCTTCTTATAGGTCGCCATCTAGGAATGCATTTTTTTACATCAAACTGGTGTAATAGCCAGTCAAGGTTTGTTGCAAGAGAAATAAACACTCGAATTGTGTTGATCTTGGCTACAGGAGCAAATGTCTCCCCATAGTCAATCCCATAAGTTTGAGTGTAGCCTTTCGCCACTAGTCTTGTTTTATATCGTTTAATGGTGCCATCTGCCTTGAATTTTACTTTATATATCCATCTATAACCTACTATTTTCTTCCCTTTAGGAATGGTAGTGATCTCCAAAGTGGAATTTTCTGGAGGGCCTCTATTTCTTTATTCATTTCTTGAGCCCACTTGGGATGAGTTAGAACGTTCTACACATTACTTGGAATAGATATAGTGGATAATTGACATACAAATGATACACACGACGGATACAACCTATGTAGAGACACATGATTAACAATAGGGTATTTAATATTTGCTTTAGGGTCAAGGTCATATTGTTGTCTAGGGATACCTCTAGTCGTACGAGGGGGTAACTGATAATATGCATTTCCTGTATGACTCGACTCAGGTAAAGTGATTGAGTTTGAGTGTTCAGGTACCTGTGTCGGATCTTCAGGACCTGATTGGATGAGAGGTGGTGGTACTGTAGGATGAGCTATAGGAGGAAAATGATCCGAATGAGTCTTTTACTCTTATTGCATCACTGCAGTTGGTGGGTCAGTCGTCATCACCACATCCTCAGGTGTTGGCTGATGCTGGTTTGACACAGTCTGTGAAACTTGGATGATCTGGTTCTGAGTACCTTCTGCAAATATAGAGCGCTTCCTTTACAGGGGATGCTCAGAATCTCCCCCTGAGTAATAGAATTCACTCTCATGAAAAATAACATCTGCTGTAACGTGCAAGGTAAGTAGGGGGATGTAAACACTTATAACTCTTCTGAGTGGCAGCATACCCCACAAAGACACAACGTAAGTCACACAGATCAAGTTTACCACGCTGGTGCGGATAGACCTGAACATAAGCAATGGCGCCAAAGACACGTGGTTCGAGATTTGATGTGGATGGCATGGTGAGGAAAGTGGTCAATGTCTTGAATGAAGTCTGATACTGAGGGGTACTGGATGGTGGTGTTCTATTGATGAGATAAGCAGCCGAACAAAGAGCCTTCCCTAAAAAATGATGAGGCATATGAGCCTCAAATAAAGACGCACGAACAACTTTAAGAATATGACGGTTCTTATGTTCTGCTATACCATTCTGTTGTAGCGTATATGCACATGTGGTTTGATGAACAATACCATGATGGTTCAAAAAATTACGGAAGTCATTGTTGACGAACTCGCCGCCATTGTCAAATCGAAGTGTTATGATATTCTTATCAAACTGAGCAGCAACATATTGATGAAATTGTTTAAATTTCGCAGGGACGTCGCTTTTCTGATTTATGGGGAAAGCCCATGTCATCCTGGTACAATCATTTATAAATGTCACAAACCAATTCAAACCACTAAATATAGAAACTCGTGACGGTCCCCAAACATCAGAATGGACAAGCATAAAAGGCATAGAACTTTTATTCAATCTTAATGGGTAAGAAATGCGATGACTTTTCACCAAAATACAAATTTCACAATGAAAGTCTGATTCAGCAAAATGGGAAAACAAATCTGAAAATAAAAGTTTTAGATAACCAAAAGAAACATGTCCTAATCTTCTATGCCACAACCAAATTGTTTTCATCTAGACTGACTCGTCTCCTCAAACATGATGTGCTTGACCCAATCTCTTATTGCAATCTTCTGTCAAGTCCAGATAGTACAACTTGCCCATCCTGGTACCACATCCAATCAAGGCCCTGGTGAGAAGGTCCTGAAACAGACAATACAAAGGCAAAAAAATACACAGTACAATTAAGGGAATCAATAATTTGAGGAACCGATAATAAGTCATAATCGAGTGATGAGACAACCAAGACATGAGATAGACTTAATGATGATGTAAGAGATAGAGACCCTTCTCCCAAAACGGGAGAGGTGGTTCCATTGCCACTGGTGACATGTGTTTGTTTTGATGGTTTGGGAGTGTGACTCAGTAAAACTAGAGGTCATGTGATCAGTAGCGCCAGTGTCAATAATCCATGATCTATTACCAGTAATGGAAGATTTGCAAGGGGAGATACCTGAGGTAGCGAAGGCCGTAGAGCCGGATGTACATGGTGGATGTTCGGATGTAATCTCTTGGGATAACGCAGCGGATGCGACTGATGCTCTGCTCGACTCTCTCTTTCGCCCTTTGTGAACTCACTTTTCTGGATAACAATGATCTCATAACATCCCTTAATGGCATGGTTAGCTAAACGACATTTGGTACACTTCATTGGAAGCCGGTTACGAGTAGAGTCGAAGTTCAAAGGGGGTGGCCGAGATGGCTTGAACAGTGCGGCAGCCAAGGCGGTGGCATCGGATGAAACACCAACGTCAAACATGGTTCCCCGTCGGTTACTCTCTCGTTTAATATGTGCATATACTGCCTCAAGTTCAGGTTTAGGGTCGATCCTTAAAATCTCTCCTCTAATTTGATCAAAGTTCGTGTCCAAACCGACAAGGAAAATATAAACACGGAGACGGTCAATCTCCATGCGTCTAGTTTCAATGTCGGCCGGATGCTGCATATGGTTGGGGCATAATTGATCAAGCTCTTGAAATATCTCAGTCAGCTCACTGTAATAAGCGGTAACAGACGCTCCATTCTGTGTCGTCTTGAATGACCTTCTATGTAGATAAAAAATCTTCGCCTTATCGGAACCATCAGAGTA
This sequence comes from Chimonanthus praecox, assembly GCA_022113865.1. NCBI lineage: Eukaryota > Viridiplantae > Streptophyta > Magnoliopsida > Laurales > Calycanthaceae > Chimonanthus > Chimonanthus praecox. The sequence continues at coordinate 117,704 of JAINRJ010000154.1, forward strand.
TGTTTTCTTGATTGCATCCCAGACCTGCTGTGCTGTGTCATAATGGATAAATCTTTTCATCTGAATGGGTTGTATAGCATTGAATAACCAACTCTTAACTTGACAGTCCGATGCACACCGTTTGTTATATGTCGAGTCTGTGGCTGTAGGCTTCATCATATCACCGGTCAAGTGACCATATTTCTTTCCTCTGGCAACCTTCATCTCCATAACTTGGTGCCATAGGGAATAATTATGGTCGTCTAGTTTGATTCCAATGGAGAAGGTGGAAGTGTTTCCGTGAACAGTAACAATTTGAGGGGTTGGATTTGATCCACCAGCACCCTTGGAGTCGTCCGCAGTTGTCATTGGGGCTGTTTGGTTGGGCATGTTGTGGCTAGGCTTGCAAATTGGGCCTACTGACAAGCCTGTTGCAAACTGGGCCTTGTGGAAGTGGGCATCACCCGTGGAAATTTTACGTCGGTGTTCCACGTGTAAATTAAAAAAATATATATATTTCTAGGTGAGATATGATTTATATAAAAATCAAATGTTTATTTTTATTAAAATATTTTACTTTATGAAATGACGGTATAAGTGATTCGTCTTTGTAGATTTTGTCCGAGTATGTAATCCTTTAAACACTTTTTAATGTGTACATCGAACGTCAATAGTAAAAATTTGATCAAAGTCTTCAAATTTTAGATTTATTTTCTTCAAATAAAATTAAACTCAATAAAATTGAAAAAAATTAAATTCAAAATTCACAAATGATTTCAAGAAAAATCCTTAGGTTTCACTCAATTCACATGACTAAAAAGAAGATTGCTGAAATTTGAAAAATCAAATTGATCAGTTAATATCTAGTCTCATTCTAAAGAATAAAAAAGGACTCAAATCTTACAGAGTAATTGGCAACAGTAAATCACATACTATGAAATTAAAATCTAACTAAAAAAATAGATTATATAATAATTAAATATAAAATTATTTAATTATAAATTAAAAGACAATAAGAAGAGAAAACTCACCAAAGTCTTGAGAAAACAATAGAACTGGGATATTTATTTAACACATTTATCTTTAAATTTACATATGCCTTGCATCAAAAGCATAGTACTTAGTAATAATGCTCTTAGATTTAAATTTCTAATTATCCTTTAGGTGATGTCATTATTATTAAATTTATTTATTCATATATCTAAATTAAAAGAATGATAACTAGTTATTGTTGTGACTACAAAATTGTAGAGTCTAAAGTCTTATGAGACCATTAGCTACTTATGAATGGTAGGCATCCTTTGTTAGAAATTACAACTCCATTAAATTGACTTGTTGCAGATATTAAAATTGTTTTTTTATTGAAGATAAACATTAGAAATTATAATATAAATATCTTAGTAACTGTTTATTGTTGTAATTAAAATGTCTGATTCCATAGATTTCAAACAATTATTTTGTTTTTTCCCTTTAACTTTCTCTGCCTATTCGGATAATAATCTCAATCAATACATATCTTCGATATCAGCCGACATATTGGGATTTCCACCCTTGTCCACACAAATGCAGAGAAAAGCCCATTAGTCATTAAAGTATGGTTAAAGTCACAATCAACGAAGCTGTCAAACAGTAGATTACATTAGATTCTTTGATTAATTTTACAATGTATTATTAAGGTTATAATTGTATTATAATGGATGATAGTGACATGAGACTCATCTTCAACTTTAATTATTATGATTAGTATCTAATCTACCTAGATATTTATCTGATTGGTCTTTTTTTTTTGCAATTTGATCCATTAGATTAGGCCCAAGGCACATTGAAACACAATCTTGAACTATTATAATAATCAGTAATTTGGTGTAAATTCTGTGTTATCCTGTCACCACGAATGCCAATTATTTGGGCATATTATAAAGACTAAAATATTTATTAAATCTTCAAAGAAGAATGCCGCCATGAAGAATCATGTGATTAACCTCCACGTTGCGGGGGTACGTGTTATTTATTCACATTATTTACAATATTCTCTGGAGAATGGATGATAGAATCATTCATAACTATTTGGTATTTTTAAAAGACCAATGTTAGGCCGATTACACTTTGTTATTACTCTTTCAATGAACAAGAATTTTTTTTTTTTTTTTTAATTCCTTTTCTTCCAAACGAAATTCATTCCTATTTGAGATCAAGATATCCAAGTATCCTATCTGAATTTTTCAGAAGTCTCACTTGACTATAGATTTTTGAAATGATTTTATATTCTTTACTATTGACAAAGAGTTGTCCTTCAATAAATAAATAAATCAAGGAAATGAAAATGTCTGATTTTCTTAAACCTAAATGCATCCACGTGCTGCCCACATAAATATTTTTTTTTAATATTAAATTTTTCACATTAAGTCAATTGAAAAGGTTTATTCATCAATATGAGACTCAAGAAAAATTAATTTAATTAAATTAATACAATCATATTTTTAAGATTTTTAAATTTTGATAATTTTATTTTATATTCCCTCCGTCCTAAAATACTTGTCCTATTTCAAAAAAAAATATTTTTAAAGATCGTTTTCGAGCGTAGTGCGCCAAAAGCCTATTTCTTTTAAGTAGTAAAGAGAAGATTTTCATTGAAAAGAAATCAAAAGGAAATTACAAGGTCTAAAAGGCTTAGACCCAACAAAAGCAACAACAAGCTAGAAAGAGTTAAAAAAAAAAATATTATCCTCCTTGAAGCCAGAATGTGCCTCGATTTGAACTATCCACTCCATTTTTCACAAAGAAATCGGCCAAACCGTTAGCCGTGCGACTAATATGAACAAATGACACCTCAAGGCTCAAGACCAACTTCTTTATCTTCCTAACCAAAGGAGTTAACCTCCAAGGGGGCCACTTCAAACCCCCGGCCCATTTGACAGCATTGGAAGAATCACTCTCAATCACCAATTTCCTCTCCCCCATAAGACCGGCTCCTAGGGTCAAGGCTCTCATAATGCTAAGAAGTTCAGCCTCGTTTGATTCCATTATCCCCATAGACTCAGAGAAAATCACGCTAATTGATCCCATATGATCTCTTAAAACACCCCCAATCCCAGCAAGTCCCGGCTTACCCCTAAAAGCTCCATCCACGTTAAATTTCAATGTACCACTTGGCGAAGGGGCCCAATCTAGCTTTCTGTTTCTACTACTGGGAGTAGGCATCATCCCACCCTCCCAACACTGAAAAAGGTTTGAGGCTGTAATATCTTTAAATTCTTTATTCGAACACAATCATACGCACAACCTCCACTTTGCCGTCTGACAAATATCCTTGAACTCCTCAGCCTTACCTTCAAAGATCCTGGCATTCCTTTCTTTCCATATGGTCTATATTACCATAACGAGAATTGTGATCCATGCCAATTTTCTCCTACGGTTACAATGGGTGAGGTACCAAGACCCCAACAACTCATCCAGAGATCTCGAAAAAACCATGCCACTCCCAAAAGATCCATAACGAAATTCCACAGCTTCCACGTCAAAGGGAAGTTGACTAGTAGGTGATCAATAGTTTCATCAGCTGAACCACATAGTGGGCAACTAATGTCACTGTCCACGCTCACCAAACCTCTTCTACACAAATCCATCCAAGTCAAAATTCTCCCTTTCATACAACACCAGAAGAAGAGCTGGACTCTAGGAGGGGCAAGGCTTTTCCAAACTATCGGATGTGGTAATCCTAGGCCATTGACAGATAGGTTCCACGAGTCAATCAAGAACTTAACTGAGAAGGACCCCGAAGGGTCACCTGTCTAAACCAACTCATCTTCATCTCTCAGGTCCACTGGATATTCCTCCAGGATAGCTAAAGGATCATTCAAGATATCAACCTCAAACGATCTCAAAGCTCTCTTAAAATCTAAAAGCCAAGAGATGCCCTGGACATTCGATGAGTAAACATCTTGAACTAAAACCAATATATTACGAGCAATCCTAAACAAACGTGGGAATCGCTCCCTCAATAGTCTATCCCCAATCCACAAGTCTTCCCCAAAAAAAGGTCTGATCGCCCTTGCCCACAAGTACCCTAAGACTCTCTTTGTATAACGAACCAACCCCGGTCCTCCCTTGACTAACCCTCCACCAGGCCTTAAGCAATCCGGATCCTGATTTGTCTACCTCTTCCCCCCCAAACTCCACCTGTTCATATTTTGAGTACCATACTTAGTGGACAAAACTCGTACCCACAGTGCATTCGGCTCTCGACCAAAGCGCCAACCCCATTTACATAATAATGCCTTATTTCTTATTCTTAAAGGAACGATTCCCAATCCTCCATTGGCAATAAGTTTAGTTACCTCCGCCCAGGCTACCAAATGGACCTTCCTTTTCTCCTCATAATCACCCCACACAAATTTCCTGAAAAAAGATTCTAACTTGTTAGCCACTCCGATTGATATTATAACAAAGACAAGAAGTACGTAGGTAGGTTAATCAACACTGACTTGATCAAGGTTACCCTGCCACCCAAAGAAAGGAATTTTTTACCCCATCCAGCCAGCCTTCTCTCAACCTTTTCCACTACCAGAGTCCAAAAATTCTTAAGCTTGGGGTTCCCACCGACAGGTAGCCCCCAAGTACGAGAAGGGTAATTTATCTACACTACATCCAACCAAGTCAGCCCAATCTTTAATTCTTGAACTTTCCACCTCAATTCCAATTAGAGTGTTTTTCCCTAGATTAATCAGAAGGCCGGAGACCAACTCAAAACATCTAAGAACTGCACGATATGCCGACACCTCCGAACTATTGGGATCACAAAAAAATAATGTGTCATTTGCAAATTGGAGATGAGTGACCACCGGTCCCCCTGGACCTACCACAAAGCCCTTAATAATATCCAACTCTTTGGCCTTCAACACCAACCTACTAAAGCTCTCGCCAATCAAGGTGAATATGAATGGTGAGAGCGGATCTCCCTGCCTAAGACCCCTTCTTGTTGAAATTGGAGTTGTTGGTGAACCATTCACCAGGATTGAGTATCTTGTATCCTCCACACACCCTCTCAGTTGGTTACCTCCCGCCTCAGGAAGCGGGAGGTCACGGGTTTGAGCCCCCATGGCCTAACTTTGGTGTGCCTTAGAGGTAGGGGTCCACTCGTGGGGGTTTTATGCTGGGTATCCCGCGGTTTCTCACATGTAAATTAAAAAAAAAAAGCCTATTAATAAATTCTTTGAGTCAATACATACATGATATGGAAGATTTTAAAGTAGTAAGATTACGAATAACCCTCAATAAATTTTATTTTGATTGTAGTGAGGTTTATGGGAGTTGAGTTTTTATTTCTGAATAGTGCATTTGACTTTTGAGAATTTTCTTTCAACTATCGTTCCGAAAGCAAAGATAAACACCATTGGATACTTAGAATTCGATTTTTAAAATAGACTCAGGTAAACTAGTTACAAATCAACCATCTTTCTTATTTAGATAGATCTACATTGAAAAAGGTGACTCTATTTCAAATATCTTTTTTTCACTTTCAATTATTATCCGGATTTTCTCTTCTTCTTTTTTCCGAAATTTACATGCATATTCTCTTAACCTATTTGAAAAATGCACTTCTTATCATTGTCTTTGTCCACTAATGAATACAAATATCATGTCCTAGAAAGATTGGAATGCATTATAATGTCCGATGAGTCATCTTGGTCTCACGTAAATTCAAAAAAAAAAGGCACTTCCTATCATTGTCTTTGTTCACTAATGAATACAAATAGCATGTGATAGAGAGATTGGAATGCATTATAATGCCTAGTGAGTCATTAAAAAAAAAAAAGGGCACTTCTTATCATTGTCTTTGTTCACTAATGAAAACAAATAGCATGTAATAGAGAGATTGGAATGTATTATAATGTCCAATGAGTCATCTGGGTCTCACGTAAATTAAAAAAAAAAAGGCATTTCTTATCATTGTCTTTGATCACAAATGAATGCAAATAGCACGTGCTAGAGAGATTGGAATGTATTATAATGCCTGGTGAGTCATCTGGGTCTCAAGTAAATTAAAAAAACGGGCACTTCTTATCATTGTATTTGTTCACTAATGAATACAAATAGCATGTCCTAGAAAGATTGGAATGTATTATAATGCCTGATGAGTCACCTGGGTCTCACGTAAATTTAAAAAGAAAAAAAATGCATTTCTTATCATTGTCTTTGTTCACTAATGAAAACGAATTGCATGTAATAGAGAGATTGGAATGTATTATAATGCCCGATGAGTTATCTAGGTCTCATGTAAATTAAAAAAAAAAGGCACTTCTTATCATTGCCTTTGTTCACGAATGAATACAAATAGCACGTGCTAGAAAATTGGAATTTATTATAATGCCTGATGAGTCATCAAGGTCTTACGTAAATTCAAAAAAAAAAAAAAGGCACTTCTTATTATTGTCTTTGTTCACTAATGAAAACAAATAGCATGTAATAGAGAGATTGGAATGTGTTATAATGCCCAATGAGTCATCTAGGTCTCACGTAAATTTAGAAAAAAAGGCATTTCTTATCATTGTCTTTGATCACGAATGAATACAAATAGCACGTGCTAGAGAGATTGGAATGTATTATAATGCCTGATGAGTGATCTGCCAAACAATTAGTTGTTAGTAAAGCTCTCATTTAAGTGGACCCCACCATAGATGGACCAATTTTTAAACCTTTATTCCCATGGCTTATTTTTTTTCAGTTTGTGGCCATTAACAAGAATCTTGTCATGAACCACCATACATGTAGCATGTTATGTGTCACCCAAACACATGGTCATCCAACATGCTCACAACATCTTTGCACCTTTACAAAAATATAAAATACTTTTTCATTATAAAATCTAATAATAATATTATTCTTGTTTGAGATTAGAAAATTAGAAAGATAAATAATGGTAGGAGAATCAAGTAAAGGTGCCAAAGGCTAACAGATAAATGCCTCTAGGAGAATCAAGGAAAGTGTTTTGTTTTCATTATAGAAAAATGGGGAGATGTCAGTGTTGATTTCAATCAATTGAAACATTTCATATGCATGGACAAGTAATGAAAGATTTATTAAAGTGACAGGAATAATTTTTTTTGATGAAATCATAAAATAGGGTTTTTTTTTAATAGTATGGAGGGTATCAAATTATCAATGTTGGTGGATCAGTAGAGAATTGAGTTGGTAGTTAGCTACACCTGAATTGTTTCTTTATCTAGAGTTTAACTGACTTTAAGGTTTATCTAAATTTTTTTTTTTTTTTTTTCATACATGGAAACCTGCCGATCCCACTTTGTAGTGGTCATAGGTAAAATCCTAGATCCATGATACCACCTACAAACACTATGAATCAGGTTAGACCTCCTAAGGGTTTGAGGACAAGACCTCCCATCTAATGATCCTTATATTGTATAATATGTTAATAATTTTTTTATTGTATAGTATTCGTATTGAGATCTAAATATATACTTTGACTAGATCTAAATCCGATAACTCATTAATATGATTGATACACATATAAAGTATATATGTACAACGAATATACATATAAAATGATTAACATAAACATTTAAGAAAAGAATAAGTGAGAATGAAATGAAATAAGTTACATAACCTTCGAGTCGACCCAAACTCAAATTTATTTAGTCGAATTTTATTTAAATCTCAATGATTATTAGAACTAAATGGTGTGACGATATTGAAGAACCCTATTCCCCCTATCAGGGGTTCAAAAATCGGCTCAGCCGATATATCGGCCGATATGTAAATATCAGCCGATATGCGATATGGACGATATATAGGCTGATAATTTTATCTCTCATACCGATATCAGCATTTTCTCTCTCCTCCGATATCGGAACTGTGAAAAAACCTCAAAAAACCATGACGAATCGTGATGAACCGCAAAAAACCGTGAGAACCGTAAACCCTGAACCGCGGAAAACCGCGAAAAACCGTGTAAAAACCGTATCGGTGTTTTTTTTTAAAAAAATAATTAAATACCGATATTTGTGTATATCGGCCGATATTTGGACAGATATTTTGGACCGAATATCGGCCATATCGGCCGATATTACTCGGTTTAAAAAAACCGATATATATCGGCCGATACGATATGTATCGGCCGATATTTGCACCTATGCCCCCTATAACTCCTTAAATAAGTGAAAGCCCATTAATCTACTTTGAGACCCATCTGGAATTGGGCCTCACAAAATCAGTCCCATACCATTTGGTTTACGAAAACAGGTGCTATCGTTATTGGGGTCGTTTTGATTTTGTGACACTTTCATGTCAGGTTGAGAAAAAGGGGTCTAAGCATAAGCCTTCTGTTGATACTGTCTACCATTGAAGGCTGCGTACAGCAGATGAGCCGAAATCCTGGCCCAAATCAGGCCAAAATCTAATTAGTAGGCCCGTTTATGTTGAATTTGTCAGAGTCAAGAAGCTAATTTGGTTGCTCAATTACTTACGAGATCATTACAAATAATTTGAGGCCCATATCAGTTAATTATAGTGCCAGCTGAGCGGGCCGGCTCAGCCCATTGGGGTCAAAAGGTCACTCAACCTAAGTTAGGGGTCAAAAAAATGGTGGACCCAAGATCTCTGCGTCTCGGCTGAGATCTCGGGCCCACGAATATCACCCGATATTTCGTTCTCTCTCTCTTTTTGTCAAATCTCGACCATATCGGTTGATATCGGCTAGATCTCAGTCATATCGACCGAGATCTCGCCTGTACGGCCGATACGAGATGTATCTACTGAGAATTGGACCCGTGACCTAAGTAGGTTGGGCTTGCAACTTAAAGTTTTTGTTCTCTAATTCAAATAAAACACGATACAAGGTTATAAGGAAAAGAAATAAAGATGATAGAAAGTTGGGATAGATAGATTTGAAGTGACAAGGAATATGTTTTTTATAAAATAAGATAAAAAATTATAATTTAAAAAACGACTTTAGATATAATTTAAAAACTGACTTTAAATAGGTTGAATTAGTGACAAAATTGATGACCAATTGAAAAAAAAAATTTGAGAATATAGTTGTCCCAACTAGCTAAAACCAAAGTTTTTCACTTCAATATCAACCTCGTATTGGTTAGAAACCATTGAATTATATTGGCTTCATATATAAAACTATCACTAGAGACATACATTACACTAATATAATGCACTTGCTTTGCATATAGAATTTACTTAAAAGCCACTTTCCTATTGAGATAACTTGTAGAAAAGTTTATATAAAGTAGGAAACTTTATACATGGCTCTTATTCACGTAGAAAGAGTGTACAATAGTGTCATGGCAATTATATATATATATATATATATATAATATTTGAAAGGTAACTTTATTATTCACAAAAAAAGGAATTAAAATACAACCAGAAGAACAATCAATGGAGTGAAAATAACCCACCAACTCTAAAAACCATTACAGGAAAAGCCACCCCTAAGATATTGCATGATCCTAATTACAACTTCTAAAGACATAGGCAAACCCTGGTGTGCCATTTCATTAGCAGTGAATTTGTAGCTATTGGGACTCAGGAGACTAAAAAGCCAACATAGGCTATAGTGTAATGAATCCTTTCAATTTTATCTGTAATGCCTAACCCTTCCATCTCCATGATACCTCTCCATAATGTATGAAGTTCCGCTTCAATTACTGAGCCATTGAGAAGAGGGCTAACAAAAGAAAACTTAGTCTCTCCGAACTCATTTCTAATGATCCTACCATAGCCTGCTAGACTACGGTCACACATAACTGCCATCAAAGTTTAGCTTAAGGAGACCTATATCTGGAGGGGAGCAAGGAATTTGCATCGAGACGACCAAGTTTGGCATAACAAAATCCACCAAGGCCCAATCCCTACATATATCTGAAATTTTTTATCCTCAGATATTTATCTGAACCCACAACCCACAAAGCAGTTTGAAACTTAATCATATCTATAACTTGCAATTCAGAAGACACCTTTCCTTGGAAGACCATTTTATTCCTTTCCAACCAGATAGACTTGACTATGCTTATTAATGTCACTTTTCAAAGGTTCCTTCCTAAATAGCTACCAACAAAATCACTGCTTCATTGAACATTTCAAACCAAGCTCTTGGTACACAAAAAGCAATACCTAACAACGGAAGGAAGTGTGACCAGATCTGAGATGCAAACCTACAATGCAGAAGAAGATGTTTTGTTGACTTCGAACTGACAGGCATAAAGGGCAAGTATTAACAATAATCATTCTCCTAAGTCTCAAATTATCAGTCGTCATATTCTCAAGACCAACAAGCCAATTGAAATAACCCTACCCCAACTTCCCAGTGTGATATTGTCCGCTTTGAGCCCACCATACCCTCAAAGTTTTGCTTTGGGCCATAACCCACATGGCCAGGCTCAAAAGGCCTCACACATGTGAGAGGGGGGCTTCCTTCATATTAACACCCAACCCACCCGCCTCATTGCCGATGTGAGACTTTCTTTGAGGTGGGTAGGGTATTACATCAGCCAAATACCTTCACCTTAAAAGGAGCATCACCCCTCCATATTTTTGGATTAACACGAGGGACGTCCCCCACGCACATCACCTTTCTACTAAAGGACTTGACAGAGAAATACTCATGAGGACCAAGCTCCCAAATTATTCTATCTTTTCCATGTCCCACCACAAAAACTCTGTTACGAAGATCCATTAAAGATAGCCACCCCTCCATCATCCAATCCTCTAATTCCCTTCTGAATAGAGGGTACCAAACGACCTTATTCTGATGAAGATCATAATACTCTTTTACCATTGCATCTCCATTAGCTGCCAAGTAAAATAGCACAGGAAACTTTTCGACCGGAACTGCAGTGATTGCAGTTTGGTCCTGCCCAAAAACCGGTTATGGGGTCAAAACTGCAGAAAACCGGTCAAAACCGCTGTTTTCTACGGTTTTGAACCATAAACCGTGATTCCCAAACCGCGGCTCACAAAAATTGATTTTTTTTAAAATTTTTTTAAAACTTTTCTCCTTCAAAAAATAAAAAAATTAGTATTAAAAAATGTATATATTTGAAATATAAATGTTTATTACTATTTCTATCATATATCTTTCACCGTTTTGGTATATTATTCGAAGTTTGAATATTGAATATATATATTAATTTTATTGATAAAAGGTGTTTTATTTAATTTTATATGTAATATTTATATTATATTACTATTTGACCAGTTTTAACCTGTTTTCATCAGCTTTGACCGCCGTAAACCTAAAATGCCTTAAAAATGATTCGTTAAAGGGTCTGTTTCTGATAACATTGCCTAAAACTAGAGAGAAGAGATGGAAGAGGCTGATGTTTGGATAAAAATGGTGGGTTTGTTGATGGAATGGAAACGGCTCCTATAAAGTGGTGTGCGGTATGCCAACGTTTTCGGTTCAAGGTTTTGGCAGAAGTTGCCATGTATTTTTCATTGCCAAAAATACCCTAATTTCGTGGGAAATGTAGGAATGCGTCCTCCACGTGTTAAGAGCTACGTGTGGCTCACCCATAAAGACGAATCAGGTGACACGTGTCCATGTGCACATGGACCGAGTTGTATACGTTTCCTTGGTCATCTAGTGGGCCCGGCCTTATCAGGGTTGCAAGTTGCAACAAGGCCCAGCTAAAGTTTGCATGACAGTAAGATACTAACAACTGATAAGAACGAAATGAGATCTTTACCTCGTAGGGTATCATGAAGTGTTACGAGTCTCTTAAAATAATATTTTATTTAATATGTGATTTATTATATATTATCTTAATTAAATAGGTCAAATCATTTTATAAAGTGAATAAGTGATTTACTAAATATATTGATCAAACTATTTTTTTAAATTTTTAAAATTTCATCATTATAAATTATTTCTTTAATCTCTAAATTGATAATCTCTCGTCTTAGGAAGCGCGAGGCAGTGTTGGCCCTCGCTTAAGGCTAAATAGACAGCCGCCTAGCCCCCCCTTCAATTTGGGTGATAGCCTATAGTCCCCACCATGCACTTTTCCTAGAGCGCCCCCGAAATTTCAGGGCCGGTCCTGGCGGGAGGTGCTAGGTTCGAGCCGAACCCCAATGGCCTCACCTAATATATCTTAAAGGCAGTGAGTATCACTCGTGGAGTTTTGTGCTCGATTTCCCAGAGTTTTCTACACGAAAATTAAAAAATAAATCTAGATGACATGATTTATATAAAAATCATTTGTTTATTTTTTATTAAAACATTTTACTTTATGAAATGACGGTATAAGTGATTGGTTTTTGTAGATTTCGTCCGAGTATGTAATCCTTTGAACACTTTTTAATGTGTCTATCGAAGGTCAATAGTAAAAATTTGATCAAAGTCTTCAATGAAAATTTTAGATTTATTTTCTTCAAATCAAATGAAAAAAAATCAAATTAAACTCAATAAAATTGAAAAAAATTATATTCAAAATTCACAAATGAGTTCAAGAAAATTCCTTGGGTTTCACTCAATTCACATGACTAAAAAGAAGATTGCTGAAATTTGAAAAATCAAATTGATCAGTTAAGATCTAGTCTCATTCTAAAGAATAAAAAAGGACTCAAATCTCAGAGAGTAATTGGCAACAGTAAATCACATACTATGAAATTAAAATCTAATAAAAACTAAAAAAATAGATTGTATAATAATTAAATATAAAATTAATTAATTAGAAATTAAAAGACAACAAAAAGAGAATACTCACCAAAGTCTAAGAGAAAACAATAGAACTGGGATATTTATTTAACACATTTATCTTTAAATTTACATATGCCTTGCGTCAAAATCATAGTACTTAGTAATAATCACAGTCGATATATATCGTCGATATCAACCATATATCGATACCAGCCATATCAGGATTTCCACCCTTGGTCCACACAACTGCAGAGAAAAGCCCATTAGTCATTAAAGTATGGTTGAAGTCACAATCAACGAAGCTGTGAAACAGTAGATTACATTAGATTCTTTGATTAATTTTACAATGTATTATTAAGGTTATAATTGTATTATAATGGATGATAGTGACATGAGACTCATCTTCAACTTTAATTATTATGATTAGTATCTAATCTACCTAGATATTTATCTAATTGGTCTTTTTTTTTTGGCAATTTGATCCATTAGATTAGGCACAAGGCACATTGAAACACAATCTTGTACTATTATAATAATTAGTAATTTGGTGTAAATTCTTTTGTTATCCTGTCACACACGAATGGCAATTATTTTGGCATATTATAAGACTAAAATATTTATTAAATCTTCAAAGAAGAATGCCGCCATGAAGAATTATGTGATTAACCTCCACGTTGCGGGGGTACGTGTTATTCATTCACATTATTTACAATATTCGTTAGAAAATACATAGAATCATGCATAACAATTTGGTATTTTTAAAAGACCAGGCCGACTACCAGGGCCGTCTAGACCATAAGACGAGTCAGGCGACCGCCTTAGGCCCCCGATTCACAAGCTCGTACTCTTTACCGCATGGTAAAGGTAAGGCGATTAAAACCCCCTTAGACTCTCTGTTTTTAAGGCCCCAAACACAAGCTTTTGTCATCCTCTCATAGAGCCGCGACAACGGCAACGGCAATGGCGGCTATGGTTTTGAGGGTTATCACCGTTGGCAAAGAGAGGAGTGAGGGAGAATGGGAGATAAGGATATGATAAAATATGGATTTCTTTAGACAGAAGTTCTTACAAAGTCACACGTGACTTTCGTGAGCACCCTTTTAATGATTTTTTGTTTTTAAACATTACCCAAGTTTTAAAGATTTAAAGATTATTTTTTTATACTCTCATTTATTATATTATAAATATAAATAAATAAATAGAATACTTGGGAGGCAGCAAATTTGACCCAATAAAATATGGTTATCTAGATTTGTTAAATGGGAAAATTCAATTCATTTTTAAGGTTTTTCATTTGATATAAATTTATAAAATGGTAATTCAAATAAAAAGTAATTATATGATTATTTGTTGTCTATTTATAATTTTATAATGATATTAAGAAATTGTAATAGATTTATATATTGCAGAATTTTGGTATTTAAATAGGTTTATTTTTTAACTAAACCCTTGAGACTCGTCAAATTCGACATACATTAATAAATCTGAACACATATAAGATACAATAGCCTACCGGAGCGACCCATGCTAAATTTTTATTATGATTTTACAAAAAGTCACAAAAGTCAATCGACTTTCAGTCTATTTTGCCATTATATAATAAAAATACAACTGGTGTATTTTCTTTGTTCTTTTTTTAATTTTTTTAAGATGATTCACAACAAAATAATGTTGAATTAAAATTATATATGGTAAACCGAAAGTAGATAAAAAATTGAACTTAAAATTCAATTTTTAATCATTTGATTTTACTTGTGAAAGTCATATTTTATTTTTCATAAAAAACATTGTTTACATTAAATTTTATTCTAACTCATCAATTAAACATTAGTTAATAATTTACTATTATTTATAATATAATATTCATAGGATGAATTTGAGTGGATTTGACCACGGTTGAATCTGATTGGATAAAGGACGGTTTGCTACCATTGTCGGTAACAATTTCTTCAAAAAAAAGAAGTTTTCAAAACTAAAATTGATAAAATCTTACCTACAATCAGCAATGTGACAAGAAAGATTAAGTGAATTACCCATATTATTAATTGAAAATGATTTTTTAACAAAATTTGAATTCAAAAATGTAATTAATAATTTTGCATCTCAAAAAGTAAGAAAATAGATTTTAGATAAATTATTTTTATTATATATAATTAAATATTACTTATAATAATGTGTTAAATACCAAGAAGGCCCCATTTAAAATTTTTGCCTTAGGCATCAACTTGTGTCGAGACGGCCCTGCCGACTACACTTTGTTATTACTCTTTCAATGAACAAGAAAGTTCTTTTTTTTTTTTTTTTCCTTTTTTTCCATACGAAATTCATTCTTATTTTTCAAGATCAAGATACCCAAGTGTCCTACCTGATTTTTCAGAAGTCTCACTTGAGTACGGATTTTTGAAATAGTTTTATGTTATGTACTATTGACAAAAAGCTGTCCTTCAATAAATAAATAAATAAAGGAAAAGAAAATGTCTGATTTTCTAAAGCCTAAATGCATCCACGTGCTGCCCACAATTTTTTTTTTTTTTTAATATTACAATTTTCACATTGGACGCACTTGATAAGTCAATTGAAAAGGTTTATTCATCAATATGAGACTCAATAAATAATTAATTAAATTAAATTAATACAATCATATTTTTAAGATTTTTAAGTTTTGATAATTTTATTTTATTTTATATTCCTTCCGTCCCAAAATACTTGTCCTATTTCAAAAAAATATATTTTTAAAGATCGGTTTCGTGCGTAGTGCGCCAAAAGCCTATTAATATATGGGTGTAGCTCAGTTGGTTATCTCCTGCCTCAGGAAAGGAGAAGTAATGGGTTCGAACCCCCATGGCCTAAACTTGGTGTGCCTTAGGGGTAGGGGTCCATCCGTGGGGGTTTCATGCTGGGTATCGTACAGTTTCTTACATGTAAATTAAAAAAAAAGTCTATTAATAAATTCTTTGAGTCAATACAAATATGATATGAAAGATTTTAAAGTAGTAAGAATAACCCTCAATAAATTTTATTTTGGTTATAATGTGGTTTATGGGAGTTGAGTTTGTATCGCTGAAGAGTGCATTTGACTTTTGAGAATTTTCTTCTCAACTATCGTTCCAAAAGCAAAGATAAATACCATTGGATACTTAGAATTCGATTTTTAAAATAGACTCAGGTAAACTAGTTACAAATCAACTATCTTTCTTTATTTAGATAGATCTACATTGAAAAAAAGTTGACTCTATTACGAATATCTTTTTTTCACTTTCAATTATTATCCGGATTTTCTCTTCTTTTTTTTTTTTCTGAAATTTACATGCATATTCTCTTAACCTATTTGAAAAAGGCACTTCTTATTATTGTCTTTGTCCACTAATAAATACAAATAACATGTCTTACAAAGATTGGAATGCATTATAGTCTGATGAGTCATTTGGGTTTCACGTAAATTCAAAAAAAGAAAAAAGAGTACTTCCTATTGTTGTCTTTGTTCACTAATGAATACAAATCGCATGTGATAGAGAGATTGGAATGTATTATAATGCCTAGTGACTCATCTGAGTCTCACGTAAATTTTTTTTAAAAAAAAACAAGCACTTCGTATCATTGTCTTTGTTCACTAATGAAAACAAATAACATGTAATAAAGAGATTAGAATGTATTATAATGCTCGATGAGTCATCTAGGTCTCACGTAAATTCAAAAAAAAAGAGGCACTTCTTATTATTGTCTTTGATCACGAATGAATACAAATAGCACGTGTGAGAGAGATTGGAATGTATTATAATGCTTGGTGAGTCATCTGGGTCTCACGTAAATTCAAAAAACAAATAAGGCACTTCTTATAATTGCCTTTGTTCACGAATGAATACAAATAGCACGTGCTAGAAAGATTGGAATGTATTATAATGCCTAATGAGTCTTCTAGGTCTTATGTAAATTCAGAAAAAAAAAAGGCACTTCTTATCATTGTCTTTGTTCACTAATGAAAACAAATAGCATGTAATAGAGAGATTGGAATGTATTATAATGCCCGATGAGTCATATGGGTCTCACGTAAATTCAAAAAAAAAAAAGGCACTTCTTATAATTGTCTTTTATCACGAATGAATACAAATAGCACGTGCTAAAGAGATTGGAATGTATTATAATGCCTGGTGAGTCATCTGGGTCTCACATAAATTAAAAAAAAAAAGGCACTTCTTATCATTGTATTTATTCACTAATGAATACAAATAGCATGAAAGATTAGAATGTATTATAATGCCTGATGAGTCATCTGGGTCTCACGTAAATTTTTTTTAAAAAAAGATGCACTTCTTATCCTTGTCTTTGTTCACTAATGAAAACAAATCGCATGTAATAGAGAAATTGGAATGTATTATAATGCTTGGTGAGTCATCTGGGTCTCACGTAAATTCAAAAAACAAATAGGCACTTCTTATAATTGCCTTTGTTCACGAATGAATACAAATAGCACGTGCTTGAAAGATTGGAATGTATTATAATGCCTAATGAGTCTTCTAGGTCTTATGTAAATTCAGAAAAAAAAAGGCACTTCTTATCATTGTCTTTGTTCACTAATGAAAACAAATAGCATGTAATAGAGAGATTGGAATGTATTATAATGCCCGATGAGTCATATGGGTCTTACGTAAATTCAAAAAAAAAAAAGGCACTTCTTATAATTGTCTTTTATCACGAATGAATACAAATAGCACGTGCTAAAGAGATTGGAATGTATTATAATGCCTGGTGAGTCATCTGGGTCTCACGTAAATTAAAAAAAAAAAGGCAATTCTTATCATTGTATTTATTCACTAATGAATACAAATAGCATGAAAGATTAGAATGTATTATAATGCCTGATGAGTCATCTGGGTCTCACGTAAATTTTTTTTAAAAAAAGATGCACTTCTTATCCTTGTCTTTGTTCACTAATGAAAACAAATCGCATGTAATAGAGAAATTGGAATGTATTATAATGCTTGGTGAGTCATCTGGGTCTCACGTAAATTCAAAAAACAAATAGGCACTTCTTATAATTGCCTTTGTTCACGAATGAATACAAATAGCACGTGCTAGAAAGATTGGAATGTATTATAATGCCTAATGAGTCTTCTAGGTCTTATGTAAATTCAGAAAAAAAAAGGCACTTCTTATCATTGTCTTTGTTCACTAATGAAAACAAATAGCATGTAATAGAGAGATTGGAATGTATTATAATGCCCGATGAGTCATATGGGTCTTACGTAAATTCAAAAAAAAAAAAGGCACTTCTTATAATTGTCTTTTATCACGAATGAATACAAATAGCACGTGCTAAAGAGATTGGAATGTATTATAATGCCTGGTGAGTCATCTGGGTCTCACGTAAATTAAAAAAAAAAAGGCACTTCTTATCATTGTATTTATTCACTAATGAATACAAATAGCATGAAAGATTAGAATGTATTATAATGCCTGATGAGTCATCTGGGTCTCACGTAAATTTTTTTTAAAAAAAGATGCACTTCTTATCCTTGTCTTTGTTCACTAATGAAAACAAATCGCATGTAATAGAGAAATTGGAATGTATTATAATGCCCGATGAGTCATCTGGGTCTCACGTAAATTCAAAAAAAAAAAAAAAAACACTTCTTATCATTGCCTTTGTTCACGAATGAATACAAATAGCACGTGCTAGAAAGATTTGAATTTATTATAATGCCTGATGAGTCATCTAGGTCTCACTTAAAAAAAAAAAAAAGGCACTTCTTACTATTGTCTTTGTTCACTAATGAAAACAAATAGCATGTAATAGAGAGATTGAAATGTATTATAATGCCCGATGAGTCATCTAAGTCTCACGTAATTTTTTTTTAAAAAAAAGCACTTTTTATCATTGTCTTTAATCACGAATGAATACAAATAACACGTGCTAGAGAGATTAGAATGTATTATAATAGCTGATGAGTGATCTGCCAAACAATTAGTTGTTAGTAAAGCTCTCATTTAAGTGGACCCCACCATAGATGGACCAATTTTTAAACCTTTATTCCCATGGCTTCTTTTTCAGTTTGTGGCCATTAGCAAGAATTTTGTCATGAACCACCATGCATGCAGCATGTTATATGACACCCAAACACATGTTCCTCCAACATGCTCACAACATCTTTGCGCCTTTACAAAAATATAAAATACTTTTTTCATTATAAAATCTAATAATAATATTATTCTTGTTTGAGATTAGAAAATTAGAAAGACAAATAATGGTAGGAGAATCAAGTAAAGGTGCCAAAGGCTAACAGATACATGCTTCAAGGAGAATCAAGGAAAGTGTTTTATTTTCATTACAGAAAAATGGGGAGATGTCAGTGTTGATTTCAATCAATTGAAACATTTCATATGCATGGACAAGTAATGAAAGATTTATTAAAGAGACAGGAATAATTTTTTTTGATGAAATCATAAAATAGGGGTTTTTTTTTTTTAAAGTATGGAGGGTATCAAATTATCAATGTTGGTGGATCAGTAGAGAATTGAGTTGGTAGTTAGCTACACCTGAATTGTTTCTTTATCTAGAGTTTAACCGACTTTAAGGTTTATCTAACGATTTTTTTTTTCATACATGGAAACCTGCCGATCCCATTTTGTAGTGATCATAGGTAAAATCTCAGATCTATGATACCACCTACAAATACCATGAATCAGGTTAGACCTCCTAAGGGTATGAGGACAAGACCTCCAACCTAATGATCCTTATATTGTATAATATGTTAATCATTTTTTTATTGTATAATATTCCTATTGAGATCTAAATATATCCTTTGACTAGATCTAAATCCGATAACTCATTAGTACGATCGAAACACATATAAAGTATATATTACATATAAAATGATTAATATAAACCGTTAAGAAAAGAATAAGTGAGAATGAAATGAAATAAGTTACATAACCTTCGATTCGACCCAAGCTCAAATTCATTCAGTCGAATTTTATTTCAATCTCAATTATTATTAGAACTAAATGGTGTGACGATACTGAAGAACCCTATTCCCCCCTATAACTCCTTAAATAAGTGAAAGCCCATTAATCAACTTTGAGACCCATCTGGAATTGGGCCTCACAAAATAAGTCCCTTACCATTTGGTTTACGAAAATAGGTCCTATCGTTATTGGGGTAGTTTTGATTTTGTGACACTTTCATGTCAGGTTGAGAAAAAGGGGTCTAAGCATAAGCCTTCTGTTGATACCGTCTACCATTGAAGGCTGGATACAGCAGATGAGCCGAAAGCCTGACCCAAATGAGGCCAAAATCTAATTAGTAGGCTCATTTATGTTGAATTTGTCAGAGTCAAGAAGCTAATTTGGTTGCTCAATCACTCATGAGATCATTACAAATAATTCGAGGTCCATATCAGTTAATTATAGCGCCAGCTGAGCGGGCCGGCTCAGCCCATTGGGGTCAAAAGGTCACTCAACCTAAGTTAGGGGTAAAAAAATGGTGGACCCGATATTTCGGCGTCTCAGCCTAGATTTCAGGCCCACGAATATCGCCCGATATTTCTTTTTCTCTTTTTTTTTGTCAAATCTCGACCATATCGGTCGATATCGGCGAGATCTCGGTTATATCGGCCAAGATCTTGCCTGCAAGGTCGATATGAGATGTATCGGCCGAGATTTGGAGCCGTGACCTAAGTAGGTTGGGCTTGCAACTTAAGTTTTTGTGCTCTAATTTAAATAAAACACGATACAAGGTTACAAGTAAAAGAAATAAAGATGATAGAAAGTTGGGATAGATTAGATTTGAAGTGACAAGGAATATGTTTTTATAAAAATAAGATAAAAAATTATAATTTAAAAAACGACTTTAGATATAATTTAAAAACTGACTTTAAATAGGTTGAATTAGTGACAAAATTGATGACCAATTGAAAAAAAAATTTGAGAATATAGTTGGCCCAACTAGCTAAAACCAAAGTTTTTCACTTCAATATCAACCTCGTATTGGTTAGAAACCATTGAGTTATATTGGCTTGATATATAAAACTATCATTAGAGACCTACATTACACTAATAGAATGCACTTGCTTTGCATATATAATTTACTTAAAATTTTTGATTGATTTTATTAAAATATGTTTACAATGTTACTATGCACCATCCAATTAAAAACCACTAATTATCTCATATAAGTATCTATTGGGTCAACTCTGATTCTCATAACAGTCTCATGAGAACTAATCTTAAAAGAAAATTATTGTATATAAAATCATTATCTGAGTTTATGTTGTCCATTTGCAAAACCACTAATTAGTATCTGATTCTTTCAAAATTCGAATTCTTTGTAATTTCTGTTTTCTTTTTAAGTAATGAAGACAAATAACTTATAGAAATCTCATTTTTCTATAAAAATATAAACTATAAAGTTAAGGATTTGAAATATTTAATTGAAGTGCTTTTTTTTTTTTTAACATGATATTGACCTTTCTATATAAACACAAAAATATTTAAGATTAAAATAAAAAAAATGTAAAATAAAAATTGTAAATTGATTCAAGGAAAATGCACTTAAAGAGTTGCTTATTTTAGAAAAAAAAGGTCTTTCCACGGTACGTCGGTACCCATCATCATCCCACTTGGTAAACCCTAATTAAATATGTGACCTAATACATAACATACCAATTTGTGGGTTGTTGAGAGGAAATGTCTTTCCTAATTCATGGAAATAACAACATCGAGAATAGAAAAAAGAAATAAAAAAAAAACAAAATGAATGATCAGACTCTATAGAATATAACAAAGATGACCTACCCTTTATTTATATATATAACTTTTCCAAACGAAAATAAATAAATAAACCAAGTAAACATTAGATGTTTTTCTTGCAAAATTAAAGACTGTCCATGTGTTAGGAAAACCTGATATTCATGCAAGTACATATAACTGTTGAGGCAACAAACACATCAAATTCCAATTCACACTCAACAAGGATCAAAGGACAGTCACTCCCATATTATTCTCATCCACAAAAAAAAACATGGATTGGAAGTTTCTCCTCCTTCTCTGATCGTGGCTCGAGGGTCTCTATCATTTGGAGAAGCAAAGCCCTAGAGAGCTTTTCTTTTTTTTAAATCACCAAGGAGTCTAGAGGTCTCACCTGTATTTAGATGTTTAAAAGGATGTTGGTCGTGAATCAAACTTAATACCTCTTTTCGTAAAGAGAGTTCTGTGTTTGTTGCTGTGTTAGAGTCCAGTTGAGGCACCACACTGCCACTGACATGGTCAGGGGCAGGAGTCGAAAAAATAGTCTCGGCCGATATTTTTCTCTTTCCTTAATTTAATAATTGAAAAGATCTTTATTCATCATTTTTCATTATCGTCGCCATCATTATTATGAATTTTTATCCCATTTTTTTGGGTAGTGATTTTTTCTACCATGAGTTTATGTTATGGTACACTAAATTTAAAGGAAATTTTGATTTTACTTTTACTTTTGGAAAAGAGAAAGAGAGGGAAGTAAGTACAAAATTAAAATTTCATTTAAATTTGGTGTACCATGAGAAAATTCATCGTGCAAAAATCACTATCCCATTTTTCGAGT
The DNA here is from genome assembly GCA_022113865.1 of Chimonanthus praecox. NCBI lineage: Eukaryota > Viridiplantae > Streptophyta > Magnoliopsida > Laurales > Calycanthaceae > Chimonanthus > Chimonanthus praecox. Next base: position 139,930 of record JAINRJ010000154.1, read on the forward strand.
TGAATCTTGTATTGAATATGATTTTAAGAAGTTTTATAAGTTCGTTCTTCAAGTGTGAAAGTTATTTGTCAATTCTAAACTTTTTTTCCTAATTTTTTTTAGCATTTTGAGTCATTTTTAACATTTTTAGAAATATTTTAAGATAATCTTGATTTTGGAGTTTCTTTGTGAAAATAATTTAATATAATAATATCGAATTCTTATGAAATTGAATGAAGATGTTTTATTGTAATTGATATAGTTATAAAATGTCTGTGTGATTTTCTATTTTTTTCCATAAATTAATAAAAGTCAGATTTCTTCTTTTCATTTTAAAGTTTCCCATGAAAAATATTTCTAAAGTTAAGTGAAGAATCTTTAATGTGATTGATATAGTTTTTTAATGTATTTATGTAATTTTTCTAATATATAAAATATTTTATAAAATATATGAATTGTAACGAGTATCATTACGAGATATCAGAGAACATTAATTTTATATTAATTTTTAAAATTTTTATAACATATTTTTTCATATAAAAATTTTAACATTCAAGAATCTAATACTCCATAATTTTTTTTTTTTAATAAAAATATCCTCATACAATTATTTTCCATTTTTCTTATTTTCTCATATTTTTAAACTTTTTATAAAAATTCAAAAAGAAAACAAGAGAAGGAACGCGTATCAGCTGTAGGCCTGTAGCCTTTCTCGGTCTCAAAGACTCGAATTCTCCTGCAAACTGCAGAGCGATAAAAAATTAAAATTAGAAAGAAAAACCCCAAACGAGTCGAGTGCAGGAATTAGCATAGGAATTGTTGAGAGAGTAATGGCGGAAGGAGCAGCAGCCCCATCAGGACTTCGGATCCTCCTTCACCAGCATGTCCGAGAACGCACCCCCGTCCATATCTCCAGCCACGCCGACCGTGATCGAATCATCGTATTCTCTCTCTCTCTCTCTCTCTCTCTGGATTTTGGATATGTAAAACTGGAGTTTCGCCACTGGGTCGGGAAATCCGACAATGTTGAGAGTTGAGACACTACTTCTCAACTTATTCTGGGCTGTTTCAATGGACACAAGTTGTAAATGGATAACCTTCTTTTCAGTAGCATAGATTATTTAACAGTGGAAAAACAATTTCCCCTTAGTGAAATTGGTTTCCCCACATCCACCTGGGGCCTTGCTGTTTGTTTCAACAAGCTCCTCTTCTCCCTTTGATTTGAATTTGGTTTTCCCTCATTTCCACAGGAAGTATTTAGGAATGCTCTATCACAAGATGGTCCGCCATCGAATTTTGCTCTCCAGGCTGTGCAAGATGCTATAAAACCACAGGTCTTGCCTTTCTTCTTTATATCAAATTCATGTATGCTTATATATAAGAACTTCTCTTGTATACATTTAACTATATGTGTATGTAATTTATCATGAAACTGTCATTATCTTATTGGGCGTTTTAGTTGGGCTAATCTGTGCCATGAAATGCTTGTTGGCAGAAGCAAACTGTATTGGTCCTAGATGAGAATCAATCATTGGAAAACGCACTTCGAACTTTAGTTCAGGAACTAGTGGTAAGTTGCACTTGGCATGTTTGAATTGGTTGCTCTAATAATTTCAATGTTTGCTTCCATATTGGATATATGCAAGTTAATTATGTTTCTTGTTAACATCAAAATGAGGGAATTTGCTATAAAAGCTGTTTGTTTGTTACTCAAATGTGTATTTTTTGTGTATTAAATTATTTTTGAAACTACAAATCCTGTTGTATTGATTCTGAATTACCAGTGTGCATCACCTAGAATAGAATCCTTAATTCTCCTGTATTCTGTATTACATCTCTGTCTTTAGAAAATGAGCATGTAGCACCATTGAGAAAGCACTCATTGCAGCTATCATAAAGGTTGCAGGTTCAAGATTTTAGAAAAAAAAAAAAAAACTTTGCCCTTTATCAGAAGCCAGTTATTAACCATCTCCCTAACTGGTTTTCACTGCCTTTCCCTTTTCCTTTTCATATAAAATCGTGTGAACGCTTGCCAGGATCATCTATTTCTAGTGGGACCATGTATCCCTATGTTTATTTTATTTTGTTTTTAAATATGGATTCCTTGGAAAGTTCATACTTCTCCCATGCCAGAAGGGGTGGTAGGGTCATCTATTTCCATTGGGACCATGTATCCCTTTTTTTTTTTTTTAATTTTTATAACATACAGATTCCTTAGAAAAGTACTTCTTTGTGCTTTGTTCTGTAATGTATAAATGCAAGCAATGGCAAATTCTTACCAGTGCTATTTTTTTTTTCTACTCCATCATTGGAACCAACAAGAACATCATGCTATTCTTCATTCATCATTTTCTTAAATGACATTGTGACCGTTGGTTGCAATGTTGTTTGTAAAGTTGGTTTGCGTTTGTATTTCTATTTGATTCTTTGATTTAAGCTGATTTCACTTGATATGATTGACGCAATAATCAGTTTTAGGATTAATGCATGTAAAGCAATTAAAGGTTCAAAGCACAATCACACTTGCATTTTATATCCAAGAACGCATAGAACTAAGGACAAGGAAGATCACATTGTGGCTTTTAGAAGTGAATGGAATAAGATATAAATACATTATTTCATACCGAGATGTGGACATTTACAAAGATTGTTAAGTCACTTAACAAGTTCCTAGAGATGATTTATGTCCAATCTGATTGTTCCTTTTATATTTACTTCAGGACTTATTGAGAAATCCGTTTGCTTATTCTGACTGTGTGCTCTTAACATCTATTCATATTCCCTCCTGTTTGAATAATTTTTTTTTTTCTTTTAGTACTCCAAAAAAGTTGTTTATCACTTTGGGAGAGAACTTTACTGCACAATGTTGCAAATTAATTTTGAAGGTTTATACTTTATACCAAAAGTGGGATAACGAATAAGAGAGTAAGTGATTATGAAAAAATAAGGGTGAACTTGGAATGGGAAACTTTGGCAACTTCTAATAAATGTTTACTTTAGAAATTATCCTAATGCACTGTGGGATTAAATGGCAAGTTGTAATAAATAGTTACCCATTATGTGCTTAAATAATCCAAAGGAAACAAGAGATGTGCACATAAAGAAACATGGTGCTGGGTCTAGTGGCATATAAATGCCTGGAAGGCTATTGGTGAGAATAAATGACATTCTAAGGGATAGCAAAAAACATGGAGCTTAGAAGACAATAAGAAATTCATAAATATAGTCAAGTATGAGGCTGATGTCAATGCACAATAAGGATATGGGGGAGTTATTCGAAATAACTCTGGTGTCATTTTGGTTTCTTTTACGGGCCCTTTTCCAAATGGTTCAGTGCTTGATGTGGAGTTGTATGCTTTATAGAGAGGTGTTTTGGCTTCGGAAGAGTTAGGGGCAATTAGGAGTATCTTAGAATTGGACTCTAAGCTGGTTGTTGGTTGGGCCTTGAGGTCTTTTTATCCTTGGTCTTATTTGGATAAAATGGACAAAATTCGTCATTCTATTCAGACTTATGGTTATGCAGTCTCTTGGGTTCCCCGTTCTACAAATTTAGAAGCAGATGAGTTGGCTCGGCAGGGTGTGATTTTGTCATCGGAAATTTTAAATAATTTTATGTAATTTTCGGAAGTTGTCCCTTTTTTCTTTAGTGGCTGGCTTTTTATGCCTGCTTTGGTTGTTCTCTTCCTTTTTACTAATGAAGTTATCTTTAAAATAAAAACAAAGGATGGGGAAAGGATACAAGCTTGCAAGATAAAAGAAGGAAAAGCTAGAGACCTTGATTGCTCAAGATGTATTAAAGATTGAAGGAAATGATATTAGTAAAAAATAAGGAAATAAAAAATAGTGGAGATTTTTTTTTTTAAATTTATTAAATTCGACTTATGTGAGTAAAGATAATAGTGAAACATGAGCAAGTTGAGGAAAGATTAATAAAATATTTGAAACAAAAGAAAGGTAGCTTTTGCTAAGGGAATGGAAAAACGGCATTAAGACCAGATGGTACCCATATAGAGTATTTAAATACGAATTATGTGAGTAAAGATAATAGTGAAACATGAGCAAGTTGAGGAATGATTAATAAAATATCTGAAACAAAAGAAAGGTAGCTTTTGCTAAGACAACTAAAAAAATGTCATTAAGACCAGATGGTACCCATATAGAGTATGGTTCTATTGGATGGCATTAGAGTTAGTTGGTTGGTTGGCTAGACTATTTAACAAAATCTTAATTACAAAAAAATGCTTGAAGAATAACAAGATAAGTTGCACGGTAAAGGTGCGAATGTCATAGTTTGCAATATGTGTGAGGTGTTAGACTTGATAAACCAAAATATTAGGACACAAAAAGCACCATATTTAATAGAGAATAAAATTTAATTTTTTTCAATGAAAATAAAGTGCAAGAATAACATTGATAGGAAATAGTGTACTAGTTTTACTCTAAAAATTAAGTGAGCTTATCGATATTTTAATTGGGCTTTGAAAGGTGAATGGTGAAAGGTGTTAGAATATTTTAGTCATTTTAGAAAACATTGTAAAAAAGTACTAGAAGAGTCCATGAAGAACAAGTGAGCGTTTGACAGAGGTGCATCATACATCTTGAAGAATTTGTGCAACATAGATCTCATGAGAGCATTGTGGTCCTTCTTAATAGGAAAAGTGATTTAAAATGATGTTAACCATCAAGCTGTTAAACTTATGAGTCATACAATGAAACTTTGGGACGGAGTGATTAGAGTAATGTCCAAGACAAGTATCTAGTATTTCAAAGAACTAGTTTAGCTCTATATTTTGTAGATTAGCAATAAAAGCCACTTTCCTATTGAGATAACTTGTAGAAAAGTTCATATAAAGAAGGAAACTTTACACATGGCTCTTATTCATGTAGAAAGAGCGTACGATAGGGTGTCATGGCCATTATATGTATATATATATATATTTGAAAGGTAACTTTATTATTCACAAAAAAGGAATTAAAATACAACCAGAAGAACAATCAGTCGGGTGAAAATAACCCACCAACCCCAAAAACCCTTACAAGAAAAGCCACCCCCAAGATATTACAGGATCCTAATTACAACTTCCAAAGACATAGGCAAACCCTAGTGTGCCATTTCGTTAGCAGCTGAATTTGCAGCTCTTGGGACCAGGAGACCGAAAAGCCAACATAGGTTATAGTGTAATGAATCCTTTCAACTTTTTCTAGATGATCCATGGGCAGAGAGACCTTGAGGTCCAACCGACATCGACCTTAGAGTCCCTTTCTAAAATACCCCTATAACACCTAACCCTTCCATCTCCATGATACCTCTCCATAATGCTTGAAGTTCCGCTTCAATCACTGAGCCATTGAGAAGAGGGCCAACAAAAGAAATTCTAGTCTCTCCGAACTCATTTCTAATGATCCCACCATAGCCTACTTGACCACGGTCACACACATAACTGCCATCAAAGTTTAGCTTAAGTAGACCCATATCTGGAGGGGAGCAAGGAACTTGCATCGAGACGACCAAGTTTGGCATAACAAAATCCACCAAGGCCCAATTCCTACATATATCTGAAATTTTTTATCCTCCGATATTTATCTAAACCCACAATCCACCAAGCAGTATGAAACTTAATCACATCTACAACTTGCAATTCAGAAGACACCACCCTTTTATTCCTTTCCAACCAGATAGACTTTATTATGCTTAGTAATGTCACTTTTCAAAGGTTTCTTCGTAAATAACTACCAACCAAAATCACTGCTTCATTGAACATTTCAAACCAAGCTCTTGGTATATTGAAAGCAATACCTAACAACTGAAGGAAGTGCGACTAGATCTGAGATGCAAATCTACAATGCAGAAGAAGATGATTCATTGACTCCGCATCCGACAAGCATAAAGGGCAAGCATTAACAATAATCATTCTCCTAAGTCTCAAATTATCAATTGTCATCTTCTCAAGACCAACAAGCCAGCCAAATACGTTCACCCTAAAAGGAGCATCACCCTTCCATATTTTTGGATTAACACGAGGGACATCCCTCACACACATCACCTTTCTACTAAAGGACTTGACAGAGAAATACTCAGGAGAACCAAGATCCCAAATTATTCTATCTTTCCACGTCCTACCACAAAAACTCTGCTAAGAAGATCCATTAAGGATAGCCACCCCTCCATCATCCAGTCTTCTAATTCCCTTCTGAATTGAGGGCACCAAACGACCTTATTCTGATGAAGATCATAATACTCTTTGACCATTGCATCTCTATTAGCTGCCAAGTGAAATAGCACAGGAAACTTTTGAGCTAGAGACACCTCACACAACCATCTATCAGTCCAGAAGAGAATATTACCACCAGTGTAAGCACGATATTTGATATGATGGTTAAAGACTATCGAGATCGAGCAAACTCCTTTCCAGAAGCCAGAAGCTAGAAGCCCTTGTAGAAGATCCTGCAATCCTCCAACCATTATTTGGCAAACATTAAAGTGGAAATGTATCTCAAATGGCATCATCTTCACTGCCACCACCACCAGCACTATCTCATCATCAAATCCTATGCGACATTGTGTATCCCAAATGGACATGTTGTGATTATAAGTGGCTTGTACGGAGGGCTAACGAAAATTGTAAGAATGGTGTGTGGAGAGAGAACAAAATCCATAGTTAGAGTTGTCTTTAGCAAGGGTTTGTTCTTAGCCTTTATTTGTTTCAGTTATGGACTGCTTAATATAAGAAGTCCAAAATAAAGTTCCCTAGTGTATGATGTCTGAAAAATTTAGTACTAATTTGTGAGACAAGAAATCAAGTAAATAAATTGGAATTATTTCAAAAAACTCTCAAAGCAAATAGTTTGAAAATTACTAGAGCAAAGACAAAATATGAAGTGCAAGTGTAATAGATCAAAGAATGAAATGGATTTAAGATAAATTTTTATACTTGGATTCAACTATAGAACCAAATTTTGGGTTTGATTTGTATATAGCTAGTAGGATGGGTTATGTATAGCCGTATAGGCAAGCTGGTGGTGTGTTGAGTGATGGAAGAGTGCGATGTTTACTAAAATGATGTTTCCATTAGATGATAGTTGGACGTATTACTAATCTAGTTGAATTTTAGGTAAGAAGGACAAGTAATGAAATAGTGATGATGAAGATGTGTCTGTTAAGACGGATATATGGTGTAGCAATAAAAGATAATTGGAAATGAGCGCATTAGATAAATCCTTACGGTTTCCTCAATGGAAGAAGATGAGAGTCCATTGTTTAAAATGGTTTTTGGCACACATTTAGAAAGATTGGAAATATCTGAAATGTGAAAAATGAAAGGTTACAGGTAGAACAAGAGGATTGTTGAAAACATGGATTGATGTGTTAATAAAGTACATTACAAATTGTGGAGTGACCGAGAACATGATTTTTCATAGATTGAGTGGAAAAGTACGTCTCAAAGGCTGACCCCTGATAGATGGGATAAATGGCTTTGAGGGTGATGAGATGTGGACAATTGCCTACAAACCAAGGCGGATTTCTTTATACAGTTGGATCATTTAAAGAACGGAAAAGGTTATCTATCAAGGTTTATGAAATATGCTATGATACTGTAATTAAAACTGCTAAATCAGCACGGGCAAAGCTGCTTGGGTCTATAATTGTACATGGATATTGGATGTCAGGCTTTATTTATTTTATTTTGTCTCTCCATGTAATGTGTTGCACTTCATTTTAGCTGTCCTTTGTTTTTCTCTACTTGAAATTCCTCTCTCTCTCTCTCTCTGAACCAAGCTAGGGTAACAAAATCAGTTACCTTAGCTTATGGTAACAGAAGCTATATTTTTAATATGTGGCTTATAATAGGCCGTTGGGTCCCATCCCATCACATTAAACACCAAATTGTTGAGTATTTTAGAGTAAAAAATTGAAACAAAAAGTGATGGGTATACATGATCAAAATGCATTGAAATTAATAACCATCTAACCATTGATTTTGAAGGACTTAAATCTGATGGCTAGAAATGGGTTTTGGTCTTAATTTTGATTTGAGGATACTCTACCTCTCTACTTGAATATGATAGGGTCCACTGACCCACATAATATTTTAAATAAAAATTATAGTTTCTGTTTTCCTAAAGTAGCAGAGATCTGTAGCATTTGCAATTTTGCACTGTGTATGTGTGTCTGAGGGTTTTTAAGTTTCTATGCTCTTCATGCTCTATGTAGTATCTCTAATGACTTCTTCCCTCTTGACATGCAGTCTTCTGCAATTCAGTCGGGGGAACGGGTTATGCAGTATGGGAGGTTAATAGATGATGTGGATAATATCCATGGTCAAATACCACGTCTTCTTGGTTTGTATAGTACATCCCTTAAATTTTTGAACCATTTTAGCAAAATATTTTTGCTTGACTGGTCCATATTGTTTGGATGCCATCTACTTGTGCATGCATTCTAGCTGCACACTTAGTTTTGTTATTACTTTCTATTATTTACTACTTGATTACTATTATTATTTCTTTTTCTGTTAGATATTGTTCTGTATCTATGTGAAAAAGGCCATGTTGAGGGTGGTATGATATTCCAGCTGCTTGAAGATTTGACAGAAATGTCTACAATGAGAGACTGTAAAGAAGTTTTTGGTTATATAGAGAGTAAACAAGATATCTTGGGGAAGGTGTGTAGTCTTAAATGCAACATTAAGCTTCTCTTGTTTTTATTATATTATGTTCAATGAAGAATTTAAGATTTTCACCTTGTAAACTGAGACCACTATATTATTGTTAAAGCACATGGTTTTGATTGTCTGCAGCAAGAGCTATTTGCAAGAGGGAAGCTTGTGATGCTTAGGACCTGCAACCAACTTCTTCGCCGACTCTCAAAGGTATTAAATAGTGAACCTTTTGTTCTCTCTCTCTCTCTCAAAAAAAAGATATTAAATGGTGAAGATACAAATTGCTCTCTCTCTCTCTCAAAAAGAAAAAGGGGTATTAAATAGTGAAGATACACATTAGCATTTCACATTTTATTGGTGCTAACCAACCTTGCATTTGGAAATACTGTAGTCAATCATAAAGAATCATGATTAATCAGAAGAGTAATGCTAGCCAGACGTCCTTTGTGCAGTATACTCCTCAACGGCTTTGTTTAGAGCTGCACACATGTAAATTTTTGTTGCTTGTCATGAGTATTTTAGACATTGAACAGGTTAACTGATTTAGTTGGTAACCTCAGGCCAGCAACATTGTCGTCATGTGGTTACATATGTCATTTCACCTAATCATCTAGTGACACGTCATTTACTCCCACCAAAATAAGACTTTTCTTTTATCTTTTACAAATTCTCCTCATAGACACTAATAACCATCCATTTTAAACTAATGATTTAAAATCATACAATATTTTAATATTGACAAATTTAAGATTAGTAACATTATCTTAGATTAAAGAGTTAAAAATGTGTATTGGTTTTGATATTTTGTAGATTGATTAATTTGAAGTAACACTGTTTATGAGTTTTATATTCAAATATAAATATTTTCAATCAAAGTAATATATTGTAGATTCCACATATTTTTAGAGCCACAAAAGTATAGATTCAAAAATAATTTTAAGTAGTTATAATTTTGGGACTTAAAAAACATAGATAGATTGATTCTATCAAGGCGATTCTCATGAAACTTGTATTCAAGCAAGCTTTTCCTGTCATGTTCATTTTTGTGGGTTCCACTTGTTTTGGATGGCCACAAAAGATTTGAGATAAAAAACTAGTTTAAAGATGATAAAGATCTAGAGGCTAAAGATGATAAAGATTTGGTGGTCGGACTCATTTGGTTCCTACAGTAAATCCAACCATTTGGTCTTCCAAAGCGCCGCCCCTTAGGCCTGGGGAAAATCCTCACCCAGGACAACCTGCATAAGAGGGGTAGGATTTTGGTTAGTGGATGCCTTTTCTGTCTCCAAGCTTATGAGGATGTGGACCACCTCCTCAACCATTGCTCTTCCTCATCGGTAGTGTGGAGCTTTGTCCTGAACTAGTTTGGTATCCAGTGGTATATGTTCACTTCTGTTACTCAGTTGTCCTTTGCTTGGGAGATCCCTAATATTTCTACCAGATGCTTTGTGATGTGGCGGTTAGCTTTTTTTGCTATCATATGGAGTCTGTGGTTGGAACGTAATAACATGGTGTTCAAGAATCATACCGAGAGCTCCCAAGGTGTTGGTAGTCGAGTTATGGCCAAATGTGTTGCTTGGGCTTCTTCCTTACCTGTATTCTAGGATTTCTCCATCTCAGACATTTTGAGAGCTTGGAAAGAGTCTATCGGCCTGTTTTAAAGCATTGTTATTGCTCTTTTGGGTTTCTTTCTCGCTTGGGTGTATGGGTTGAGGGTGTTTCCTTTCTTTTATTCCTATTTTTGTATTGTACACTTCTCGCGCCTTCTTCAAATTGATGCAATTACAATTACCATTTAAAAAAAAAAAGAGCCTATAAATTGTTTAATACAATATTGAGTGTATTTCATAATGAGTTCAAAATAAGTATAAATTTAATTTACAAGATGATAATGTAATTAACTTAAAGAATTAGTGTAAATATTTGTACAAAAGAATTGTTACTCAATTCACGAATAACAGGTTGAGTGGTACTAATTCGACATCCATCTTTGTTGACTCCTCAGAACCTTCTCTTTATAAATTATCACTTTTGAAAAAGTATCTCGTTATTGGAATTGGATGACGAGTTCAACTGGTTGAGTGAAAACATTTAAAAATGCTTTTAAAGTTTTAAGTATAAAATTAATTTTTATGATTAAAATAAAAAAATTTAAAGATTGATTCAAATAAGTGAATTTATTGACTCTATTTATTAGTATGAACATTTTCAATCAATGTGATATTTTGTGGCTGGACACATTATTAAATGCTATGAATTTTTAGAGCGTAAAAAATAATTTGTGTAAAAATTTAGAGGGTTTGAAACATATGACTTGATTCTTTCAATCAATGTGAGGCCTCCTATTTAAGCATTGGCCTTTTCAACTTATGTAACAACCCGTCCCTTCAACACAATATTGTCTGCTTTGTGCCCGACGTAGGGCGGCCCGCACGGCTTTGCATTGGGCTTGGCCCACAAGACCAGGTCCAAAAGGCCTTGTGCTAATGAGAGGGGAGCACCCTCTTATTACCCTCCACCCCCTCCACCTCATGGGCGATGTGGGTTTTTTCCCACACGCCCATGTGGGTGGGGTGTTACAATCCACACCCCTTAAGATCAGAGCCGTCCCCGGCTCCGTCACGTTACACTGACAAGGGGTCTACACAAGCAACACAACACATAAGGGTAGAGGGCCCACAAGTCCGAGTGTTGAACCGTGCTCTGATACCAAATGTAGCAACCTGTCCCTTCAGCAAAATATTGTCCTCTTTGGGCCTGACGTGGGGCGGCCCGCACGACTTTGCATTGGGCCTGGCCCACAAGATCAGGCCCAAAAGGCCTTGTGCTAAGGAGAGGGGAGCACCCTCTTATAACCCCACACCCCCTCCACTTCATGGGCGAGTTGGGTTTTTTCCCACACGCCCATGTGGGTGGGGTGTTACAACTTAGGTGCTTTTTGTCTGTGTGTGTGAAGCCCACACAAGTTTAGGAATTGACAAATAATTTAAAGTGATGAATTTTGGAGGGCTTAAGAACCACGACTTGATCATTTAACCAAGATGATTTTTCATGGGCCTTATACTTTGGTATTCACCTTTTTGTTCAAGGTGATCTTTTCAGTAGTTCCACTAAACTTTGCAAATAGATTAAAAATAATTTAAAGTGATTAAATTTTATAGAATTTAGAAGGCATGATTTGATTGATCCAATCAAGGTGATTTTTTATGGCACTCATGTAAAAACGTGACCTTTTTTTATCAAGGTGATTTTTATGGATCCACATGTCTTAAAAGATGGCTAAGCTTTTCATTTAAATTAGTTAAAATTTCGAGGGTTAAAAGCTATGCTTTGATTAATCCAATTATATTGATTTTTGTGGGTCTCAAATATTTTTAATAGCTGTAAAAATTTAGAAACTAAAAAGTAATTTGAAGCAATAAAATTATAAGTAATTTAATTAATCTAATTAAATGTTTTTTAAAAAATGTATGTATAATTATAATCCTTATTGAAAAGAAGCTACTCTGAACTCACTTGTTGTTTCCCTCCTTAGTCGTTCTCTCTCCTTGATCCAAAGCAGAGTAAAAAGGCAAGGACTATCAGGTGCTGCAAAGAAGCCAGAAAAACTGGTTATTTGTGGAATTATCCATGATTCCAATGAATGTCAGGTTTCATCATTCTCCATGCCTGTTACTTTTTGTCTCTTTAATGAAGCGGAATTACATGCTCTTTGAAGAGGTGTTCAAGAGTTAGCTAGGCTTGGCCAGCAAGGTGATATTCTAGAAAGTTATTCTTTCGTGGTCACTCAGTGTGCAAAAGAGGCTGTGTCCATGGAGATTTTTGGACAAGGTAGAAGAAATTAGGTTGATCATGTCCTGGAAAGGTTTCATCATCTCACATGTGTCCAGGTCTGTCAATTTTAAAGCAAACATCCTCGCTAAAAGAGGGAGCTGTTCTGGAACATGAAATTTGGAGTTGTTCCTAATTGATGCTGTTTCTTGGGTTGTAGTTTTGTGGGAAGCTTTCGCTCATTTCCCTTTTTCCTTTGTATTCTTTCCTCCTATGCTAATATTGTTATTCTTAAAAAAAAAAAAAAAGAGTCAAAGACTCTGTTGGAAAAGAAAATGGAAAATGGGAAGTCATGGGCCACCATGGATAAGGAAGAATGGAATTTTTTATTCAAAAATTGCGATGTGTGTTCATTAATTAGGGAGGAAGTCGAGGAGTCCATGTCAAGGAGTCAGTAAAGCATTTCCAAATCAGAAAAGAAAGTTAACATGGGGAAGTGGTAATATTTTGACTTGTTACCAGTTACTGCCGATAAATAATTGTGGCTTTTACATATGCAGATGCTATTGCAAAAATTGGAGCATCTTTTCCTTGTCTTGTAGATTCGTGGGATATGGCTTTGCTCTACCTTTCTGTTTTGTTTTGGTATAAGATTGTTTCCTTTATAGGAAAAGCGTGGCTGTCCTTGGACATTGATTTCTGGTAGAAATTCTTTTGACGATGGAATGCTTACTTTTTTTTTTTTGCGGCTTACTTTGCCCAGTATAGTGCATGGTGTGGGTGCCATCTGTAGGTGATCACATCTGTGGGGTATGGGTGATGTTTCACCCTTCATCTTGTTGTCCCAGCACTCTGAGATGGGCCTTGCAAAATGAGTAAGAGGCCAAATTCTCAAAGACATTTTATGGGTTCTTCATGGGTTCTCTTGAGCTATGTAATTGTTTTCCAGATGAACAAGATATTATCATACCATCTCTTTTGTGAAGCACAAATAAATGTTGGAATTTCTAATTTTTATTTTTTAGAGTAATTTTTTTTATATATTATATTTGCTGTTACTTTTTATAGTGTCTTTTTTTGTAAAAATGTACTGATTTAAATTTATTCAAAATTATGTTGAATCTACTAATCCTATGTTTTGGGATTGGCTGAACAGCTCATCCGATGTCAGATACAAAGACCAAGCAACGTAGCCTGCACAAATATTCAATGCTTTATACATGATGTTATAAAGAACTCTTAACAACTTGTTAATTTTATCATTTTAAGATAATGGTACGGCGTTGAAGATAGAAATAACAATAAAATCTTAAAACAATTTGAGAAATAACACAATGGGGTTGATGCCACTAGAAAAATAGGTCGACAACAATTCTTTGGACTCTATCACTTGGACCTGATTCTGCATGTTATTGGGTTTTAATACGATGAGATTGCACCTAGCTCTTCTTTGACCATGACAGAAGATAGAAATAACAATAAAATCTTAAAACAATTTGAGAAATAACACAATGGGTTTGATGTCACTGGAAAAATAGGTCAAATAGTGGGCTACAACTATTCTTTGGACTTCGTCACTTGGACCTGATTCTGCATGTTTTTGGGTTTTAATATGATGAGATTGCACCTAGCCCGCCTTTGGCCCGCCTTTGGCCATGACAAAAACAACTCCTATATCAAGATTGTATCTTGAGAACTCATTATAATGTAGGACATACATCTTCATATCAGTCTATACAAGTCTTAAATACTAAATAAAAGGGATTTTTCTTAGCTGTCTGTTGTTGTACTGACAAAAATTCTTGATGTTCTAGGCAAATGACGTTGAATTTTGTGGACGAATTCTTATGTTTCTTGCTCATTTTTTCCCTTTGTCAGAGCGCTCAGGTAAACATATGTCTCTCTCTCCATCATTGGCAAAGCCATATCTAATTTATTTGGGTTGTTTTAGTTTTACTTCTTCTCTCATCATTTTTTAGGGCCTAATTTTTATATCACTTCACAGCCAGATACACACATACATGTATATTATCTTCTATTCATCACTCATGCTGGTGATTCACAATGTTTTGTTAATTCTATCAATGTTTTAGCGGTGAATATAAAGGGAGTCTTCAATAAATCTAATGTAACAAAGTATGAGAGGGATGCTCCTGATGGTAAGGGTCGAAGCTACTTTATCTATCTATTTATTGTTTTTAAGTATATCTTATGATTATTTTCATTGTTTACAAATGCCATCAATACTTGTGTATAACTTAGACCTGTTTCTCACAGGCATTTCAATTGATTTCAACTTCTACAAGACATTTTGGAGTCTGCAGGTCAATTATGACACACCTGTTCTTAAAATGCCTTTGCTCTTGCTGTTACATATTTACACTATTGCTTTATAATGTTTTCTGTGGGGTGAGTGTTTTTGTGTTTATTGCTTCATACTCTGTGGGGTGAGTGTTTTTGTGTTTATTGCTTCATACTCTGTGGGTGTACTATTTTCTTGACTGCTATTTTGTTTGTAACTAGCTATAGAAATAATGCTGCATAGCCTTACAGGTTGCGTCCATCTATATAAGAAATTAAAGTACTTCTGTTCTTCTGGTTAACTTTATGGAGACCAATGTTTTCAGTTCTCTTAAGTTATTTGAATTATTTGGGTTTTCAGGAGCATTTCTGTGATCCTGCTGCCACCACAGTGGGTTCTACCAAGTGGCAGAAATTTTCATCCAACTTAATGGTATACATGCTTCAGCTCATTGGTTTGTCGGTCATGTGTTGCTGTGTCATTAGGTTAATTGCAGGGAATGTTGCATCGTTTTTTTGGTCTTTTAGAGTTTTTTTTTTTTAAATAAATATGAATGTCAGGTTGTGTTGGATACTTTTGATGCTCAACCTTTGAGTGAGGATGCTGGAAATGTGAACAACCTTGAGGAGGAAGAGGCAGCGGCTTTCAGCATAAAATATTTGACGAGTAGTAAATTGATGGGGCTAGAGGTAAACATGAAAGATCTGATCAAATGATTCTCCTTTTTTTTTTTTTGTTTTTTGAAACATTAACAAAGCAACATATATATTAATCAAGAGGAAGAATAATACATTGAGTCATTAGGTACAAAAGATTTGTACCAAATCCAAATGCAACAAGGCGCCGTCATCAAAAACAAAGAAATTGCCAAAATAGAGTACAAGAACAGGACTTCAAACATATAGCATGACTATTCTCTATAACCACTCCCAACTTTGCCAAGAAATCGGCAACTCCATTAGCTGACCTCCTGACCTGCCTGAAAGTAGCTACTAACCCGGCTGCAGCTCCTGGATTTCATTGGAATCATTCTCTAGCGAGGTTGTCCTATCAAATGATTAGAGATAACTCTTTTTTTTTTTTTGTGTTTTCTATCGCTAATGGAAATTTATTTAAAGAAAATAATACTAGAAACAATAGAGTGGAAATTAAACTTTTATTCATTAATTTAATTAAGATCATTCCCTTTTCATTTTGAATATTTTCATTCCTTTTACTGTTCATGTAATTAAAAAAGATCATTTATATAAATCTTACATCTAAGTTTTATCTACAGCTGAAGGATCCAGGCTTTCGCCGCCATATCCTTGTGCAATGCCTTATATTGTTTAATTATCTTAAGGTATGCTATTCTGAAGGCTGCTTCTTTGGTACATTATATATCATTTGCTTATGTGATATTTGACTCCAAGGGACATTTCTGTTTCAAACGCAGTCTTATTCCTTTAATTCAGATTTTACCCCCACATTTTTTTTCTTTTGGGGTGTTTGTGGGCGTGGGGGTGGGGGTGGGGGTGGTGGGGATGTTGGAAGTTAGATTTGCTGTCACTCAAATTTCTTGCCTTTTGTTCCCCCTTTCTTTGTTTCTTTCTTTCCTTTTCTTTTTTATGATGGAGAACCCCAAGACCTCCACCTCTTCCCGAGTGCTAGGACCGTTGGGTAAAACTCTAGAGTCACGTAGACCCCCGCAAGCCATAGGCATCGGGTTACTATAGGATTCAAACCTAGGACCTCTGGTTCCTAAGCCAGAGTGTTTATCAGTTGAGCTATCCCGTGCAGGGCCATGTATAGGAGAGTTTGTGTTGCCAATGCTGTTTATGCCATGCATTTTTTTTTTTCAGACAGAGACAAAATATTTCATTAATTGATAAGATACAAAAGCGTGGAGGGCCATGTATAAAAGAGTTATATAATGCCCAGAACAAGAGCAAAATACATTGGAAGTGTGAAGAGAAGTAGAAGATAAAGTACTATGACTACAAAAAAGAAATAAAAAACACTTCTCCCATACAACCCAAGTGAAGCCCTAAGTGAGGGTAAGAGAGAACTATGCTCCGGAACATAGGAGAGGATACTCTTAATCCCCTCCTCTCTAAGAAGACTCAAAGGAAAATGCTTTATTGTTGGCTGTGATTTTTGTACTCCAACCTTGGCTAGGAAGTCAACAACGATGTTCGTTGAGTGAGCAACATGTATGAAACGGATGGCTCCATTCTTACACAATCTCCTTATGTCCCTAACAATGTTGACCAATTTTCAGCGAGGATTCTTTCTGCCACTAGCCCAAGCAATTGCATTAACAAACTCGCCTTTGATAATGAGGTTGCTATTCCCAAACTTAGCCCAAAGATGGATAACTCTTCTAATTGCCCCCAGCTCCGCTTCATTGGATTCCATAACCTCTACAGGTTCTGAGAAGATCAATAACATCCTACCTCTGTCATCAAGAGGGACCTCCCCTATCCTCGCCGGACCAGGTTTACCCCTCGCTGCACCGTCGAGATTGAGCTTATAAAAGCCTTCCACAGGCTTCATCCATTCTTCTCTAGTTTTCCTATTTTTTTTACCTTACCCCCCTTCATACATCTTACCCATGACAGGTAGAAGTCCTTTGGGATGCAGCCGGTTAATTCCTTACAAAGTGATAACCAACATACGAGATTCCATTTTACCTTTTCATAAACCTCCCTTACAACCCCCAACTTACCTTAAAAAATTCTGTTATTCTTCTCCTTCCAAATTGCCCCAAAAAGTTGCTGCTGGAATCAACTTCCAAGCCACCCTTCTTCTACCCTACAAAAGCCCCCCATGCCCATTCTATAATAACCTTCCCCACCATATTGTTTTGGACCCATGAACACTCCATCAAGTTGAGGAACAATTGCCAAACACCTATTGAGAATGGACATATGCACATCAAATGGTCCACCGATTCGTCCTCCACCCCACAAAGAACACACAACTCTGAGGTTTACTCTGGTAAAAAAACATCTATTCCTAAGGTTTCATTTGACCAAAATTCTACCTCTAATTTCAGCCCACAAGAATACTTGGATTCTTTGAAGAACCTAGTTGTTCTAGGCCAGATTACATAGCGGGGGTGGATTTTTACCAAGTGAATAAACCGTCCTTAGAATAGATTTGACGGAGAACTCTCTAGACGGATCTATGGACCAAATCCATTTCTCCTCCTCCATGCACAAAAGTGATTCCCCCAACAACTCTTTCAAGGATTGAAGTTGGTCCACCTTGAACTCCCTTAGAGCCCTTCTAAAAACAATGGGCCCTGTAATAGTCTATGAATAAGCACCCCCAGGGGTGTTGGCCTGACAGTCAAGGCTCTTGCATGTGGCAACAAGGTCTTGGGGTTAATTCCTTGTCAGTCCCTTTGGGGTACTCTCCGTGAGATATGTATAGAGTAAGGCCTCATCGCTTTAACTTGGCATGTGTCTATAGGGAGGCGTGCGCATGCCCCGAAGGAATAGTCGGGCGAGACACCTGGACACCTTCAATCATAAAAAAAAAAAGAGTCTATAGGCATCTTTGTCTGTTGCTACTCTAAACAACTTAATGAAAACCTCACATAAGGCTCTCTCCCCCACGTACTTATTATCAACTCCATCGCATTTCTCCACGAGGCTGAAATACAAATCTTTTTCCTCGTCCAGTGCTCATGTCGCAGATCTACACCATTCTCAATTTCTGACTTCCAGAATTTTAGCTTCTTATGTAAGACGAAACCTGTGCACCCCTCAACCTCAAAAGAGCTCCACCAAGTCTTCACCCTTTCATGAAACTCCTTGTTGTCCAACTAGGAGTTGTTGAATCTGAAAGGTCCAGGCCCCCAATCCATGACTTTTGTACTGAGCAAAATCGGCCAATGATCAAATACATGTCTTCTTAATTTAATCTGTGAGGTGTTGGGAAACATCTCTTCCCACGGTCATGAGACAATGAACCTATCTAATCGGCTCATGATGACCGCCCATTAGACCATGCAAATCTACCTCTGCTCATTGGTTAGTCAATCAGCTCACAAAAGTTAATACATTTTGTGAAGCTTACTGACAAATTAGCCTTTTTTGCCCTTCCTCTTCGTTCCAATGGAAACCTCATTGCATTGAAGTCACCCCCGAGACACCACTGGCCATTCGAGACATTTTTCGAACTTCTTATCTCCTCCCAAAAGACATCTCTCTCGGTAGCCCCATTTAATCCATAACAGATGGGTTAGCAAGACCTCTTCACCCTCATTAATCTTTTTTTTTTTTTGAGTGGTAATAAAGAAAATTTCATTAATTGAAAAAAAGCAAGTACAAGAAGAATCAATACATCAAATGGTAGTGGCCTAGGAGATTTAGACCAAAAAGGAAAAAACATAACAACTACAAAAATAGAAAACGCTAAAAGATATGCTCAATCCATGTTCGAGCATCACCTTTTTCAAAGAAAGAACACCCTTGACTGTAGATTGTTTATTCCATGTTTAGCAAAGAAGTCTGCAACCCCATTTGCTATACGACTCACTTGAACAAAGAGACACATCCATTCCTGAGGATAAATCCCTAATTTCCCTAACTGGAAATCAGTTTCCAGGGGAGACTTTAGTCCCTTGGCCCATTTGATTGCATTTGTTGAGTCCCCCTCAATCACTAGTGGACCTTGTCCACAGATTTTCCAGATGGTCAATGTCCTCCTGATATTGAGGAGTTCCGCCCCATTTGTGTCTCAATACCCTACCGATTCTGTAATGACCACTAACGTCTTACCCCTATTGTCCCCAAGCACCTCACCTATTCCTGCTGGCCCCGGCTTTCCCCAAGACGCTCCATTAACTTTGAATTTCCTAACTTCTTCCTGAGAAGGATCCTAGGAAACACTTGACTTCAATGCCCTACTGACTCCACTCATACAACCCTCCCATGATGACAATAAGTCTATAGGTTTGAGCCCCTTGAACTCTTTCCCCGAAAGAAGCCATACACATGAACTCCACTTATCCCTCTGAAAGAGTTCATCGACCTCACATGATTTTCCTTCAAAGATTCTAGAGTTTCTCTCCTTTCACAAGGTCCACAAAACTGCAGTTGGAACCGTTTTTGGTGGTAACACATTTTGAAGGAGTTCTACTAGGGCCCCCTTTATGCCAGACCCTGACCATGTCTGAAACTGAGAGACCTGAAAGATCTTGAGAAGGAGAGACCCAAAAAGCAAATTTATGTTTAATAATTTCAGCCATCTCAGCTGCCTCCTTCCTCCTACCTTTGAAAATTCTATGGTTTCTTTCCTTTCTTGAACTTCATCATTGAGATGTTCCTCATCACCCTTTCCATTAAAAAGGAAAAGGGAAAAAGGTAAATCTACCTTTTATTTCCTTTATTTCATTAAGAAAGATTGTCATCGGTGTCATGTAACATGATGTTTATTACTGTGTTGATACATTTTTTTGTGCCTCCTAATTTTTCTATTCTCTATTCTTGTAGACACCTGGAAAAAATGACAAGGATGGGCCCTCGGAAAGCATGGTTAGTGCTTAATTCTTTCCCGTCTTAACTTGCAACAGTGCCATGGCCTGTGGGAGCCTTCCCGTTGGGAAAATTTCAAATCTCCCCCAAGGCTTCCATGTGCACTTGTGTTCTTATGGCGTCTTTTCTTTCAAACAATGATGATTATCTTTAAATTCTCTTCCTGTATGCCTATTGCAAACATTTGCTTATGTTGTAACTACAAATGGGACTAAACTTCAATACACCTTTTTCTTTTCCTTTCCCTGTTTCTTGTGTGGATATGTATGCACACTATTACATGCGTACTTGCAGGATGGTGGGATGTGGATGAGGGCAAAACTTCAAATTACCTCTTTTTTTTCGCTTGCCTTACTTCTTTACCTGTTTATGTGTGTGGGTGAGTCACATGCATTTTATACACTCATAACAGTCGTAGCATGCATATATTAAAAAAATAGTAGCATGCATGCAAGTTGCATACCATACCAGCGGGTGATTTGTAATTGATGCTTGGGGGAAAGGAGAAATGTGAATCGAATGCTTTATATCACCTAAATTGTTTGTGTTAGACAAATTCAGTATGATAACTTGGCTTCTGGTTCCAGAAAGAAGAAATTAATTCTTGTGAGGAGCGCATAAAGAAACTCCTTGAAACAATTCCACCTAAAGGAAATGAATTTCTTCATAGCATTGAGCATGTATTAGAAAGGGAGAAAAATTGGGTGAGTGTTCTTCTCTAATAACCTCTATTTACTCTTATAGTATTTTGCAAGTGCAGCTCTTACAAACTGAAATGATTTTCTATGCATTTATTTTGTCCAACATTTGCTATTAAGGTTTGGTGGAAACGTGATGGTTGCCCTGCATTTGAAAAACAAGCTATAGAGAGAAAAACAAGTCAAGAAGTAGTAAGAAAACGGTGGGTATTTTCTTTTGTTATATCCAAGAAAATGGTATGTGCATTTTTTAGCTCCATTCCTGACCATTTTCACCCCTATTAATCACTAATATGTATTTTTTTCATACTTTACCCCTGTATCCATACTTGGTTGATTTTTCTTCTTTGATTCCATTTTGATTTTGATCTTCAGATAGCCTACAATCTTGTGTGGCCACTGTATTGGCTTGACTTTTACATGTTTCCTTTCTCATGTTGGTTTTCGTCTTCTTGTCATGTACAAGGTAGTAGTCAAGTATCTTTTTGGAGAGATGTAAGAACCTAGGGTTCAAGTGGAAGAAAAGAATAAAGAGCTGAGCAGATAATAGCCAATATGCTAATATTAACATTGCTCTACTAATATAAAAATAACTGTACGACATTATCTTTGAGACAATAAAAAATAGCAAGTGAGAACATGTCTATGACAATTTCTTTTTTATGTTTAAAATAAATGGAAAATATTAATAAGAGCAGGAGAGACACATAAGAAAAGGAAGTGCCCGAGAAGGGCACAACCCACAACAAACAAAAAGGGAAAAAAGGAAAAAAAAAGACAACCCCAAAGGAGAAGGCCCAAAATAAATTAGGTCTTGAAACCCCGACTTTGGTGAGGAAGTCAGCAATACTATTTGGCAATCTTTGAACATGAACAAAGTCCACATGCAAAGAGCTGCACAACTATGTAATCTCTTTGAGAACCGAAGCGTGCTTCCAAGGAGGAACCTTCTTCCCTTGAGGCCACCAAATGACATTAGAAGAGTCTTCTTCCACAATAAGCGTGCCATGAAAATGCTTCCAAAAATGCTTAAGGCTTCCTTGACCACTAACAGCTCCGCTTCATTGGACTTCTTACTCCCAATAGGACACGAGAAGAAAACAAGGACCTTGCCCTCTGAATTGTGTAAGATAACTCCAATGCTAGCTGGCCTTGGCTTACCCCAACCCGTGCCATCAACATTAAGTTTCACCACATCAGGATATGACTTCTTCCACTTCTCAATGATCTTCATCTGCCTGCTATGTTCCTCCAAGACAGACTTACAATCTCTATCAATGACGAAGGAGCAAAACTAAAAAAAATTCAACCCTGTTTGTACCCCAGATGATTTCTCTTGCCTTATCGAGCACAAAAGTTATATCATAGGCCAAGGACTCTACGCCATCAAAGATCCTATCATTTTTTTTTTCTCCATCCAGACTAACCTACAAATAGTTGCCAGAACTAGCTTCAAAAGAATCTTCCACCAAACAGACTTCTTTCCTAGTTGCAAAAGTGGTGGCTAAGGGTGCTATGAAAAGGGAAAATGTTGAAAAAGATGATCAAATGACTCATCCTTGCCTTTTTTGAGAGTAGAGAAATTTCTGTTTGAGTTTCATGTTTCTTGGGATGTTTCTCGTTCTCTAGATCCTTGAAATCAGGTACATAATGGTCTGTGTCCATATTCCAATGAGCCAAATGCAGTCTAAAGCATACAACTTTGATGACTTTCTTATGATCCATTTGTCAAGTTCCCTTCTCATATTGTGATATTTACCATGCCTTGAATACTTTAAATCACATCATATTTCATGTGATATCTTGACAAATATTTAAAGCTGCACCAGTCTTCGAACTAACTCAATTTCATTAGTAAATGGTAGATACCGAATAAATCAATTAAGTTTAGAAAATAATTTCAATTTATTGAGAATTTAATGTGCAATTTTTATAAAGCTTATGTCAATTGTGGCAATAATTGTTGTTTGGTTTCCACAATTTGTTGTTAAAGTGTTTTGGAGTTTTGCACTAGAATCTTGTAGTGCCTCCTAAGAGTTTGAGTACCGTGCAAAACTAGTGTGAAGATATCGGTTGATCTCCTGACATTTCGTTGGATGGTTCGGACTCTTTCTGATAGGTAACTCCACTCCTAGTGGTCATGCACGGGTACACGCACTAGTGTTTCTCTAGACTCACAAATATAGGGATGAATTCTGACTATATGCTATGACCTAAAGTCTATATGCAATGAATGAATTTTTTTTTTTTAATTATTTTTTTTATATTTTTTTTATTTAAAAAAAAATAAGGAATGCAACTTTTTTTTTTTTTTAAATAAAAATAAAAATAAGATGCAACCTAAGACTGTGTGTGTTTAAGGAAACAACACAACCTTGCTACTGATACCAAATTTGACGCAGGACAAGACAAAAGGTGACCCTAAATGCCTAAATGCGATTTATGCAGTAATAAGAAACTAAATGAGGTTGAAATTAAAATTAAAATTAATAATAACAATTAGAATAATAAAATCTACCACAAATAATTAATAAAATTAAGAGGATTTAATGTAAGTAATAAAATCACAATCCAAACCATGTCATAGCTCAAAGTAGAAGGCTCTCAAAACCAAAAGGATTATCAAATCACACAAACACATAAACCAACATCAAATAAAGATTAAATCTGATTTAACAGCAGTGTGAGAGGTTAATGAGGTTAAGAAAATGCCCAATTTTATGGGACAGCAGTAAGAGAGAGGGGAAAACATGTTGAAAAGGCTAAGATAGGGACTGGAAGAACATGACAGGTGTAAAGGAGGTTAAGAAAGGCTATTGGAAAACATGACAGCTGTAGTTTAGGGCTGTATGGAGGTTTGGGACAGGTGGTAAAGACTGTATGAGGCTTGAGAAGGGTCCAAAGGTTTGAGGGCAGCTGTATGGTGGACTGTTAGGGCTGGATGAAGAGGTTTTAAAACAGTGAAAGGGTTAAAGGAGGCTAAGATAAGGGGTTCAGCAGATCTGGATGGAGTTAAAGGGTATGCGACAAGTAGGAGAAGGCTAAAGAAAGTACAGCAGCAGTTAGGGATGGGTTTGGGGTGCACGAATAACACAAGAAGGAGATATGGGAGATGGCGAAAGTTTTAGAATGGTTTGGGGCTATGGTGGAAAATCTGGAAGAGGGGAGATGGGTGACAGATTTCTAGTTTGGGAGAAAATCAAAAGAAAACAGAGAAGAAGAAGAGGAGAAGAGAAGAAGATGAGAGAAGATGAGATGAAGAAGTACCTGGGGATTGAAGGAGGAGGAAGAGGGCTTCACGCCAAAGAACCGAGCTTCTCGCCGAGAGCAGGGATTTGCAAAATCTCCAAAAACTTTTATTTCATCATCGGTGTGTTTGCCCCAAAGGGCTACAAGCTTAAATAAGGATTTACATTGCTTAAAATAAAATAAACAAAATTTACCAAATTACCCTTACTTAAAACAAACTAAAACAAAAATAACAAGTAAGAAAAGAAAAAACAACAGGATGGGGATGGCACCGCATCAATAAGGCTCTAGGCCCAAATGGATTTATTTTCAGATTCATCAAAACATGTTGGGACAAAATTTATGGGGATAAGGCTCCAGGCTCAGATGGATTTAATTTCAGATTCATCAAAACATGTTGGGATTCGATAGGCTCAGAGTTCTTTAAGGCTTTCACAGAATTTCATGAAAATGGAATCATTAACAAGGGCTTGAAAAACTCTTTTTTACAACTCTCATCCCAAAAAAAGGAAGGGCCTTCGGAACTATCACACTATAGAAAAATTAGCTTAATTGGTTGTGTCTACAAGCTACTAGCTAAGGTTCTAGCAGAAAAGCTAAAAGAGGTACTACCGGAAATTGGAGAGTAAAGCAAGCTTAATTTCGTATATTGAGAATTCTCTGTCCAACCATCCTACCTTACCCTCACCAATTCTCCTAAATTGGATTCCGTCCATCACTGGTCAGAGTCATATCTAGTCTCCTACTAAATATTAACATTGATAAATTGGAAATAAATATTTTACTTAGGTGGCATTAATTTGCCATTTTCTAGTGTTGCTACCATAATATCCCTCAAGATCCTCCAAAGCCTACACGTTGGCCTTTTCCTCCCTAAGACCAACATGATAGTGTGTTGGCAAAATCTCCCTCTACTATCAGTCTATTATCCCTGCACACCCCCACCCGCCCCACCCCATGATCCTCTCACCTCATTAATACCTGTTAGGTAGTCATCAACTTTGCCCCATTGATGCAGGCCTTGGGTCAAATTGTGCAAATTCGCCAGTAGTGATGCGGAGCATGTCACCATCACCATATTTTTTTGGTTTGTCATTTCATTATTATATAGTGTTAGTTTTAGTTTTATTTTTATTTGAGGGTAGTTTAGGTATTTATTATAATTTTTATTTAAGGGTAATTTGGGAATGTTTTATTGTAATGGCATTTTGGGAATATTGGTTTGTAAACACTATAAAAGCCTTGTGCTTCACACGATGGAATGGAATAGAACATTGGAATTTTTTAAATTGCTCTCCTTAGCATTGTGCGACGGTGACTCCTTGGTGGAATCCAAGAAAGGTGTGAAGCCACGAAGGTGAGAAATCTCCAAAAGCAAGAAGGTCAGAAGCCTTCCTCTATCCAGGTACTCTTCTTCTCTCTCTCTTCTATCTCTCTTTTTTTCTTTTTTCTTTCCTTCCGAGAACAAGAGGCCCTTAATCCTTGCCGCCATTTGCTGTCCTAGAACCATCCCAGATCTGTCCTAAATATGTTCCAGACTTGTCCCAAAGCCGTAATGACCCGTCCCAAACCATCCAAAATTCGTCCCAGATCATCCAAAACACGTCCCAGATCCGTCCGTTTCACTTCCTGCTACCACTGCCCTTCTTTAATTTTGTTTGGTAAAGTTATATAATTATTTGTATAAGATTCCAAGGATTGAATGATTATTTGTGACAGAGTTATATTCTTGAATTGCAATTATTACTTGATTGATTAATTTCTTCCTATTTTAGATTCAGGGTACATTATTTTCAAGGTGCATTATTTTCATCCCTTTTAATCTTTTCATAACTACATTAGGCATTTAGGGTTACCTTATCCCCTGTCCTGCGTCAAGTATGTGATATATCCTAACCCATGAGCCAGATGCTAGGCCCTAGAAGGGCTGATCCATGTGAAACTGGGCCTTGTCGGTCGGACCAGCAGTGTGGGCCGGTCGGATCCGACAAGCCCAACAAGTGGGAGTGAGTGTGGGAATTTTGGAGAGTCCCATATCGGAAGTTGAGGACTTCCGGATGGGGTTTATAAGTGATTGCCCCTCCTTAACTCATGTGACGCATTTTGGTCCGACTGGGTTGGGCCAAGCCCAAAGGCAAAATCATGAGGGCTATGTTTTTGGACCCAAAGCGGATAATTTCACATTGAGTTGGACTCTAAGCCCTGTTCACAGGTTGGGTCGTTACAAAGTAGGCTAGTCATTTCAGAGTATGGTCTTTGAAAGACCCAACGCAGCTGATTACGATTCGTAAAAGGATTCTGTCATGGCAAGGAATTGCTCAAACAATATCCTAACCGATTGCACAAGTTTCCCAAGAATTCAAATTAGTATGTGGATTTCTTTGGATTAGGCCTCTTCTAATGGAAATTAGATTACGAATAGCAGAAGCAAAATTAAAAGAGAAGATGATGAATTCGATTATGCATTACCTAATCAAAGAAAAACCATGGAACTAATTGAATTCGAAAATCATTGGTACTTACTTGCTAGAGGCGAAAATTGGAGTCCACCAATCTTCAAACAATTTCACAGTGTCACAAGAGAAATCCTCTCTCAGAAAATAACTTCAATTCTATTCCAGTTGTGTCAAATTCGAATGGAGTATTTATAGAGAAAAAACTAGCAAAAGACACAATTGCCCTTGCCTTGGTTGACCACACCATGGAGGCAATTGCTTTCTAAGCAACTCTAAAAATAAACTAAAACCAAGGATAGAATATAGCCTTATGTAGAGCATTCAATCCTCACCCTACACATGTAATCTAAAAATAACTCAAAGCTAAGATTAAAAGCTAAAAATACTAAGTAGGTGAGAAGGCAAGTGGGATAAGCAAGTGGCCATGTGGAGAAACCACATGGGATTTTCGCCCACCTCCTAAATTGGGAGTGTTGCCACATCCTTTCCTTCCAAGCAACTTCTACCTCCTTTCCTTTCCTTTTTTGCTTCACACGCCACTTCCACGGGAGAGTCTTCTCTGGTGCTGACAAGTGTCCATGGATGCAATTGGAAGAGGCTTGGACGAATTTGGGTTTCGGCCTGTTTAAGCTTGAATTGGGCCTTAACAAGCTGGCCGGGCCCACTCTGCACAGTTGGGTCATGTCTAACTAAATGAATGGATTTATTAGACGGAGTCCAATTGGAGTGTCCACGATCAAAATACTTCATATAAGCCATAGCAATTTGCTGTTGGATCAATGCTCACTGAAGAGGAGCCTGACTGTGGATCACTGGATTTGATAGGCTGGATGTCCTCATCACTCATTTGAATTATTAATCCCTAAAGGTTTTGTAGAGAACATCGACATCTCCCCATGCTCATCATGCAACACACCCCTTCCCCTTGTAGGTCCCAGTTGCTTTTGTACTTCATGCTCGTGTTGTCTGCATTGGGTTATAAATTTTTTGGTCCATAGCTAGTTGTGCAAGTTTTCAAGAGAGACATGTCTTGTAGATTTCTCATCCCTCGTCTACTTTTCTTCGTTCTTTGAAAAATTTGCATTGTTATAGAAAAAGCGATGTTGGGGAAATGTGTCTACTAATAAACTTGCATTTTGCGCTATTCTTTGTTGATAATGTTCAGTATGCCTAAATTTAGGTGATAATTCTTCTCTCAAATTTGTTGCATTAGGTAGGGCTCTTTGGAAAACATGTCAACTAACTAAAAAAGATGAAATTGCTTTCTTGAACCTTTGCAAATTATCTTAATACTTATTTTTTTAGTTTTTATATTTCTTTTACTTACAATTCAAACAAAATATTTGAATAAGATGTTTGCAATCATTTGAACCGGTGTTTTTAAACCCGGACCGAACTGCTGTCGAACTGGCCACATGAAGGGTCAGTTCGTAGAAAACTCGTTCGGGTTTAAAACCCTTGAAAAACTGTCGCAACCTGCAGTTCAACCCGGTTTAGGTAAAAAAACACGTGATACTTTGAAACTTAAATTCCTTTTTAAAATAAATAAATAAAACAGCTGGGAGCTTGGGACATGTTGATTTTACCAATTGCAGGCGCTTGAAAGTGTGTAGGTGCGTGTGATGGCGAGCATGGAAGGGTTCCGTCGCTGATGAAGGTCTCCTCATTGAAAGAAGAGGAGAGTAACTAGGGTTTGGGGGTTCTTAAAGAGATGAGTAAATGAAAATTTTAGGGCTGCACAAAGTTTTTAGTCAAGCAAGTGTGTAAAGAAGTTAGTAATAAACTGTGAGGCCACCACCAAAATATCTAAGGAAAAGTTCCTCCATCTTTCTAGACTTCCAGAAATATCAATGGGACCTATGGTAGGGAATTAGAGATTAAGCTATCCTCATACCCATATGAAACGAGATCACATTCCCTGTTCATGATAAATAGAGGCATAAAATCCAACCCAATAATGGTGATTATGTAGATTAGTTAAATGGAAAAATTCAATTCATTTTTAAGATTTTTTATTTGATGTAAATTAATAAAATGGATGATTTGAATAAAAAATATTTATATTCTCATTGGTTATCGATTTATAATTTTATAATAATATTATGAGATTGTAATGAATTATAGTGTATAATTTTGATTTTTGAATAGGTTTTTTTTCAATTCAAATTTGGCTTGAGACTCATCGAACTTGTCATAAACAATGAATCTGGAATGACCAAGCTAAATTTTAGAGCATGATGTTTTTACAAAAAACCGCAACAGCCAATTGGCTTTCCGTCATGTGCTTGATACTTTCTTATTTTCATTTTTTAGAGTATAATTTACTTTGTCCTCATTTAGCCATTATTCTTTCCATTGGAGGTGAACTTTCTTAGTGCTACTAATCATTCACCTCATTCACCAATCCAGTGGCTCAACTAGGAAGCTGCTCATGTTGACTCAACCTGGTCACGTACTAGGTAACTGGGTCATATAAAACCCACCTGGTCGGCCCTTGAATGAAACTAGATCAATTCAATTTGGTTGACTTGTGACTCGTCCAATTTGTCTTCGTCTAGATGACAAGCTCTCTGAGGTGCATTTCCAACTTTTACTTCTAAATTTCTATAACAGCCATATCTGAAGTCCCTGTGTGTTCGAAACCTTATTCATAGTTGCTTTATGGAGGGTGAGATTTATGAATTTTAAGTGTTGGTTTATTACTTTGTTGGCGTTGTTTATAGATAATGGGTTTTAGAACTTGGGACTTAGGAATTGATTCTTGACCATAGATTCTAATGAACAAATTCATCATTTATTTTGTAATTTGGGTTGAAGTTTGAAAATTTTGATATGCATCTTTTTTTCCTTTTTTCTTGAAGTCTTTGTTGGTGTGTTGTATTTTCAGAGCTTGTGTGCTTGTGCTCAAGCTCTATGTCCTATTGGGGAAACCATTAGGTTTTCCATGACAAATTCATTTCGATTTCCTCTTTTAGATGTCTGCCACCTTTTCATTATTTGAATATCATATGTTTGTTGCCCAACATTCTGCTTGATACAATAGAACAGGTCTTGCACCTCATAAAGACGCCCATTTAATTGACGTCTTTCACAACACTCAACTAGCTTGCCTGCATTTTTCTTTCCCTGGCTGACCCTACATTTGCACCCATGTATCAAAATATAACACTATGCAGTTCATGGTCATTTTCAGTTTTAAATTGTTAACTAATTCTTTCTCATCCTCAGATCCATGTAAGTTGCACTATTTATATTCTTTGCTTGTTTTACGAATTTTCTAATCATTTGCCTCCAACTTTTTCTCCACAACTCCAACTGATTATTTGGTTGATTTCTTTTCTGACAGTTAGTAATGTGTGTTCTAATAGCAAGTGTTGTACTGCATTTTATATGACGATCCATTAACTATCGTATCAATTTGGGCAGCTAATGGATAAGATCTTGCCCTTCTGTATCTGTTTCAGAAGTACATATGTTAGCTATTGAGTCCTTTGTTTCTTCTGCAATGAAAACTAAATCATGCCATTCAATGCATTGCTACAGTAAGCCGCGATTTAGATTGGGGAACAAGGAGCTCGCTCAGTTGTGGAAGTGGGCAGATCAGAATCCTGTATGTTATATTATGTCTTTTTATTGTCTCTGTTCTACCTGTCAGCTATGTTAATTAGCTTCTTTATGAGTATCAAAGCGACTTGGCCTTTGCTTGATTCCTTGTCATATTAGCCATTTTTGGCATAGACAGCTGTCGATGATGATGACGATGGCTAGGAACTAAAAAGGCTAAGATATTGCATATCTCTGTATTACTTATTTACTACAAAGATTGCTCCCTGAATGCACCTTTATAGTACACGTCCTCAATGTTTCTCCCACATGTGGCTTGCACGACCAAGGCTTTGTGTGTTTGCTGGACTTAAGCATTTTGTCATTGTTAGGAGCTTCCCTTGCTGCAATTTATGGTTACTCATGATCACCTACTGGTACTTTTTCTGAAGATTCCACTTTGTTTTTGGTTTGGGTTGGGGCGATTGAATTCAGAATGCTTTGACTGATCCCCAACGTATCCGGACACCTTCTGTCACAGAATACTGGAAGCCCTTTGCTGATGATGTGAGTACCTCATACTTGTGCATTTATTTTCAATGAATTTATTAAATGATCAGAGAGAAGTAAAACAAGATGCTTTCATATAGGTTTTCCCAATAATTAGACATCTTACGGTTGTTTTATGTCCTTTTTAATTGTTTTGTATTACTGTTATCATTTTGAAGTAATTGAATACAGCTGGTTGTATCCCAATTGCTACCTTTCACTAAGCTAACCTCTTGGATTAAACCATCCCACCCTTAATGATCGTGTCCTTTCTGTTGAAGTGATATTTGAGCAGGAGAAAAAGTCATGCACATTACCTTTTTTGGAGAGAACGATACGATTCGTGCTCATGATTCAGATTAATATTCATGCATGAACCCTTCAATTGTTTTGTTTGGAATGTGTGGTGGCTGCAGTGCCTTCTATACATATTTGTATGGATGCATCACAAATTTCGTGAATTGGGATACATCTGGCTGTATACTGTCAGTTCTCTTTTAGTTTTTGTGACCTTTATTCTATTGTTTGGTCTGAATTTCAGATGGATCCATTAGCTGGAATAGAAGAAGAATATCACCACAAAAACAATCGAGTGAGTATTAAGTTTTAATATCATGTGATGGTTGATGGTTTTGAGAAGCAGATTTTTTTATCCAAACATGTATTCAAATTGCTTCTGATTTTTACCACTAGTAACTGTTGACTGATTGTTAATTGTTTCCTAAGCCATACAATTGCTTTTATTTCTAATTTCCAGGTTTATTGCTGGAAAGGGCTTCGGTTTTCAGCTCGGCAGGATTTGGAAGGATTTTCTCGAGTATGTTAATCTTTGAAACCAACTTACAAAATACTAGATGAGAGTTATGAGATAGATTATATTACCCCAGCCAGATGTTACAAATAATGTCTTCTAGCAATGAGTTTGAAAATGTGAGGCCATGGTTCAGTGATTTGGAACATTATAAAAAACGTCAACCCAGATTGGAAGATCCTTATCAACCATATATAGTTGGTTATTTTTTCTATCATTATCATCAAAATCATTTATCCAATCTATCTAGAACATGCACTCATAATTGAATTTTACAAATTGTTTTCCATGGGTTGATTGCCTATCTAATAATTGGAACAATATTATGTTGGATAGGGTCTCTTGATATAAGGAATCCCTACTTTTCTATCCTCAATATTTTTTTGCACTAATCTTGTGCTTCCTTGAATAATTTATTTCACAACCATCTTCAAGAAAAGTCCCTCTTTTTATTTCTTATAGAAAAAAGAGTGGACACTAATTTGGGCTTTGGCATACCTTCCTACTCTAGATGCCCAATTAATGGCATTGTAATAATCATCCTCCAAATTTTTTTGATGACCAAGGTGTCCAAGGGTCTCACCTGTATTTGAATAAGGACATTTTTAACCCGACTAGTCCTTGGGGCATGTGCAAGCCTCCCAATCCCACACGCACCAGGTAAGCAACTATGAGGAGTGGCCCAGAGGGGTGTTGAGTGTGAATCGAACTCAGGACCTCCCTTCATGAGGGAGGCTTCTTGATCGTCAGGCCAACCCCCTCTTGGGTTGATAATCATCCTCCAATGATCATGGGATCTAAGCGTTTCAACTTGTGTAGAGCAGGCTCCACCTACTGAAAAGAAAAAGATGTGTAATGCTTTATCTTTGTACCCCAACCTACTAAGAGGGAGGTGAATAAATGACACTGAAAATGATGACAATGACAATCCATCAAAATATGCACCTCTACTTTTGCCATTGGTAGTGTTACTGGCTCATGGGCCTCTACCCCACGTTGATTAGGATTTGAAGAGGCATGTCATTCACTTCAATTTCTGAATCCGAGTGTGCAGAAGTCTTCATTTCTGAAATGCAAGCTAGCTTGCTTGTATTGTTCCATAGCCTTTATGAATAAAGGAATGGAATTCTGTATTTTGTGAGGAGAGGGTGCTGGCATTTTGTGTGTGCATGCTGGGTATAGAGCTTGGGGAAAAGAAAGATTGAAATTGCAGATTGACTTGAACATTGAACTT
The DNA here is from genome assembly GCA_022113865.1 of Chimonanthus praecox. Classification (NCBI taxonomy): domain Eukaryota; kingdom Viridiplantae; phylum Streptophyta; class Magnoliopsida; order Laurales; family Calycanthaceae; genus Chimonanthus; species Chimonanthus praecox. Next base: position 172,707 of record JAINRJ010000154.1, read on the forward strand.
GCATTCTATGGCTTCCCACTGTTTTGACCATTATTAAAGAAACAATAAATACAAAACATTTTGTCCCGACTGCTGAAAGACTTTTTTACTACCCTAAGGCTGGACTTCAGCTGTACAAACAAAAATTGTCAAAAAAAAAAACACATCATAAAGAAGCAATATAGTGGTCCCCCAGATGTTCTGTAAACCCTGGGGACCTTGAATATATTGTTCTGTTGATTTTGTTAGGGCCTTTATACATGGTGATGGAGAATGTTTATTTACTTCATCATATATTGGGGACTTTACAAATCAACAAGAAATCGAGAGCCCATAAATGTTTTACTTTTAATGTAACTAACATTAATGAATAGTGAATAGATTGAGAAAGATGTTTTGGCAATAATCTGGATATTGCAATTCGTTATCTTTTTGGTTCTATTTATTTTCAAAAAGAAATAAATGAATTTGGATCTTCACCAAATGTATACATCCAATAGCTAGAACCTCTCTCTCTCTCTCTCTCTCTCTCTCTCTCTGTGTGTGTGTGTGTGTTTGTGTGAAGTTTAAATTTCTTTAACTAATCATTTTTCTATAATAAATCAGCTGATACATATTGGTTGCATTTTTGTTTTTTTTCTTAACTGTCTATTTCCAGTATTTTGATTGAAGAGGTTGGAGAGGTTGTTGGTGCATGTAGATTTACAGTCTATCATTGAAGCATGAGCCCTATTTCTCTATTGCAAACACTTAGCACATGCATATCTTGAGGATCTTGTGCACTAGTTGTATCTTATGACAACATTTCTGCTTATATAGTCTGCAATTGTGTAAGGTAAATAATAAAGGTGATTGATGCAGTTTATAGATCATGGCATTGAAGGAGTTGTGCCTCCAGAACTACTACCACCAGATATCCGCTTGAAATTTCATGCAAGACCCAGTGATAGGTCTAAACGTGTGAAAAAGGAAGATGAAGCAAAAGGTGCTACACTGAACACCGACGACAACCAGGTATTTCAATAGAACATTACTTTCTATACTGACAAATATAGTACATCTGGAATTTTTGACAGCCTATGTCAAAGGGTGAAGCCTGAGCCTTGATCTTAGGGGCCTCTATGGATCAATTCAAACTCATGCCCACACCTATGACCTCATGATTTGTCATGTCTCATTTGGCACCTACCTAATTCACATGCGTCATTGGGTTGATACAAAACAAAAGCATTGCTTTGCAATTGCTATTTAACTTTGGGCCACTTGAATCATGACTTACAATTAAGAACTAAATTGGATTTGTTTTTCTAACAGCCTTTACTTAATCCACATGAATACATGCATATCCCAACCCTCACCCATAAATGGTACACATCGATGTGGGACCAGGATCTATTAGGAATTGGTGCTCAAATGAGTTTTTGAGCACTCAGCCAAATGGGGCCCATCACAGCCTCATTTTCACCCTTCCTCTCTTTCATACTACCCCTCGTGAATTGTGCCCAGCAAATTTGTCCCCTTCTAAGATGATCCCACTATCAAATTGAAGCCTGCCCAAATTTGGAATTTTAAAAGGACCCAAACTTTGTGCCCTCAAAAAACATGGCTTCACTTATTCAATTTCCCTCTCACATACTACCCCTTGTGAATTGTATACTCACCAAATCTGGCCCCTTCTAAGATGATCTCACTATCAAATTGAAGCCTACCCAAATTTGGAATTTTAAAGGAACTCAAACTTTGTACCCTTCAAAACATGGGTTCACTTATTCATTGAAGGTGACCTTTTATAGGCACCCTATTTAAGTAAAAATCTTTGCAACCAACTCATCTACATGGGCTCAGGTGGGCTGCACATAGGGGTGTGCACAAGGGTGCTCAATATATTGATATGAAACCACTTATCAACATCTTCAAATTTCAGCTTAAGTGACCTACAAGTTATGAAAGATTTTCCAAAGCCTGTAAGATGTTTATCCTCATCATCATTTTGTTGTAGCTTGTGACCAAATATTGGTTCATCACACATTGTGTAGTTGGCGTCTTTCTTCATATTCATCTTCTCAAATCACATTCACCACTTTCTTTCAACATTTAGAAGAAACATGACCTGGTGCATTGTACATGTAACAATGGACAACCTTTCCTTATCACATCACTCAGGATTTGCATGTGATTATGGTACCAAAAAGGGTGCAAGTCATGAATCTTTGTCGTTATACAGCTGGATTGATTGTGATGTCACGAACTCTTGATATTGTCCGCCCATCTCCTGGTTGAAGAAAAATCAATTCAGTCAGCAGTTCCTCCCTCTCAAATCTGAAGTTATTCCACCCCAGTAGAGGAAACGGTCTCCAAGAATAGTCCATAATCAGAAGGTGATTTCCAAATCCAAAAAATAATACAAAAATGTTGAAAAGGAGAAAAACTTGCAAAATGCTAGAACAACACAAGTCATTAGCGGATAAAAAATGAAACTTCAAGCAAAAATTAACATTTTGTGGGCATAATCATGGATAGTGAACCGACGGCCCCCAGTTAGCTAGAAGCTCACATAATCCAAGTATGTATTAATGGTGTCACTCTTCTAATTGAATAAGAAACACACCTGGATTGTATAAGTTTTACAGATGAATTTTATTCCTCATGAGCTTAATTACATAAAGCCCAAGTCCTGGCCTGATTGGTACCTTTCTAGGCTTTTCAAAGGTCTAGGGCCAAACTCTGCATGATAAGTCCATTATTAAGATGTTCACCCATGCATGAGGCCACATGGTATTACTGTGTGCACTTAGGTGTGGGGCCTAGTAAATAGAGTGGTGATAAGTCCACTGGAATGATCTTTTTTTTTTTCAATATGTGGGCCACCAAAAATCACTTTGATCGGATTGATCAAGCCATGTTTTTAAAGTTTTCAAAATTTCATCATTTAAAAAAAATAATCTCTAAACTTTGTGGCCTTCAAAAATATGGCTTGATCATTCCAATCAAGGTGATTTTGGTGGAGCACATTTTGAAGGAAAGGCCATTTCAATGGGCCCATCACCACCTCATTTGATGAGCCCCACAATTATTCCCATGCAACCCAGTGACCAGGTGATTGTTTGTCTTAGCTTTTATGACCACTTTTAAAAGTTACTAGAGGTTCTTTCGTCCACATCTTGTTCCTTTTCCCCAGGCATGCCTTAAATGTGTACTTTAATTTCAATCACATGTTTTTTTTGAGAAATGATAAAATTTTGTTGATCAAAAGGAAGCAACAAAAAATATGAAGGGATCACAACCTTTAAGAGAGAACTAGGCAAAGATTCCAGCTAAGAAACAAGGGGGAAATAATTGCATGAGGTAACGTCAGAGCAAACCCCAACGAAAACAGTTACATTAAGCAATGTGAGACCATGCTCTTTCAAAATGATCCATTGTGAAACCTCTAAAGGTGTCTCCTGCTAAAGCCCACTAGAAGATATTAGATCTGAGAAATTGATCATACTTAAGTTCAGAATTTTTCCACCCTAACGTGTGTAATCAAATTTTTTTTAAGATGATGATTTATTAAATAAGTAAAAAGAGACAATAGGCCCAACAAAGAAATGAGGAATCAATTTAACAATTGTTGATCTATTGCCCTTTTATCTTGTCTATTTGGTCCTGCTTCCTTTTTCTTTCTTCTTTTGTTTCGTTTATCCCTCCCTCAATTTTGGTTCTCACTTTTGGATGTGGAGCGGGTCCTTTCCCAAGAGAAGTCAAATTCTCTGGAAGATAGTCCCTTTGACCATCATTTGGTTTCTGCGGTTGGAGCACTACAAGAGAATCTTTGAAGATGAAGTTGCGCCCTTAAAAGGGTGATTTGTAAAATCGAGTCAAATATCGTTCAATGGGCTTTGGTAGCTGATCCTTTAATTAGTTTTAATATTTGCCAGCTTAATGGTAGCTGGAAGTCGCTACTTTATATATGTTGCAATTTAGGCTTTTGTTTATGATTTTAGGCCAGCCCCTCGCTGGCTTGTTTGTACCTTTTGCTCCAGCTTTGTTCTTAATAAACTTTTTGTTTCGCCATATATATATATATATATATATATATATATATATATATATATAAGAATAAGTTTGCGCCAAGCTTGGTGCAAATGGCCAATGGGTGTCACTCGGGCCCACATGGATGGGTTTGAGAGGCCTTGGCTTCTATATAATGCCTACAAAATTTTTATCTTGATTAGATAAGAGAAGCCATATTTTTTAAAGCCCTCAAAATTTCACATTTTTCTAATTGTGGAAATTAATCAAGTTAGATCAATGGGCTTTAAAAGTCAAATTCGTGTCAAATTTGATACGAGTGCAATTCACAGGGTATAGTTGGGTGTGAGGAGGGAATTGGATCCATTGTGTCTACGATAAACCCCACAAGCCAAAATTTGCATTTAAGTCTCATGAGAACTATTTTTAGGGGAGAATTGTTATATATATATATATATATGGGGATTTTTTTATCCCACAAGATTTCATTTTGTGTGAAGTTTCTGCAATTTTCCCATGCTTTCCCCATCCAAATCTACCTCTTTTCATTTTCTTTGTCCCTTCCCACCACTTCTTGCTCCTCCCTTCCATTTCTCCACCTTTCTCAGCCTCATCTTTTCACTCTTTTCCACCCAATTCCACCAGCAGTGGCCTTCTGTCCTCCAACCCAACTCTCGCCTACGCCCTTTACCTTTCCTTCTTAACCCAGATCCACCCTCACTCACCATGGCCCACACCTTTCATCACAACCTTCGTTTCTCACATAGCCTTCCTTTGCTCTGATTCCATCAAACCCTTCACCCATTCCTCCACCTCATTCCCCTCTGGCCACCCTTTGTCATCACCCTCCATGGGCATGGCTAGCTTCAACTCCTCCATGAACATAAGCCGGTTCAGCTTCTGCTTCATGTACATTTGTTTTCAGATTTTCAAGCACAGAGAGGAACAAAAGTTCTGGTACAGTCAAAGTTTGGACAATGAGGCCAAAGCAGAGATTGAGAGTATGGAGTTGATGGCAGGGAGAGTAGGAAAGGAGCAGGTATAGACGCAGTCATAGGCTTTCAGATTGCTGATGAGGATGAGAGGGAGAAAACAGCAGTGATGGCATTGGCATGGAAATGGAGGGACACTGAAGGAATTAAAAGAAAAGAAAGAAGACTTGTATGGTGTTTCATTTTCTTTCGTACAATTCAGCATTCCGTGAGATAGAAAACCCCTATATATATAGAATAAGACTAGATTGGAGGAAGCTTCGCCTTTGAAGATTCTCTTCTGGCACTCTAGCCAAATAAACCAAATAAGAGCTAGAGGAACCAACTTCCAAAGGACTTGACTGTTCTTCTGGAAAGGACCCAAACCCCAACTGTGTAGGAGGGAAACGAAAGAAGAGGGAAGCACCCATTGAAGTGAAAAGAGGGAGAGAAAATAGGTTCAAATGGGATAGACAAAAGAGCAATGGAAGAAAATATGGTCAATGGATTCCTTGCTATAACAATAAATAACAAATACTAGGGAGGGAAAAGAGCAAGATTTAAGGTTGTTCAAAGCAAGTATTTTATATAGTGAGGCTGACCAACGGAAAGCTTTCTTTTTGGATGGAGTAAGGGAAAACCAAACAGTTGTGTAAGGGTAAGGAAGAGGAGAAGGGGAAAGGAGTGAGAACGAAAGATCTCCAAGAGCATTTCCCATTTGATTCCTTACTCTTGATTCTTCTATCTTCAACTCCAGATTTTGGGTGACATTGTTGATCATGAAAAGAAGCTCCCTGATGTAGCCTAGCTTCAAAGAAAACCAAAGAAGGTTTGGCTACAATAAAAGGTTCGGCCGAAGGCTCCAAATTTGAGGTTTTGAGGTTAGGTCCAATGACTTGAATCCAAAAAGAAAAGTAAATTTTTCCTTTCTAGAAAATTAAAGCTAGAGAAGGAAATCGAAACTGATCACTCAAACACTAATCTCAAATTGGCCCAATTTAGATGGGACACTGAAAATCGAATAGAGGAACCGATGCAATTTCACTCACAAAGAAAATAACAAAGGCCCTAAACTCACCTAGGTCAACAATTCACTACAAAATAAAACTTTGACAAAGGCTTCGCATCAATTTAAAACCTCACAAAATTATTATGCAATAATTAATTTGATATGTAAACATAAATTCAAAAATTAAAATAATAACATTTGAAAATGCAAGCTTCAAATTAATTAGAGACAAATAAATTTGCTGAAATTTAAATTAGAAATAAAACTCACCAATTCTTGGAGAGGACAAAGCACTAGCTTCAATTTATTAATCCCAAATTCGTGTGCATCTCTTAGGGCACGCAAGCCCCTCTTGTTTATGGCATTTGGAAACAAAAGTAAACTTTCTCGCTATTCTTCTAACATCTGGCCACAAAACTGGTCATAACTTTTTTATGTATATCGGAATTGTGCAAATTTGGATTTGTTAGAAAGATTATTGAATAAGTTTTCAAATGAATCCAATTTTACATAAATTTGATTTTGTTTGGTACCTTGAATCTGCATGCGAAGTCACACCATGTTTGCTGCTAAATCTCTAAGTGACATGTGTCCTAACTAAAAATAAAATAAAATAGAAAAATACTAAATGGGAAAGGAGTTGGTGTCCAAAGCTTGCTAAAGGAGATGATCTTGATACCAAATTGGTCTTTGAAGATATAAGATTGTCACGTGTTGAT